>CM029126.1:6270026-6610026 GCA_016859345.1 Istiophorus platypterus | reverse complement strand
CTAGGATGCTCGTGGGAGAGATTCCTTTCATCACCTCGTTCTTAGAGGTCAAAAGTGGGGTGTCATAGTTCAAGACTTGTTTTGTTACACAGAATTACAACCCCCAAACAATCTGAGAATGGTCACCCAACCCATCCGTCATTGTGATCATAATCATTGACATCAGCATGTCTCACCACTTTCTTCCTCAGATTTTGTTTGTCCTTCTTGACTGCGCTGTAGTACAAAGCTGGGTTCTCCAGGACCACGTCCTGCCTAGGGTTGCCATTCTCTCTGGGGGACGGAGTCACATAATCAGACTCTGTCTCGACTGCCGCTAACGCAGGGCGACACGCCAAGCCTGGGCATCCATTTTAAAACAACAAGCTCTGTAAGGTTATGCTGGAGGCCAACTGTGGCTGTGAGTGATGTGGTTATTTTAATGGGTTTAGTCGCTGAGCTCACACCCACCTCAGGGGTGATCTGCCAGGGAAAGCTTGCAAATTTGGGGGCCCAAATATACCTTGAGGCTAAAAATAAAGCACCTTGGTTAAGATGGGCTACCTGGGTTGCATTTAGCGTAGCAGGTCAAGGATACAGAAGCGGTGTCAGAGCAGGGAATCATGCCTGCAAAATATAAGGTTAGTCCAGCTTGCTAACCCACTCCATGTGGCAGCCAATGTGGATCTCCAAGGATTTCAACAGGGACTTGTCGTTGCAGATAAACCGCAATTGCTCTGGAGAAATGATTCTCACGTCCACATCAGTCCCACATTCACTCATATACAACGTGCATCAATGTGTTTTAGAATGGATGACAAGGCTTAAGTGTTTCCTTGGATTTCAGAATATGCTTAGTGAGGAAAATGACTACTTCTGCCTCTCATTGGCCTCTCCATTAGTTTTACATTTATACTTACTTCTTGTTGTTGTGGCCAACGTATCTCACTGCTGCAATGATGAAGGCTATGACCGCCACTCCTCCAATGGTGCCAACTATCACTGCCATCATGTACTTTTCTGAAAATTAAAGGAAAAAAAGGAGGGTTTACCACTTTTACTCTTAACTGCACTTAAGTCCAAAACGAACAGTGCATTATGCCCATTTCAGACCAATTGCACAAGAGAAAACAGTGTGCAGAAGGTAGTGTGTAACATGTAAACCAGCACATACATTAATTTTACATAACAGCCTATGAGGACACTATGGAATTAAATATGAATAAGCCTAAGTGATCACAGTATTAATTTTCACGTGCGCTCATACGATGTATCAACATCGTCTGTGATATGTCTGTCATGCTTGAGATTTTTTACTCAAGTGCCAGTGGAATCGGAGAGCAGAGCTGCACAGGGAATTCAGAGATGCACAAATTTAATTTTTTCACCTTTCTTCTCCGACGTTCCAACTTCATGGAGGTCAACGTATCTGGGGTTCGATTTCAATTAAACTTTGGTCTCAGAAGCAGGTGATAAACCGCTGAGTGCATTGCATTAGTTGGTGCAGCTGTCTGAGACAGCACGACTGTTCTCTCCACTGAAAATAACAGCCTTTCTCTGCGCAATGACAGTTATTGTGTTTGGTGTGAAAGCCCTGTTAGTATGTCTCTCGGTGCTCCTCTATTATATCTGTGCCAAATAGTCCATTCCTTCCTATGTAAGATGAAAACCTTTAAATAAATAGTTTCATTTTTTGAACAATTGCTTCCTAAAAAGATTGGACACTATAGTCTCTAGCGGACATTACTCAAACAAGAGGAAACGGTGCATTTATTAGGGACTACTTTCTGCTTCGGATCAATGCACTTTTAATTTACAGAAGCTGAACAGCAAATTTACATTCGACTCAAAATAAACTATAGTGCCTATATTTATTGTAATGAAGGAAGGAGCATGTCATGCGCGTCAGTTTGGCAACACAGAGGTTGACACTTAACAGGATCAATTTATTATAGGTTTTGGTAATTTCATGGAGTTTGCTGATAATAAGAAAAATGTTTATCATCAGATGTACTTTTAAATTTTCCAGCAATCTGAAATAAGTTTAAATAGGGATAGATTGCACAGCACATACAAACACAATTAGATGAAGATGACAAAGAGGAGGCAGGAGGAGATTCTGATATGATTTTATAATAACAGGAGATTCTACTCACTCTCTTGCTGCAGCTCCAGGAGCACGCTCTCTCTCCCGTATATGTTGTGGATGCTGCAGTGGACGTTGACAGCAGGGCCGCCGTTGTCGAACCGATCCCCTTTCTCCCGCAGCTTGATCATGCCCGTGGAGGTGTGTCCGTCGGTGTGCGTGTAGAAGTTGTACCGGCCGTCTGTTTCGTTGATGGTGATGTTCAGGTCGGGCAGGTAGAACTCAATGATGGGCTCGGGGTTTCCTGTGGCCATGCAGACACACTGGACACCCTCCCTCACCACTGTGCACTTTGACTCCTCCAGAAGGACTGGGGAATCTGTTGAAGGAGGCAGCCCGGTGAAGAGCAACAATAACGGCAGCTGATAACATGAAACATGGTGTTTTTTACACAATTCTGCTTCTTATTTTGATCGGGTGAAGATATCATGTAGTGTATATAGTTGTCAAAGAGATTAAATGCAGATAGTGTAAAAATATATATAGAGAAGAATTAATTCAAAAAATACATATTTACTCAGTGAAAGCTATTTTGAGACATTCTGCTAGTGCAATATTTCATAAATAGAGTGCTGGACTTAAAATGATCATAACACTTTAGAGATGCTCACTGCACATCCTCCTACTTTTGCTATGATGCTTTACTCTTTGTCCCACTTTTTTTTTTTTCAGGGCTGGTGGATGAAACGCAGAACAGTGATGCACTCACACTCAACAGTGATGTTGAGGGAGCTGCTGGCTCGGCCGTGCTCGTTCTCGGCCAGGCAGCGGTACTGTCCGTCCCCCTGCGGTGTGATCTCCGCGATCCCCAGCACCGACAGCTCGTCGGCGGTGATGGTGCCCACCAGCTCCCCGTCCTTCAGCCAGGTGAGGGTCGGGGCCGGGCTGCCCTGGGTGCTGCAGTGCAGGGCCAGCGAGGTGCCCTCTAGTACTGTGATGGAGTCGTTTACCAGGGGCTCACGCGGAGGGTCTGTGACAAAAAGTAGAGAAATTCAGGGGGATTTTTTTTCTTCTTCTCTTATTCCGATTTAGAAAATATCTCTTAATCATTCTCACAGTTAAAAATACACAATGCAATCTTCTTTCATCTAAAGGGAAAATTTAATTAAACCTGCAATAACGTGCCGTTTTTTTGTTGCCACTTCGGAGCAGCAGAAAGCAGCTATGAAATAACATTTACATATTATCACCCTCTAAGAACATATGTCAAACTTGGCAGTTGTGCTCCTGGCCACCAGGCAAATGTCCGTCCATTATTCATTGTCTTTTAAATCTCTACCCACTCCCAAGGGAAATATCTAGCTCTTTAGCTGCTAAATACCCCATTATGTTCACCAGGTATACGCTAATTATTTCTATCTGCTGTGTGATGCTGAACATGAAGTGCATAGTGGGTTTCTCAGAGCTTTTTTCTGTGAAAACACTGTAAAAAGTCACGCTATGAGAATAGTGAGACAGACACAACTCATACTGAGTTGATCATTTGATGATGAAAAGCTTTTGAGTGGACTAATGTATCTTACTGTGTCCTTATTCCCTGCTACATGCTAATTGTATACAGTAGGTTTGATGGAGCGAGACACGGCTTCTGCCTCTGAGACGTACACTTGACGGCCAGGTACAGTGAGGTGTTCATCATGCCGTAGCCATTGTCCCCAACGCAGGTGTAGACTCCCTCCTGTGCGGGCGTCAGGTCATCCAGGGGCAGCGAGATGTTGGACGCCGTGTCCCACAGCAGCTCCTGGTCTCCAAACATCCAGGAGATCCTGGCTGGAGGGTTACTGTCCACCTCGCAGTGCAGCACCACCGAGCTGCCCTCCATCACCTCTGAGGACACGTTCACCCACACCGAGCGTGGAGCATCTGGCGGGACGAGTACAATAGGCAATTTCATTTCCAAAGCACTCATCTGTCCGGACACCACGGATTAACTACCTCTGAAAAACAAGTGGATCTGAAAAATTTGCCAACATACAATTCAGTCCATAAACTTACAGCAGCAGTATATTTTTGTTTTGCTCTTGTGGGTTTAGTTACCGAGTATTGGCATTTGTGTGTGGAATTTTTAGGACAGTGCAGCAGAAAAATAAAAGGGCTACATGTGCTACGTGGTTCACCCAGTTCAGAGGCATACTCTGTTAAATTGAAATGAAAAGTCTGCTTTTTAACCTGAACAGATTACTGCAAAGGGCAGTGGCGAATTAAGTGAGAAACATGCAGTTAATCTGTTTGTACACTAACTACTTAGATGTTTAGCTACAGAGTTCTGGCAGGATGGTTCTATTAATGTCAAATGTCAGTCTGTCTCTCAGCTGGTCGGTCCACCACTTTAGTCCAATCTGAAATATCTGAACAACTACCGGACGGATTGCCATGACAACAATTTGAGGGACTGGATGGGTATTTTTTTCGTCTTTGTCCAATACTTTGGTTTATGACCAAATACCTAAACAATGAAATCGATATATTTCGTCAACTGTACATTGCGTTTTTACAAATGAGCAAATATTAGCATCCTGTCATGCTAAACTAAGATGATGAAAACTTGTTATTATACTTTTAATTTGCACCTGCATTGTCACTGTGAGTATATTAGCATGCTGATGTTAACATTAAGCCCTAAGCACCGCTGTGCCAAAACACTAAACAGCCTCACAGAGCTGCTGACATGGCTGCACACTTAGTTGTCATTAATCCAGAAATTGCTTGTTAACTGTCATGAATTGTGTCTGGTCTTCTTGTGTTTTTGCTTTTGCTTTGTCCGGAAATTATCCGGAATAATTGACTCAGCTCAACCTGCCCGTATTGGAGCTACTCTAACCTGAAACCTAGCTTTACTGTTAACTTTACTAAAGCCATTTTTGGAACTTAAGCAGTGGCACTGCGTGAAACAAACACTGAAGACGATACGCTTGAGTTTGGGCGACCTCTGGCTCATTGCCTGGAGGAAAGGAACATGCTTGATAAGGATTCATTATTGCTATTTTTGGGACTCTACTATGTCAGAGACTATAGATGACGGTGGAAAGGCATCATTATCAAACATATTCCTTTTAGTGAGAGGTGCCTTTTAACTTACACTTGATATCTAGAGAGATGAGCCTCTCGTAGACCAGTGTGGTGTTGGGGTAGTAGACCCTGCAGCCCAGCAGTTGTCCGTTGTGCATGGGCCTGGGTGTGAAGGTGAGGGTGCTGGAGAGTACTGCTGTGTTGCTCTCCTCCAGGTAGTCAGAGGAGAACTCCGGGTCGGGCAGGTAGTCGGTGTACATCCACTGAATCTCTGGAGTCATGTCGGGGCAGTTGTCAGGAGCGTAACATGTCAACTCTAGACTTTCATCACTGACGATCTCCTCCGGGACATCGATGTTGGGTTGATCTGGACATGACAGGAAGAGAAGGACATTACTGGATTTCTTTGGTAAGTAATGATAAGAGGAACTTTATTTGAGAAGCAGCGTTTTATTTCATGCAGAGACACAGTTCAAAGTTAAGCAGAAAATTAGAGCTTGATGAAAAAAAAAGTTGTAGGACTTTAATATGTAGGGACCTTCTGCCATTTGGTACACAATAGACATGAGTAGAAATGTACTTACTTGTTAACACAATGACAGTTATTTTCATCCATTTCATTCCTCTAATAGGAAAGTTAAAACTTTTAAACTGAACTGTCAAATTCCACTAAATAATTTTAACAGGTAACCAAATCTGGTCATTAATTACATAAGATGTTAAAGTCGATGGATGGATAAACTGTTGCTTAATTGGCCTAATACACAACTTAAGTCTTAAAATAAGTGTTAAAATAATAAAAGGTAAAATTCCAATAACTATTACATAAAACTGTTATTTTTACAGATCAGATAAAACTTGTTTTGTATTTCTGGCTCCAATCAGTTAGCCTACCAAGAACCTTGAGCTCAGCGAAGTCTGGGTACGTGTACATGTTGGCTCCACCGAGGTCAGCGCGAAAGTAGTATCTCCCTGAGTGCTCTGTGCCAATGTTGTTGATGAGCAGAGTGCAGTTCCTCTGGTGCAGGTCACCCAGCAGCTTGGTGCGGCCCTTGTAGCTCTCATGCACGACGTCTGTGCGCGATTTGAAGACCACGGGAGGGAAGAGCTGAGGGTAGGGCTGGCCAAAGTACCAAATACCGTGAATGCCACGGTATGGCCTGATGCCGGACGGATACATGAAGGTGCACGGGATGACCACGCAGGAGTTTGTCATGGCCGAGATATCCCGAGGTACCCAAACGTTCCACTGGCAACTGGCATCTTGGAGAAGATCAGATGCAATTGTTGAGTGAAATACGATTAAAACAGTCCTCTTCACTGAATGCAAGGTGACAAGGATCAGGTTATGAGGGGAAAATACAGTACGTCTACTGCCAAACAAGGAAGAGGTGCAGGAATTTGTTACCTTTGATGATCAACAGCAGTGTTAAGAGCAGCTCCAAACACCACATGGTCTCTGCTCAGTGCTGGACCATAGACCTCTGGAACAGATAACATCCTATCAGTTACAGTACATGCACCATCAAGATAGAAAAAAAAAATCTGAATCACTGGTTCACAGTATTATTGCTTCTGCATGATTCAGAAAAACCATCCTCCTCTAAGAATCCGACACATATTCAAAATATATCTGTGGCTGAGTTTTAACACAGTCTATACACACAGTGATGTGAGGAATGTCAGATAAAAGCTTCCATCAAAACAAATTCCATTTTTCTGGAGACTTTATTGATAAAGAATGGAACTGACAAGCAAAATGAAAAACAAAGCAGTTTTAAACTTAATGACTATACATTTTTTTTAGGTTTTCATATTACTGATAAAAAAAAATCACTCAACGGAATTCATTAAATGAAAATCACCAGTACTTGTGTTACGAGATGTTTGCATGACAATAGTTTTTTTTTTTCTTCAGAGTTCCTCTGCAAAATGAAACATTTTTTTCACATTAAACAACAAGAAATTCCAATTACATATTTTCATAATTCCTCACAGGAATGTATCAGAGCCTGTATCAGTTTTCGTCTTAGTACAGTAGTTCATTTCATGCCCCAGATGAACCACATCTGATATAACACTGCAGCCCTGAGTCAGAAACTTACTTATCTAAAGAAACGGCACCATACACTACCTTTCTCACAGAAACAACCCAACATCGGGTAGAACGGGGTTCACACGATGTTATGCCAACTAAATAATTCCCTCTTACTTTATTATTATCAGAGGAATTAGACATGTCAGCCATATTTCAGTACAAAACACACACACACCACAAAGAATGGCTCAACTACTGAACAGTGCCATTCAAATAACATCAAAAATTTTCCCTTGTGATGCTGCAGATTAAACTTCAGGATCCTCCTCAATGCCGTGGGAATCAAATATGATAGATACATCTTAAATTTACATCTTAAATTAGCAATTTGCACTTATTCCTATACATACATAAAATATGTGAAGGGTTTTGAATGTATTGGTTAAGTATGTTGTTTGTTAAGATAGCAATATTCGTAGATATTTTAATTGTATTTTGTACTCGGTTATAAAACAAAACTTGACTAGGTGGCTGGTATTATAGCATGATTGTAAGACAATATGGTAATTTGGCTGGAAATTTGCAGTGTGTTGATGCAGAGGCTAAAGACCGTTCACTGAATATGCTTTATGTCAAAGCACTTTAAAAAAAAAAGTCTTTGAACTGTCATTTGAACTGTGTGAAAAAGATTTTAAAAAAGTGAACCAGTGCTTGATTCAAATACTGTGATTTGTAGCTGTGGCTTTACCTTGAAATGCTGATGGTAAAAACAGACAGAAGCTCTGCAGGACAACTTGTCAGCAGCTCCACTAGAGGCTGATCACTCGTTCTTCTCTGTAAAAAAAAAAAAGAGAGAGAAAGAAAAAAAATTGTGACATCAGCATCATCAGGCATTGACATCACTCAGAGCTGCATTTAAACAAACTCGGCGTCAGTCAGCACCTGTTTGCTCCCTCAGTGGAGTCACTCATTACCGTCGCCACGCGTAATTGTCCAGCCAGTGAATGACTCTCACTGTCCGGCTGAGCTCTGACACGAATCCAAACCCCAGCCACCACACATCATGTTGTCGTCAGATTACTAATACCATCTGTTCCGTATTAGAAATAAATCTGATAACAGCGTTATGTCGACAAGCGCAACCGCATGATCCGTTCGATAAGAAAATGGGCAAAATGGCACGACAAGGGGACATTAACCATTCAGTCTCACAGCAGCATCAAAACATTGCTCCAGAAATCCTGCAGATCTTCACAAGAGAACTTTGTTGAGAGAGAAAACTCTTTGTGAATAGGTTTTTGTTTTTCATTTCCCCTTTAACTGGCTCCCTTTAAACTCTGGAACATCAGTTCGTAGTTTTGGATCCGAATAGCTGAGCCCATTTTAATTTTAATCTTATCTGTAATGAATCAAGAATCAACTCAAATGATTACGGTATATTTACCCAGCTCTCGTTAATGGCTAGGACTCAAAAAGTACTTTGAAATCAGTAATCTTATGAGGAGGGACCACTGCGTCTTTGTCCCTCCATTGGCACAGGGAGCAAATGTAAGTATACTGTAGGTGTCCATCTATAGCCATGTCCAATAAAATCACAGGTCCTGGGAAAAAGGGGTGAAAGGCTGGCCCTCTGCGAAGAGCAGGAAGACATGGTTGGCCCCTCCTCTGTTACTGGGGCTTAAATCAAATTTTAGCTGACCTTTGAACTTCGATCAAACTCATAAATCTTCATCTGCATAAAGTAAGAGGGGCAAAACTTATGCTATCATACCGTAACTGCTATGTAAGGATGCTGAAATTCATCATACATCTACATGATATCATACAAAATAAAGAACTTCCATTTTTAGCCAGAGTCAGTGCCTTCACATTCAGTCCTCTCACTTAAACGTGTGATGAAAACAATCACGTGAAGCACAGCAGCAGCATGATAATGTCACAATTTCAAACTGTTATCAGATTCAGCTGAGCAAAAATGAAACACCGTCAATGGTAAATTACATCAAGTGAACTTCAAAGAGAGAAAACTCATTGAATTGCTCATAAAATCACAACAAGATTAATTTAAAAAAGATCCTTTAATCATATTGAATGTCATTATACGTTCCTGTTTCTCAAAAATGACAAAAAACACTAATTTCTATATAGTAACTCCAGTAAATAATAATATTACAATTGATTTTGAAGCAGCCTGACCCCTGTAAGCTGCAGACTGAGACCTTATTTATTTAGGAATGATGCCTTTCTGATTTATATCCCACTGCAACATCTTGTTTTCATAGGAGATACATCTACAATTAAAGTAACCAAAATTATCTCTAAATGATCTCAGTTATATCTATGTAATGTAATGCCAATGCTTTATCTATTATTTTCTTCCTATTCACATTTTCAACACACTAAGTGTCTTTTACTCATAACCTTTTCTTGTTTTCAAAGAGATCTAAATATGATAAACAAATTAAACATATATTAATATCATAATGACTGTTGCTCTGGAGTGGTTGTGTAGTAAATGCATGCAGGAGTACAAACAGAGGACTTAGCCTCGTGCTGCAGCAGCCGGTGTGTGCAGATGGCAGGCCTAAGAGTGAACTGAGCTTCAGAGCTTTGTGGTTAACACATCCCAACATCCCCCAGAGAATTCAAGACCAATATTAGCCTTGTGTGATGGAGAGAACCGAAAAATTTGGCAGCGTAAGCAGCCATGGATTCGTCGGGCTGCTCATCCTGCAGTTTGACAGCCGGGTAATCTCGAATTTGTAGATAATCTGAGCAAGTAAAGGAAGTGTGCTTTTCGAATAGCCATCTTCCCCTTTCTCATTTGCCACTCCCTCTTTACAACTGGAGTTTTTGGCCACCTGGGGGCAGCGGAAACAAGCTGTGAACACAATATCATCACCTTTTGGCCAATTTGTTTGCAAAACGGTTGCTTCTTAGCAGATCCAGCAGTTAGGAGGCAACATTGTCATTAATTTTTCAGTTTTGTTCCCCGTCTGGCTGGTGAATTTTAGTCCAAGATTTATTCTCTTTTAGCTTTTTTTTGGTCTCTACCAACTCCCGAGGGAAGTATTTGTCTCTAGTTGCTCTAGCTGCTCGTCAGCTAGTCATGAACCTTGTCCTGGGCATTTTGTGCTGAGCTGGTTGTTTAGGATTGGGTTGAAAACAGCTGCCTCTTATGTCCAAAAATGACGCCATGGGAGCGTTGAGAGTGAGCCAGTGCAGTTGTGTGGATGGACGGACGGCTAGACAATAAGCCGAAACTTGCTATAAAGGCTCCATAAAACCAAAGGGAGCTGCAGCCTTGGATGGTAACCCAACCCTTTCTGCTTGTCATTTGATACAAAGATATCGATTATAGCCGCTTAAGAACAAACATCTCAGACAGAAAGGGGTCACATTTTGAGACGTCTTGGCCCGTAACGCCGCACCGTGGTCCGCGACGGCCTCGACTTTCCTCCAGTGTTGTGTGAGGCCTCACCATCTGCACTGCAACAAAGGGACCAAGAGCCGGCGCGAGTGTGTCCGGGCCGTGCGTGCGCGACGGCGGGAGAGAATGGAGCCGAGCGGCCGGGCAGGGCCGCTGACACCACCACCGACCCCAACGACAACGGCCTCATTGATGGGGCAGACAAACGGCTGGCACAGAGCGCAGGGCATACGTGTGCACGCTTACGCACACACACGCGACACGCACACAAGAGACTTGCCTCATACCAGCCCTGGCACCAGGCTCCCGCTACCTCTCAGTCCTCACTTCTTCTTCTTCTTCTTCTTCTTCTTCCTGTTGTTTTTGTTCTCCCCGAGCGGGTCGCCTCGTTCCGAATCCTAGATGTCAGACTCTGTGAGAAAAGATAGAAAAAGGGAGATAAAGGGAGATGGTAGAAGGAGACAAGGAGAAGGGGAAGAGAGGGAGTCTGTGTGAGCTCTGGTTTTTACATGTGTCGTGGGCAGCTCTGAATATGCGTTCAGGCATTTCTGGAGCCGTTCTTAGGCCCACTCTGCATTCCTTTCCTCTCTTCCACCAGTTCCCCGAGCTGTCCCATGCGTCTGGATGCCTTGAACTCTGAGCCTGGATCATGCTTCCCTCTGAGGTCAGAGCCAAACATGTTGACATTTAGCTGAATTTTTTAATGCCAGCTGTGTCCGAGACACAAGGGCAAACGCTGGTTGGCGAAGGAATGATGACTCAATATCGCTGTGAGCGAGGCTGCGTGACAGCAAGACAGCAACATGGAACTAGAGAGATGAATATGGTTGTTTAAATTACAGATTTGCAATAGTTCGATGCAGATTTTGTTTGTTTAAAAGCATGAACTACATGAGCCTAAATCGTGCAATTAGACTGAAGAAAGTGTGTGAATCTGAAGCCACGGAAAAAGCTTCAAAGCCTAATCATTGATCTTTCCAGCCATATGCAGATCCAGTATATTCCCTTCTGAGGAATTTTTGTGGGCGGGGAGCATGAGCATGGATCCCATCAGAGGTCATACATATGAATGTAGAAAGGCAATTTGTCAGTCCAAGTGGATCCCCCCCCCCCCCCGTCCTCATTGTTACATGTAGCGTGAGTCACTGTGTCCAAAGGCTGTTGGGCCACCAGCCAAGTGATGGCATTGACCGAGCCGTGGATAACCTCAGGGGAATCCCTCCGTAAATAGTCTGGGGACGAGCTGAAGAGGAGAATGCTGCATTGATGGTCTGGAGCTGCGTACAAACGAATACGTGGCATGCCATAACCCCCCCCCCTACACACACACACACACACACACACACAAATGCAGCGTAACGCATGCCAGCACACTTGTCAGTGTGGGGTGTGCAGCTATGTGACCTTCCTCTGCATCTCCTCTGTGCCTTTGGTAAGCTGAGCCTGCTCTTTGTCCTCCCGGGACTGTAGTCATTGTATATACAGTCTGTGTACATTAAATCCGCGAGAGCAGACCCAGTGAGCATTTGGCTGCAAAATTATATCATATTTGTTTTCTGTGGCCTTTTATCACAAAGTGGGAACCACTTAACAATTCTTTAAAAGTCAAAACATGAAGAAACGAAATGAATGGCTAAGCATAGCTCAGTTTAGGCCTGGAGATATGTAATCAAATAGTGCCGATTGATCTTCATTTGATCATTTTGCCACTGAACTTTTGCAGAACCTCCTCTATCTATCATCTAAGGTAATCAAACCTCAACCTAATCACTGATTCCACATCACGCCTCAGGGATACGAATGCTGTCTGAACAATCATTTCTGCTAAATTAGGCAACGGCACCTTTTTATGAGTCATTTTAGATTATTGAAATCGCTCACACAAACAATCGACTGTGCCAGGAAGAACATTTTCATTGTGAATATCGACTGCGGCTCGTGCACCAGAGCTTCGCCGCAGCTCTTGAACGGGGGGGGGTTGTAAAGAATAGGAACCCTATATGCAGAACACTGCCCATTGTGCGAGGGAGAAACTGGAGGAATTTTTCCGGAACAGGCCCGCTCACAGCTTGCGCTTTGCTGTTTCGCCTGTGACGCGCGTTAGTCCAACACAATCTAAGGCCCCCACTAAAATACTTAGAGGAGCAGATGGTCTTAAAACATGACTGCTCCCCCTCCCACACATGGTGCACTGAGCTGCGATGAGTCTAGTGCATCACTCACTCACTCTCACACACACACACACGCACACACACATACACAAGATACGAACATAAACACGAAGACATGCCAATATCCAGTCACACAGTCTGTCCAAGGTACTGCAGAGAGCTGGCATAAATCAAAGATTCAGACTTGACTTTGAGGTTGCTGCTCAGTTCTTTTACATTAATGCAATTAGTTTATTTAAGTTGCATAAAAATACCTGTATTCTTATTTTTCTTGCCAATAATGCACGTATTTTGTCTGCTGCGACATGAAGTAACTATTAGTGTTGGATGTGATATTTGCCATATTAGTGCCCCACTTCTTGCCTACATCACTTTGTACCAACGCAACATATATTTGGTCCATTTTTTTCATTTTCCACTCTAAGCATTTAGGTGACACTTTGCACATTTCCCTGTTTGGTTTAAATGTCAAATCTGTGTGCAACTTTTTTTTCCCCCCATCTCCAGATAAGGCCTCCAGAAATAGATCAAGTTTTCAAAAACAGGTTTTAAAAGGAGTCCTTTACCAAGACCAGATAAAAGGAGCATGGCGGTAGAGAGATTCAGTTGGCAGATCACCAACAGAACAAGAGACCAGGGGCATCAATAGCTTATTTCCATGTTTTCTACCTGGCAAACCCGGTGACTCTTGCAATCCCCGGCCCAGTGGGCAGATGGTGAGCCGCAGGCCTCCTCTCTCATTAGAGCACTCTCCCTTCCGCTCTGAACTAAAGGGGGCGACAAACAGGGCTGTCACCTGTTCAGCCACACGGGCAAACCAGGCGCCGGCCCATCCCAAGGCTCCCAAATAGAGGAAGCGAGAATAAATCCATCAGCCTCTGTTCTTCCATCACCACTGGTCTGATTTTTTTGGTTAGATTTGGAAGGATGACACGGCTTTGGACTGAAAAAAAAAAATGGCCTGGTGTGATGCATCGCCCTTCATGGAGGAATGATCCTGGTTGAGATTGATCTGCTGTTACACGAGGATAACTGAATGAGTTGTGATTTAGAAAATTAAAAAATAAAAAATTACCCAAAAGGTGAAAGTCGCATTAGACGGAGAAACTTACATCGATTCTTACAAAACACACAAATTGGCCTAAAACGGCCAATAAAAGGATATTAAAAGAATAAAAGGCCGAAATCTGAAATGATTTCACTAACCTCCGCGGGGAATTACTCTTTAGCCCTGTGATCGTGTTCAAACTTGCCAGCTGCCAGCAGCAATTATTAGAAATTAAACCTACACTGCTCTAAAATGCTCTGCCAATACTCGGAATATTTCGGGGTTTTTCTAAGAAAAACCTCTGCTTGTGAATGCAGGGGCGGAAATGTGGCTTCTGACAGCGTCTTTGTAGAAAACATCATTCACTCAAATGAGTAATGCAGGCTGCTGATATATACTCATATTACTTGTAACTGTTTTGGTCGGATGTGCAGGCGAAGGCTTTTCTACCTGGCATCAGATGTCTGCATGGTTGTGGTAATAAAATCTGGCTCAGCGCTAATGGCACAGGCAGTGAAATCTCTCCTTAATAACTGGCTGGGCTTTTAGCAGCCCCCGCTAACATTGAACAGCGCGCGCGCACACACACACACACACACACACACAAAGAGAACACACACTCTATCATTTGTGGATGCTCACACATCATCGTGAACATTTTGGGCCGTGCACACTTATTCATTACCTAACTTATACTAAGCTGTGACTCATCCAACTCTCTATATTCTCACTCGCTCACTCATCACCTCATCTATGAACACTCACGCTCACACTCACTGTAAGTGTTTGACTTCAAAGAACAAAAATAACAAACAAGAAATTCTAGATAGATGGATGGATGGATGGATAGATAGATAGATAGATAGATAGATAGATAGATAGATAGATAGATAGATAGATAGATAGATAGATAGATAGATAGATAGATAGATAGATAGATAGATAGATAGATAGATAGATGGATAGATGATAGATAGATAGATAGACAGATAGATAGATAGATAGATAGATAGATAGATAGATAGATAGATAGATAGATAGATATACATACAGACGGATAGATAGATAGTTAGATAGATAGATAGATAGATAGATAGATAGATAGATAGATAGACAGACAGACAGACAGACAGACAGACAGACAGTTAGATAGATAGATAGACAGATAGATAGACAGATAGATAGATAGATAGACAGACAGACAGACAGATAGACAGATAGACAGATAGATAGATAGATAGACAGACAGATAGATAGAGAGACAGACGGATAGATAGATAGATAGATAGATAGATAGATAGATAGATAGATAGATAGATAGATAGATAGATAGATAGATAGATAGATAGATAGATAGATAGATAGATAGATAGATAGATAGATAGATAGATAGATAGATAGATAGATAGATAGATAGATGCATCATAAACACCCCACTGTTGCTGCTCACTTGCCCATTGAATTCACAGCACATCATTAGATGTTATTGGTTATCATTACTGCTTCCCAGTTACATTAGTTCCTCCTTCTGTCTTCCCTTATCTGCACAAATCTCCATCCTCTCACTTCCTTCTTGCCTAAAAATCTCCAACTCCAAAAAAGCCCCCAGTGGCATAAAAAGAAGAAAAAGGAAAAAAGAAAAAAGAAAAAGAAAAACCAGAAAACAAACAAACTGCTGCTCCTCACCTGTGTAGGTGATCGTGGTTCAAGCTGCGAGCGCTCACCGCCTCCTGTGAGAGCAGTGCCAGGAGAGCTTCCCTCTGAGAACTCGCACGCAGAGCGTCACACCAGCCCGTCGCCAGCAAGACCTCTCGCCACTCTCTGTACCAAGCCCCAACGGTGGGGAATAAACTGCCCTCCCCACTGCCGCCGCCACCATCATCACCATCGCCATCAGCATCACCCCTCCCATATGAAAATCAGTCCTTCAGTATAGCAGCATTGTTCTAAGGCTTCGCCCTCAGGCCGAGCCATTCATAAATACACACGGGGCCACAAAGGGCCGCTCTGTCCCCCCCCACCCTCGCCCTATCAAATATGGGTGAGGCTTTGAGCTCCGAGGCCTTTCTATCCAACACCGCCGGTTGGTTTACGCTGGATGGAACTGAGCATATTTGATCGTTTTGAATTGATGGAGTGCACATCCACTTTTTTTTGTTGCTGTTTGTTTGTTTTTTTTGTTTTTTAGGTCAGTGTAACAAAAGGGAGGAGGCGAGGTTTGGGGGGGGGTGATAAGGATGATGAGGAGGGATAGGAACAATAAGAGGGGAAAGGAGATGAATTAACCCAGTGTGGAGACTAAAAGCTTCTGTTTGCCCTTTAGTCACATATGTCACATTTTTTTCAGACTAAAAACCCAAAGCGACACATTCGAGTCTAGAAAAACTATGTAGTATAACTATAACAGTATAAACTAACTATTTATCATATCTAATACTAAGAATAGATTTTTTTATAATAATAATAATAATAGAAATTATATATATTTTTATGATTTCTATAATGTTCAGATATGTTAATTCAATAATATGTTTTATATGTTTATATGTAATATGTTTTGCTGGACTACATTATATTCAGTGGTGTTTGTGATTTTCTCCCCCTTCAAATACCGTATATAAATGACCTAATGTTCTCTTGCACATTAGACTAACTATGACTATGACCTAAGTAATAAATTTATCATTGAATTTACACATTTCTGACGATGTCATCAAAAACTGAACATGATAAACTTTGTTGAAATAGATGCTATGGCAGAGCTGTTGTGTTGAACTGAAGATTGTTCTCAATAAAGTGGCTACTGAGTGTGTATCGAGTGCATTACATAGCAATAATGGAAGCTTAACACACACGGGCGCGCACACACACACAAACACACACATATACACACACACAAAATCTGGATAAATTACCAATCTCAACAAGTTAAAGTCTCTGTAAGTTGATTTTCATGACAAATGTAAGTACATAGAAAAAAGTGGAAGAGAGAAATTAGAATCTTTAACACTGTAACACGCTGTGAATGAATGATGGGCCGTAATGTAGATTTAATTCTACATCATTTGTGTTAAATGGGCTAAAATGCCTGAACTCTATCATGGGCTCTTTACCCAAAATCCCACTTGTTGCTTCAATACCAAGCTGCAGAGTTCGATGTCACACCGCGATTCTCGCCGAGTTTCATGACAGATTAAATTTATACCAGGTTCAAGTTATATGACGGACTGAAAAAAAAAAATCAGCTGCAAGATGAGCATAACCTGCTCTATGTGGCCTTCATGTAACATGGGCACGGGGGCCGAGATGGGAAAGATTCATCGGTTCACAACTTCATTATACAGGACAACTCAAATGATTTGTGCGGCTGCTACTTTGTATGAGGATTAAAAAAAAAAATTCTGTGCAATGACGATGTAACACTGCAGCCATTCATTTTATGTTTAATTACTCTGACTGGCTGACTTTTAACTGACGTGTGGCATCCATGTTATGTTGGGGTTTTCGATTTCCCACATGTAATTACTATTTAGATGTTGATGTGAAAGTTATTAATAAGCTGGAAACACACCAAAATATTAATGCGACATTAACGCAGCATTAGTGCTAATTCTACAGTAGCGATGGTCTTATTATCTTATCTTATTGAAAATCCATGTTATTCAGTTATTGTTTTAAAATGCAGACATTGTTTGTTAAGTTCGGAGATGAATGTCACCAGCCAGGGTGTTTTATGATTATATTACTACTACGCCTGGGCATTTTATTAGGTCCGACTATAAAGTGGGGGCTGTGTATGAGAAACATCTCCACTGCCTCCGTGACCGAAGACACCACAGACTCCTCCTTAATGTCCTTTGAATGAACTACACAGTGGAGCTGAGGTCACTCTGGAGCTGCTTTTTAAACACATCAGTTTTATTGCTTTTTTTTTTTCTTTCCTCTTACGGTCTGTGTAATAGTTCCCCCTTTGCAACTCTTTCCTCCTCGTATTCAACAAGTGACCCCTCCCGTCCAACCTGCCAGCTCGTCCTCCACACTGCTAACATTAATAAAAACACTTAAGACACATTATTAAGCCTAAACGTGGCATTAGGGGTTCACACGTTTACATGGTGCTGTGAAACCCCAAGACTTGTTAACACCCCCCTCATTCTCTCGACACAGTAGCCATTGTCTCCCGAGGCCTTCTGGGACAGAACAGCTCAGCTCGAGCCTGACACCGCACAACACTGGGAAGTCGATGTGCACAGATAATTGTCTTTTAATCACAACAAACCCCTTTTCTCTGCCCCCGCTCATTTGTCTCTGTCTCTTGTTCAACCTTTGTCTCACGGCTGTAACTCTGGTGGCTTTCAGCAACTTTGGCCGGCCACACTGAGATTGTGAGCTGCGGCCCTTTCTGATGGATGTGAGGCTGAAGACGGGGGTGTGGGATCCAACAAGGGAAGGGACTTTGAGGCAAAGCACTGTCCTTATGTTTATCAAAAATAATTAAATCTATTTTTTTAAAAAAAAACATTTTTGTACACAGCGCAGAAACTCCTCAAACACTCCTCTTTTCCCCCCAATTCTTTAAACATTTTTATCACTTTTTCCACCAACGGTCAAGCGCAACACATTAAACGCCTTGGAGGGAAAGTCTGTTTGGAGGAGTGTGCCGCCATCCCCATTTGAACAATAACTGCGTTTCCCGTCCCGCTGCCGCTGGCCATCGCATCCCGCCTTCAAGTGTGGGCCTTTCGAAAAAGCTGTAAACGCTTTCTGCCATCAGATGTGATCGGACAAGATGTCGTGGCGGGCTCATCTCAGGAGTTCCCTGGCCTTTATAGTCGAACAAAACAGTCTGTTGCGGTTGGTAGTGCATAGTGACTTCAACAAGAGAGAAGCTGATTATCATCCTGTCTGCCGCCAACAGCTGGTTTTGTTTCTTTTAACAATGTCCACAAACTCACTTTGAGAAAATGAGCCAACTATTAAAGCTAATAAAATCTTATTAAAGCCGTGTGCAGAGCCTTAGAATTGAAATATCTTGTAGCTTGATACAGGTCTGTTGTGTCTAGTTTAGGAGTTGGAGATAAATGTTTTCCAGGGATGACTTGCATGCAGATCTTAACCAAATGCTGTTTCAAACACAAAGCGGCTGAATCGAAAGCAGAAAACATGTACAACTGAGGCTTGAGTCACACTGGGTTCAAATCCACTTCAAAGTTCAAGTCCACAATTATACTTTATCTCTCAGCTTTTGCGACAGTTGGCAACAATGGTCGTGGCTGTGATGGGAGCAAAACACACCAGAATCCACACAGTGTAAACACACACACACACACACACACACACACACACACACACAAACAAGCACACAAGATCATGTCTTTACAGTGGCGTTACGGTGTAGACGTGAGGGGTTGTGTGGGGTGAGAGGGTGAGAGGGTGAGAGGGTGTGTGGGTGTGTGTGTGTGTGTGTGGGGGGGGGGGGGGTTGCTGGGATTGTGCTTGACAGAGATGGGTGACGGAACAGCACACTGAGAATGGCTCCATTGTCCCTCTGTCCGCTTTACTGGACAGACGCAGTGGATGGCTGCCATTTGCAAACAGATGAATAGTTGGAGAAATACTAGAACTTGGGTTTGGTTATTGTTCAGCCTATCAGGTTTTTACTTTTCGGGCACTTATCTGTTGCACTCGTTCCTCTCTGAAGAAGAGGAACAAGGACAGCGTCTTGATCTAGAAAGCCTGGTCTTGAAAACCTTTATTGGAAAATCTATTGGCGGAAATAGATTGAAACAAAATCGCTAACGGCAGGTTTAAAACCTACATCTGTTTAAAAGGACAGTGTGCCTGCTACTCTGGTAGCTAAATTCTGAGGCTTTTCTTATTCTTTGATTTCAAAAAACTTTCATTTGATGGTTAAGTTGCAAAGTCAACACACTTTAACTTGGAACACTTCCAAAGTCCCTCCTGGAAGATCCCACATTAAAATTGAGACTCAACAAAACATGTAAGTTGTCATTTATTTCCTTCAAGAATGAAAAGGATCCGTAACTTCCTTATTTCGTTTAATGAATATCAATTTTGGTGCCGAGGGCGTCATTAGAAAATGTGATGGGGAAAAACATTTGTGCCCGTGAGTCCAGAGTTTATTGGGTTAAAATTTAAAATCCCTCCAAAATGTCACAAAGTGAGATTATTGACCATTGGCCCCATCCAGGACTTTTTGTCCACAGCCGTGCCGTGCTGCACCCCCCCCCACCACCACCACCACCACCACCACCACCATCACATCGGATTTTTATTCCCAAAGGTGCAACTAATCTCAAATTTGTCCTACTTGGCCTAAATTTCTGCATTTCACCCCAACTGTCAATGTGTGGTTCAGATTTGGGGAGTGTTAAATATTCAGGTCATTTTCTGTCATTGCAGGCCTTGTAAAGAGAAGAGACTATTCTCAGATATGTTCTTTAGCTGTTTTCCATCACAGAGACTTGAAACTATTGACAGTTTCAATAGTGTGGGGGGGGGGGGGCAATCTCTGACCTATGGGTAATTTCTGAAGAGGTTAGTTCTATGTTTTCTAGCGATGTCATGTGACCAGTATTTGTGTAATCACTGAAAAACAGCGTCATCGATACTATAGACTGCTAAGAGAAAACTGACGTACTTTCACAAGGCTGTGATGACTAAACCATGTGGGACTTGATATTTAGGTGATGATTTGTCAAGAACAGTATGAAACCCATTGGGGTTTTTTTTTCCTTCGGTCAAAAATATACGAAAAATTATGACTTTTTCTAGTCACCAATCTTTCAGTACATTCTCAGCTGAATACATAATTCATAGTTATCAGTCACAACAGTGGTCCTTTGCTTATTTTCTGCAGATCATTCTTAGCTGCAGTCCATTCAAATCGGTTACTACATCCAATATCTATCAAGTAACAACTGTAATAACAAAATGATGTGGAAGAGCACATATACACCACACTGCTGGGAGGTGTCTGCCCCTTGACTGTGACCCATAAATGATCACAATAGTCCACTCACTGCCAATCTGTCGCAAAGAAGGGATTTTGAAAGTGAATTGAAATTTAAGCCCAAAAAAGAGAAGAATAAAAAAAAAAAAAAAAGGAGTTATGACTGAGAGTGAATCAAAAACAAAGCAGCACATTCAATATTTATCTTAATGAATAATAATCGTAGATCAGAGAGCAGCAGAGCTCTTACCTTATGAGCTGATCTGGAGCCAGTGAGGAGCTTATAGAGTCGTCTCCTGTCCTTCGGCATTTGCGTTCACTACAGCTCTCCCTCCTCCCTCCTCTTCCTCTCTCTCCCTCTCTCCCTCTGTCAGCAGATTGGGTCTTTGGCATTCAGAACCTGTGATGCAAGTGCAAGCCTAACCCAGTCGACAGCTTTCGGGTTTTCGGTTTACATTTTTACCAATAGGGAGGATGGCTAAAACTTTAAAATCAATAAATAAAATTAAAGTTGTGATAAACTGCAGATGTAAAAATATCCAAAAAAGAGACACACAACCAAAAACAAACAAAACAACCACAGAGATGTACAAAATGACAAAAAAGGGACCCAAAACAACCTGGAACACACACAAAATGACCACCTTTTACTTCGGGGGGGTCTTCTCCTATTGGAGGGGGTTTCTACTTGTTTATAGCCATGTGCACAGTCCAAGGCTGCAGGCTATTTTGAGTTACAGGTAACAGACATTTATTTATATTATTTCACATTAGAATGGTAAGTGGTAAATGGACTGTGCTCGCGTAATGTTTTTCTAGACTTATCGACCATTCACACACATATTCATACAGCGCCTCTCCACACCTACAGCACTTTCTACATACTCATGATACACCTGGGGCAACTTGGGGTTCTGCATCTTGCATGAGGACACTTCGACGTGTGGACCTGAGGATCTGATGGAACCGCTGACCTTCTGGTTGGTGGCCGATCTGCTCCACCTCCTGAGCCACAGTTGGGAAATAGTGCGAATCATCAAAGTTGTTCATTTTTCATTCATTTCTTATATACTAAATAAACAAATGTAATGTACAGTCCAATACTGCCAAGGACCAGAGCTTTAAAATTGAGTCTAAACACTTTTTTTTTTTACTAATTTTACCGGAGGTCACAGTGACATCAGCAGGAAGTAACAAATTTGTGAGTGAACCCCCGGGATGAAAAACTTGGAGCATGTAGATGGTGGCACTGTGGAAACATAAGATCCAATATTTTGGGAACCTGAAACATATGCAGTGACTAAAAAAAGTGCCTTTGCCCCCTGCTGCCACTGTTGAGTCTCCCAGTTCAATGGAGGTGTAAACACAAAATAGCCATAGCGCCCCATTTAATTTGAATTTAGACTCGGGTGTTTCCCCTCAGATTTCTGTGCAGGAGCAGTCACTCATGCGGATGTTTTGTTTTTGTTTTTTTTTTCTTTTCTGAAGCATCTGAGTGGTAAAATGGAGGAATCTAAAAGGAGGTTACACAGTGTTGCCATAAAGAAACAGTCTGGTACTATGGGTCTTCTCTGCACCTACAGAACAAATGTATTCAATATAAATATAAAAAAATCTAATCTCACAACATGAGTGGGCTGTGGTGTAGTGCTCATAAAAGTGCCTATAAAAAGTTTGGAGGGCTTGGGTTGGTGGAGCCAACCGATCACAGATCAGCCTTTAACATATTGGACATAGACTCATGATACCCATTTCGGGGGAACTCGATGAAGCAGATGACAACTATGCTTTGAGCAGAGCAGGATGTTCTTTGCAGTTAAGGATTTTTCTTAACCTCTCTTTATCCAGAAAAAACAAAACAAAACAATGTTGCGTTTTTCAGGAAGAAACTTCTTTTAAATTCTTTTACCGGAATTATTAGAATTCTGTTGAAATTCATGGTTTTGCACACATCCTCATTCCCTCAAAAGCAATAAAAATCTTTTTATGTTATGAAAATGTGCTATTTTACCTGATTGCTTGCAACACAAAGCAACTATTTTACCTCTTTACAATAAACATACCTACACTACAATCAGGAAGGTCAAATTAAGGTCTGTGTTAAATCTATTTCATAAGCCTAGCAGATGTCATCTTGGTTGTGATTTCTCAAACTGACTAGTTATGACATAAAGTCAGTCTCAATGCAATCACAGAATATTAGCCATTTACAGAGAGCTTCCTTTGTAATGGAAAAAAACAGAAAAAGCACAGCGCTTCTGATCTTATGTAGACACTTGCTGGTGTTTGCTAACCCATACATTACTCTAAGAGGGTTAGTGAAATATGCCTGAAAGTATAAAATGTCCAGAGTTTGGTCTCTTGTTTTCTTATTTAGTAATAACATACCAATCTGGCAACACAGGTTGAAACCTACGTTCGCTCGTGCCACATAAAAACACACATAACAACTCCTACATCTGACCTCATGCCGTGAGGTGGCGGTGATTGGCACAAACCCCAGTCACTGTGACTAAACCATCCTTCGTGAGCAGGCACCTCAGGGTGTCGACTGACGTAAAGCAGGAAGAGTCGTTTTGAGGAGAAGATGACCGCCATGACACAAAGATTGACAGAAACCAGGACTTCTGAACAGAGGACAGCGGGTACTCTGAAAACACTATAGTGTGAAATTGCACAATTAAATGCTGACTGTTAGTTGAGCAACTTAGAATACATTAGAAATACTTTATGCCAACACTATCCCCCTTTAAAGGATGAACACTGAAATTTGACCTGCTGCTTATTATGCCATAGAGCTGTAGTTGTAGTAAGTATATCGGTTAATATAAAATAAACTTACTGTAACATGTAGTGTAAAATCACCTGATGTTCTTCTATTATTATATGTGGACCTAAACTGAAGGGTAAAGCAATGACATGCAGTGAAGTCGGCGAAAACACTTACAGAAAAAATTAGGTAACATATGATGTTGTACAACATCTCTGCATTAAATCCCACCTTAGAAAAAGTCTAAATTTCAATGTATGTTGAAACCACCATGGAGGCATCCACTAAGCTCTATTGTAGAATGTGAAGCTGTAATTTATGATATTTGAATATAATTGTACTGCAAAGTTAATACTGAACTCTCTTAATAAACAATCAGAACTTTGAACTGAGCTGTGTCTAATTAACCGGCACAGAAAGTTGTTTTTTGCATTAAACATTCTGCCGTTCCAGTGAACAACTGTTACGGTTACAACCTCATAAGATCCAGAGAAACACAACAGCAGAGGGTCTATAATATCATTACTTCTGCTGACCAAAGAACAAACTGTTGTACCATTAAATTACAGACCATCATGACAGTGCCATCTAGAGGGAAAACTCTGCAAGAGAAATACAGAAAACAGCCAGGCAAGACCTTTATTGTAAAATTAGGTATCATCACATTAATATTTGCATATTACAAGAATACTACTGCTGGGCTGTACAATATACTGTAGGTTAAAATGTAATTTCTGTGTAAAAAAAAAAAAAAAAAGAAAATAAAATGTAAGTACTAAAAAACACATTTTTCTGAGACTGTTTTGTTCACCAGGTTTCTAAAAAACACTAAGTGAGAACAATCCAACACAACTAAAAGTGACAGGTTTTCTTATAAAAAACTTTTTTTTTCACAAGGAAGAGAAAAGAAAACACAACAAACACAAACAACCCGTAAACCCCAACAAATCTAAACCTGCACCTTGATCAGCTAAGTTAAACTTTGAAATTTTAAAACACTGCCGCAGCTGAAAAAGAGCGGCACGTGTTTACATGCTAAGACAAACACTTTTACAGAGGATTATGTATAAACTTTACTTTAAAATCTACATCTAAAAATCTGTACAATCTAAGGCACATGTGGCAGCCACAATCATTTATACATGAGAAGGCACAAAAAATTCCATCTGTGCACCTCTTCACTGATAGAAGAGTATACATAGACATTCAGCGTCAATTTGTGATAAGTTTAACTGTAAATTATTAAATGTGAAAATAAGCACAGAAAATTAGCAGTGTGACTAATATTTACAGTCCTAGGAAATCAACGGGTCCTTTTTTTTTTTCTTTCTTTCTTTCATAGATGGATCAAAGCCTCATTGTTTGATAGCTTGTTCACATCATGGTTACACAACCAGGCTCTCCCGACTCACAGCTCCATTCTGTAAGATAAGAAAAGTTATGTCCGGTTACAAACGAAATGAGGAAAACCAAACACAAAATCCTGGCCTGATCAAATTCTAGGCTTCTCAATCAGACTTTAGGGATAAGGCTCGCAATGTTATGTCATTTTCTTATTGTCAAATCCCATGAAAAAACAAACAAACAAAAACCAATAATGAGTAATTCATTTTTCAATACTCTGACTTCCGTGCCCTGTCTGTGTCACTCATTCATCCCAACTGATGATGTAAATCTTAAAAATATAATCATCTCACTAATACAAAATCTCACTTCTTTAAAAAGGCAAACAGTGTCTGAAACTGCTGTAGTTACTCCAAGTCAAAATATGACTCATTGAGCATTCCAACTGGAAACGCCTACTGTTTACCACTGCTTATTCATGCCGTTTTCCAGTCCACAAATCACGTTGCAGCAGGCAGATACACAACGGTCACTTGAGTTCATTCGGAAAAGGGGGGGGGGGCATCAAACTCTGCAAATTGAAATTCCTTGTTGATCAGAGGGGAGTG
Organism: Istiophorus platypterus; assembly: GCA_016859345.1. Taxonomy (NCBI): domain Eukaryota; kingdom Metazoa; phylum Chordata; class Actinopteri; order Istiophoriformes; family Istiophoridae; genus Istiophorus; species Istiophorus platypterus. The sequence continues at coordinate 6,584,510 of CM029126.1, read as the reverse complement.
ACCAGACTAGTGGAGCTGACTGAAAGGAAATGGTGGCTCAGATAACCGCTCTGTAAAACTGATGATCAGAAAAGCATCTCAGAAAGCAAAACGTGTTCAACCTTGAGGAATATGGGCTACAAGAGCAGAGGACAGCATCGGGTTCCACTCCTCTCAGACAAGAACCGAAATCTGCTGGACCAAAACTGGGCGGTTCGAGACTGGAAACACGGATACAGGTCTGATCTGATACTGGTCTGATAAATCTGGATTTTTGTTTAGGCAGCAGAAGTTAGGGTCAGAATTTGGCGTCATTCTAATCTGCCGTGTTTCAACAGTCCAGGCTGGTGGTGTAATGGTTTGGGGTTTCCTCTTAATCCCAATCAGTCAATGCTAAATGCCACAGTCTTTCTGAGTCTTGTTACAGATCGTGTTCATTTCTTTTACGGCCACAATTTACCATCTTCCAAAGGCTACTTCCTGCAGTGTAATGTACAACGCCTCAAAGCAAAATTGTCTCAAGCTGGTTTAGTGAACATGACGGTGAGTTCAGTGAACTTATTAGATTCATTCAACAGATTTTTACTTCACGTCAATCACACATCACGTGAGCCTTTCACTGTAAATCTAAACTATTTGTATGATCGTACAGGGTTTTGTTGTGACTCACCTTACGGAGATTGCTTTTCTTAGAAGATGAAACACTTTCATCTTCACTGTATGGCGGAGGTGGTGGAGGCAGGTAGTCATCTCGGCGACCTGGATATCCAGAGGGTGGGCTCAGAGGAAGAGGTGGGGCCCCACGGGGTGCCCTCCCCCGATCCGAGCGGTCGCTCTCGCTGTCAAGGCGCTCCCGGCTGCGTGCCCGCTGCTGCTCGCCCATCCTCTTCCTCTCCATAGCCTCTCTCAAGAAGCTGTCATCGTAATCATCTCGCCCGCCCCTTGCAGCGCCACCATTCCGGCGATCCCTCTCCAGGTCCATCAGATCATCGCGGCTGCGGCTGCGTCTCCCCGAGAGGCCGCCGTAGGCGCCTCCATCTCGTCTTTGACGATCGTCGGGGGAGTGATCACGACGCCTGCGGTCGTCAAAGTCGCGGCCGTAGCCACTGCGGGCACTGCTGCTCCACTCATCGTCGGAGCTAGAGAGACAAGGCAGCAAAGTTAGAGGGAAACAGAAAAATACGGAACACGCCGTTGCCCTGTCATTGGACAGAAGTTCAAGTTAATCTTAAACCTCGCTGCGGTTTCCTCAGATCCAGCACAACGGTGCTGGTTTACCTTAAACCTGGACACTGTATTTTGTAGAAGTCACCAGATTTATGTTATAAACCATGCACCTGAAGTTTAAAACCACTAAAAGCCATGTAACTCTGTATAGGGTGAGATTCATATTTTTCATATGATATAAATTTTATATTATACACTATATATCATACCCAGCTATAAATAAGGAACTTGACAAAGTACAACCACAGTACTTTTGATGGAACTGTGATCACTCTAACCTCCATGGACAAAACCGATTGTACTTCGGAAAAAAAACCACCACAAATTATACAAATGCATCTGTGGCTTAATCACAAAAATCGTGTTGTTTGTGTCTGTAGTCTTACGTATGCTCATGTATCATTTTGATTGATTAGGGAAGTAGAAGAGACAGCATTGTATGCTCTATTTCTTTATACGGTGTAAAAGAGACAATAAGACATCAATTTGTATTATTATCGTTAATTGATGTTTGTTAAAGTGAAAGAGGATATAAGTGATAAATTTTATGGTGGAAGGAAACTGCCAAAACTGAGACAGTAAATTTCAGTTTACAAGTAACAGATTTTCTGTGAAATGAGAAAACTGAAAGCATAATAAACACCGCCAATTTGCTGTGTTTGACTGAATCGCCTACGCTGGACACTAAACCAACACAAACACTGCAGGGAAACGCCAGCTGCAACTCAGCTGTATTGATATTGTGAATGTAAAGTAGCTAGCAACAGGTTAAACCACCAAAATCCCCATTTTGGGAAGCCCCATCTAGCGTAAAGGCTAACTGGAATGCCCACCATTCTTGTTTCTGAGAGTTCTTAAGATTTAACTTTTTTTTTTTTTTTTTAAACAACAGGGACGGTGTACAAAATATTTTGATTAAGCTACATTTAAGCTACAAGCTAATTTTCCCCCACAGTCCCTGGGCAGGTGACTTTAATCTCCAGTTAGGCCTTCAACCAAATCTGACAACTGAAGTTATAGAGATTATTTGTTAAGTTCATATTTTTCCCTGCCAAGTAAGTGTAAACATCTCATTTCTTTTCATGATCATGTTCACAAATGTAACCTGTTGTTTGTAGACATATTAAACATCTGAAAAATGAAAGAGTTTGAGGTTGAGGTTGACGCCTTGTAAAAAGCTCCTCAAGTGCATTATAACGAATTCAACAGTAAACCACAAGCCAGGTCATAGCAACCATAGGAAACCAAGCACACAGATGTAGTGCAGTTTTGTTTCTGGGTTCTTTTTAAATTTAAAGTGAAAACTAAAACATAATAAAGTCTTGAATAAGTGAAGGGGTCTGAATGCTTTCTGAGGCCACTGTGTACACACATATATAGAGTATAAATATACTATATATGCATAAGAAGTAAAATGATATATGCATTCATGAATACAAAAGAAAAATAGATTAAAATGAAAGTAGTATGTTTTCAACATTCAAAATTACATACTGGATTTTCGAGGCTGATACCCAAAACAATATTTGATTTGATATTTGTTCAAAAAAATGTTTTTTTTGGAGCAAGTTATGACAAACTATTTTTGCTAAGAATCTGTTAATATTTTAAAATAACTTGGATCAAGATATGTACTGAAAGGTAAATCTTGTGGTTGAAAAATAAACCCATCTGCAGTTCTGGTGAACCAACTATGTAAACACACTCTCTTTTAATTCAGTTCTAAGTTTCTAAGCAGAGGAAAAGTTCATTTTTACTCCCATTTACATATCAATTTTCCAAGCACAGGGGAACATCTGGAATTAACTCCCTGTGCTTAGAAACTGAGACTAAACAAATAGAGCCATCGGATACATTTGAGGGTGAAAAGCTCTACTCTCTTCCAAAAGATACCTTTCAAAATACTGTTAAACTCACTCAGTTACCTGCCGTACCATTTATCACAGTTAATCAGAAATGAACTAAATGGAAAGGGGGGTGACTCACCCTCTCCTTCCTCTGCGCTCATCTGGGTGGCGATGGGTCGGGTAGTTGTCCCGGTCGTAGCGGCGACCGATGTCGTCAAGGTTGTCCATAGAGCGGGCGCGGACACGATCCCCCATGTAGCCCCCACCGCGGCGTGGGTAGTCATCACGACGGCGGCCTTGCTGTGAAACGCTGCTGATGGTGCTCATAGCTTCATCCCGGTCGTAAATCGGCGCCAAAGGCGGCGGCTGGGGACGACCCCCGCGCCCTCGAGGGTCCAGGGCATCGTGCAGAGAGCTGACTTCGCTCATATTGTCCACTGATAGAGGAAAACGGAAAGAAGAAATAGTAAGTGAGACAGAGTTAATGAAAAAGGGTCTAGCTGAAGGACATGCAGGCCTCAAATTACAAATATTAAGTTGATATGTTATCATTTTTATTAGTACATTATAATTTTTTTATAAAATACATTTGCTTTTTGTGTGTAAATTTAAATTGAATGTTGCTGTGTGTGTATTTGCACACTGATATATTTTTGGCCAATAAGTTTGTGCCAGTGACCTCGTTTCTTCTCATTTGTGGCTACAAATCACTGTAAAGCCTTTAAATATATAACCAGAATTGAAACTTCCACTGGCCACGGATGACATGAAAATCCATCTCAGTATGAGTGAAACACAATTCTTCGCCTTTATCAGTGTACACATAACATTTACAGTTCCTTATGGTTGTGCCCGTGGCGATCGACCCTAATGGAAAACACCTCAATGTGTGTAATTAATCTGATTGAATAATATGTGGTTCTGCATATGAAAAAATGTAGTATATGTTGTTAGGTTGTTAGCTCTAGTCGGGATGACTACCAGCTTTTACCAGGAGGTGATTTATTTTTTTTTTCCCCGCAATAGTCAGCAGCACAGTCGACATGTAACTGTGACCAGAATTGCATGGAGTGATTGGTCACTCACAGCGGTTGTAGTCGGGAGGTCTTGATGGGTCCAGTTTGGCCAGCTCCCTCTCCATATAGTAAATGGCACGCGTGGCGTTCCCATCCGGGTCCACCTGAATACGATACCCACTGCGAGCTGTGGGGAGGAGGAGAGGGGGGTCAGATTTCGGCTTCAGCAGCCTCATGCATATGCAACGATTCATTGGGCTCTTAACAACAACATTTTTCTTAGCCTAGTCTTGTTCATACGAGGGTTCCAAGTATGAATCACCAAACCGGTCATTTACACACCAAAGTCATGCCTCACTACACTGAAAACTATCTCCATATATGGCAAGACAGCAAAATAGGTCAACATCTTCACCTATATCACAAATACACAAATACACAAACACACACACACACACAAATACACACACACACACACAAATACACACACACACACACAAATATACACACACACAAATATACACACACACACAAATATATACACACACACACACACACACACACACACACACACACACACTTTTTGGTGTTTTTTGGGAAAGTCTATATCAGGCCTTTCCGTCCTTGAGTGTTACCGGCACTTTGCAGCGTGTGGTAAACTCTGTATTTACGTTGATGTAGACGTCTCTTCATCGTAGACTTTAATGAGGATACACCGACCTCCTCCAAAGTATCCTTGACCTGACTAGATGTTGTGAAAGGGATTTTCTACCCCGAGGAAAGAAATCTGCGATCTCCCTCTTCAGTTTTCTTTTGTCGTCTTCCAGGTCTTTTGGGGTTGCTGAGCTTGCCACTGCATTTCTTCTTTTTACCATTGTACCAGATTGTTCGAATTCCTAAAGTTTTTTGCCATCTCTCTGATAGGACTGTTTTGTTTTTTCAGCCTAATGACGGCCCCCTCCATTTGCATCGACACCTCTTTAGAACATATTAAAAGTTCCCATGAACAGCTACCAAATGCAAATTAAACACTTGGAATCTAATATAGACCTTTTATCTGCTTCATTTGTCATTAAATAATAAGAGAACAGGTTACAATTAGTCATGAAACTGATTGTCCAATTAATTTTTTGACTCTGAAAATGAGGGACTAGGATTACATTTACACATAATCAAATAATATTTTGTGCATAACCAGAAAGCAAAGAATATCAGTATCAAGATCATCTCACTTAATCTAAGGTCCAAATGTTGTAATTTTCATAAAAATAGAAAATAAAAAAAAATCAGACTTAAGAAAAAAAAACTGAAGAAAAAAGAAAAACAGAAAAAAGAAAAGAATAGAATAAAGAAAATCTGAGGAGTGTAAATAGTGAGTCCAACTCATTTCAGTAGTATTACTACAGGCAATTTATACTGGAAACACTTAATTCAATCTCCATTACATCATCTGTATTTCTTCAAAACGTGGGTTTGTGGTGCGAGTGAGAAAGGCATACACCCACAGGAGAGAATTCTATGAACCGTCTCTTTTGTTTTGTTTTTTTTTCCATTTACTCACTTTGATCCCCTCCACCATCGTGGTCTTGCAGCAGAGGCACCTGCGAGCCCTGTCCAACTGCACAGAAACAGCAAAGTAACACAGTTCGAATTAGACGAGCGGTTTTATAGAATTTGCGTTTTCAATTGACTGATGATGCCAATGCATGAGGAGAGCAGCTACAGAAATTACTCATCCGATGATCTTCAGTGAGCATTAAGGTCACATTAGTTCTCGTTCTATATAGAAAGTGATTCTCACCTGAGCTGGCGCCATCATATTCTCGACTGTAGCCATTCTGTGGGGGTGGGGGTCCAACCCCATTGGGTAAAGGGAGCAGGGGTACAGCAGGCTGGTTTATTAGTTGGCCACTATATGCTGGCTGAGCATAGATACTGGGAGCATAGAGGGTGGGAACATATTGACTGGGCACACCTTTCTTCACTGCCTTTCCCGCCTCATACACTGTGAAATAATGGATGTTGTTAGCTGCAGCACCTTAGAAAGTGAAAAACATGACATCATAGAGCTTAGTTTGCCAACCGAGAAATTAACACACAGTTAGTTCCCTGGAAAGTCAATGAACATTTAGGGGAAGACTTCGACAGACTAATAGAAAAACCACAGCTTGTCATTTTGATTTGTGATTCTTTTTTTTTTTACCATGGTACAGAGCCTAAGTAGCTGTTTCCTCCCCTGCTTCCTTGTCTTTAAGCTACACTAGGATAAACCAACTACTGACTGTAGCTTCGTCTTCACCGTACAGCTATGAGAGCGGCATGTAGCTTCTCATCTAACTTTCAACAAGAAAGCAGATAGTTGTACCTCCTAAAGTGTTGAACTATTGCTTTTAAAATTAAAGAGCATTACATGGAATATAATCTTTCTTTGGTTTGGTTTGTCGATGGTTTAATAGGTATGGTACTTTCTGGCTGGGGTGGGTTCTGCTTGAAAGTTGCACAATCACCCTGCACAGAGACCTTAATTTTAACTCAGCTGTGTTAAGTATCAAAGTAAAGACATGGAAAAAAGAAAATGTTTCAACCAGAGATTAAATCAACCATCGTGTCTGTGCTTGACTATGCAGATAATGTGCTCTCTCATGATGCTCGCTCCACATTAAACAGCTAGATGCAGCTGACACTTGTGCCTTGTGTTTCATTACCAGAGATGAATATCATTTAATCACTGTGTACTACAAGTAGGTTGGTCTTCACAGGCCACAAGAGGAGAACTTATCATTCTTGTTTACGAATTTGTGATTTTAAAAGATGCCTCACTGTATCACATCTATTCCCGGATTTTAAAATACTGTTCATCAGACCAGATCTCAGGAATGGCTGATTCTCGATACCTGGCAACTAAATATTGAACTTGGAAAGACTGCACCTAAGTACTCTGCAACTTATAAAAAGGGATGACTTCAAAAAGGACGACTCATGAATTTAATCTGGTGATAACGATGATTATCTTCATCTCTGGTGACCTTAAACTTTTAACTTTCAACCTTATATTTTTTTTATTTAAATCAACAAAGCGAGTGGAGTTGACTAACAAGACAGTTGCAAAGCTTTTTAATCCATTCTTTGGGTTTAGTTGTTTAAATCCATAACCTAACTACTCTTAGGCATAGAAACCCTGTTTTTGTTTTCTACAAAACAGGTATAAATATCATAAATGTTTAATGTCTCAGTGCAAAGCAGCCATACATAAAATGTAGTGCAACTTTGGTAGCATTATAATTTAGATTATAAAACTGATCTAGATACAGACTAAATAAAGAACTGTTTGAATCTGACTGGCCTTTTTTTGCAGTCAAAAACAAAACAATGCTGGGGTTTGATACCCCTCCTTCAGTTAGACTCGGTAAAAGAAAGACTACAGGTGGTACTTACATGCTCGTGGGCAGCAGCAGCGGTCGGGGCAGCAGGGGCAGCTGATGTAGCAGCAGCAGGTGTGTGGACAGCACTGGCACCAGCAGATCCCAATCAGGAGCAGCAGCAACAGGAAGCCGAAAACCACCAATACAACCAGGAGCCAGTCTGTGTGGACCAGCAGGAGATGTATTAGGTATATTTATATCAAATATTTCTCATTCTTTTTATTTAATTTTTTTTTGGTTCTTTTAGCAGGCAGCACAAGTACAGAAAATAAAAAGAGTTCACAGTTCTTTCTTATTAATACAATTGAGCAAAATTAACACTGAGCAAGTGTTTCATTTCAGACCAGAACTACAGATTTAGATGTCAGTATATGTATATTTGCTTTTGTGTAACTCACTGAAGTAGAAAAACAGAATATTTGCTTTGGTGCGATTTTCTTTTTGAACAGGAAATCTCTAGGCAGTTATATGCAAATGCAGAAAGTACAAGCAGTTTCTTGCTTGACATTTCAGTCTAGACTCTCTAAGCAATGATCTAGTCATAACCCCGCTGCCTGCTGTTTATAAATGCAAACAATTTGGTTAAAACATTCATCATTTAGGTGACCAAAAAATCATTTTAGCTCTGGTGGTAATTTTCATATTTTTTGCATGTTTTGTCAAACCAGTAAAACCAGTTCATTCTTCTAAACAAGGCATGACTCTGCAAGTTAACTCAGGCAGCACATGCCACTTACAAAGAAACAAAAATGGCAATGAGGGAAATTGTGTTTAAAAATTAGTCAACAATAATGGAAACTGGATCAGCCCAGAGGATAGAATAGGACAAAACATAATATTTGGCTTGGCCAAATATTATGTTTACCACCATAGCTAATGTCCCCTTTATCTGTTTGCTTCTCTCCTACTCTCTGTGCTCACATATACATTATCTTAAACCAGCCAAATTACCAATTAAGCTGTTTTAGTTTACAGTTTTTCTGTTTCTGTTGTCAGCCAACAGAACCAGTATGAAACAGTGACTGAAACATGGCCCATTAAGCCTACATGTTAACCAGCAGAGACTTCCAAACATTTCTAAGCTGCTGCTAAAATCCAGGATTTTTAACTGTATGTTGTCTGGTAAAATCACCACATGCATAACTTAAAATCAATGGCTATGCTGTTATTTCAGGTATATTTACTTATAAAATGATCCAAATTTTATTTTGCTTTAGTTTGCTCCCCTCTTCCAAAAAAGCCTTTCCTCTTAGAAAGTTAGTTATAGTTTGCAAAAGCACGAGTATTAGCACAGCGAGGCCGCAAAGGCAAATTAGTGAGTAGATTGGGGGGTTTTTTGTGCTGTTCAATGACAATTAATGTTCCTGTAAACCTTTGTAGAGTATTTAGCCACTTGTTTGCAATCACCTTTTTCTAAGCTTAATATAAAAAAGGGGTAAAAAAAAATCTCAATTGGAGTATTTACTGACATTATTAATGTCATAGATTACAAAATGAAAATGTTTTGCACTTGTGACAACGACACACCTTATTTCAGGCATCTAACAAACAACTTCATTAAAAAAAAAAAAAAAAAAGGGAACCCGGGCAAAAACCGGGCAAAATTCTAACTTATATCCAAGTTTCAGGACTCATTCCTGCAACTGGCTATGTACACTGATAAGAAAATGTCTGCTGAATGCCCTTTTGTTGCAGCCAGGCAGCCACAGACTATCTCCAATCACCACTGAAAGTAATGCATGGGAGCTGGCCATATTAAAGAAAGAGAGAGAAGCAGACAAAAAAAGCGCAAGGTAGAGAAAATAAAGGAATTGAGTAAAGTGTAACACAGGCAGAACAGTTGGTTTTGGATAGAATTATTATCCTATTATCAAATTTTTACTCCATAACAAAATGCTTTTGCTTGAATTCAGGGGCCTGTTCATAGTTGCTGCTTTGTAATTGTACACATTAAGTACAATCTTGGCCTGAAACCTACCAAATACCTTGACAATCTGAGTGACCGCATGCAATGCATTCCGAATGTTGTGTAGGAAATGTTTGCCAATCTCATCTCCTTAACAACTAAACCCTACCCCTCTATAGCTGCTAATTGCAGGAGTAAAACATGACTGAGCTATATTAAGGGGCTTGTACTACCTTCCATAACCAGTAAGTCAATGCCAGGCAGGAGGTCGGTAGTATTTGACTTTCTCTCTGTGAAAGAAAGATAAAGCCACAATTACTAAGTGCCCCGTGGTATCAGTCTAACTTTAGTGCCTTAGAGTTATGACTAGACAACCTATTCAGTACCTGGGTGGTGCCTGTTGTCCCCTCTCTCAATCGTAAATCTGCCCACAGACTAATTCATTAAAAAAAAAACTTGCAAAATAGGTCAAGCTAAGTGTACTTGGAACATTTGCTCTCGATTAGTGTAAAACTTTATGTGTAATTGCACCCGTGTGTGTGACTTGTGGAACATTAAGAAAAGGGGAAGCGTGGACAGGAAAAAGAAGCAGGAAACTGTGGCTATAAACTGTACAAGTTTGTGTCAGGCTGTGACTAAGCACGCACGCAGGGGTGACTAACCGAGTACGATTAGCTCCGTGTAGTCTTCACCGTTCCCTGAAAGGTCCTGGGACGAGATCACGGAGCAGGAGTAGACACCGCTGTCACCCCACGCCGTCTGTGCGATATTCAGGTCTGCATCTGTGGGAATCAACAGGTTCATAGGTTTGATTTTTGGCTTGCGGTGGCAATGGTAATATTTAGTCACTACTATTTATTGCATCTTAAAATGGTGGGATCTCCAACAAGAAAATATATTATTTTATTATATTTTATTATTCATTATTATTATTTCCTTCTCAGCTTAGCTTTATTATGATAAATTAAACAGTTATGAACAGTACACAGATCCTAGTAATGTGGTTACAGTAATGAGTTTTCTTTGTTTGGTTCACATGTAAAAATACCATTTTATATACATTTATAAGAAAAATTTTGGGTAATTAAGTGAAAGTCGAAACAGTATTGTCTTTGTGAAAAGCTACGTTGATATGGTAAACAACACACAGAAGGAAGAGTGTCTGTCTTCCCTAAACTTCTTTCAAAGACTGCTTCCATCACTATAAATAAAAAAATTGCATAGCAGGCTTTGTGTGTCGGTTTGGGTTATGACAAAACACATCTGCCCTGAAGCGATCAGGGTGGACAGATGTGACAGACCACCTCTTTTTGAAATTCTACCCCAGGTGGGAGTGATTGTGGTTGGAAAGACATTTCTAAAATAACAAAACAAATGTCAGCAAGCTGACTCTCAGGCTCTTGATTTCCCCTCACAAGTGTATTCAATCGTTTGTACTTAACCAATAACTTTTACTGAATAGTCCGATTTGCATAAGACTTATATCCGCCCTAACATTGATCTTCACAGGTCTCCAAAGCTCTGACGTAGCAAGAAACTGAGGACTGTTGATTTCTATTTATTCACAATTAGTTGCAGTTCATTCCATAAATTGGTAACTAACTTTATTGATTTCGTAGCACCTTAATTCTTTTTTTAAGATTACAGTGACATATTTTGAATATTTTTTTAAAAACAGATTTTAACCGTCAAAAATCAACAACAAGTTTTTTACTATAGATTTGTATGGGATTTAATAGTGTAGGTTTTTATGAACTCACTGTTTAGGATGCTGATCTTGCGGCCCTGGTACTCAGCGCCGAGGGTAACGGCGTTGCCTTGCTTCGAGGCCACAATGCGCACCGTCCTCTGGCTGTCGGCACACTCGATGTTTGGGTCGTAGTTGGGGTTGTTCTGAGACAGGATGTTGTCTGCGCTGCTGGGATTCAGTGCAGCCTGGATGGGGTCCCGGCAATATGATTTGTACTTCCACGTGACGACGGGAGGCTGAGTGGCGGTTGTCTGGTAGTTACAGGTGAGGGTGACGGGCTGGAAGAGGATGACAATGTACCTCTTCGTGGGGCACTGGACCGTGACGGCCATGGTGGACTCTGGAAAGAAATTAGAAATACTGAAGATTAGCATGGATAAGACTGGGTGGTGGACATTGATGATTTTTTTTTATTATTGTTATTAAAATGTTACTCATATTTGTAATATTGGTTAAAGCTCCTTATTCCTCTACAATACTCATAGGGCGTGGTGAATGACAAACAATATTTAGTTTCAATAAGTGTGTGTGTGATTAGTCACCTCAGGCTGTCGCTTTATCTTCAGCCAAACTTTTACAGCCAAGTAGATTATACATGTATACTTGAGGTTCTCTGAGAAAGGAGGGATACTGTACACCAGACTTTGGATAAACAGCCAGGATCTGTGGTTTTGGCTGTTTCCTGGGGTTTTGTAGACAGCAACAAAATTACAGACCGTCTCCATCCAAACAAACGTGTTAACTGGAGATGCCAGCTTGGAATCTCCCACGCTCACTAGCAGAAATGAGGCGGCTCCTATTATCTGGACCTCCCTCTCACACAGCGACTTTTCCAATGTCGTTGTTCTTGAATGCAACGGCCCTGAAGTCAAGTCAGGTCAATTCTATGTACACAGTGCCCGGTATTAAACAGAAGTTATCTCAGGGCACTTTTCATATGGTGCAGGTCTAGCCCGCTGATTTGTATGACACAGCGCCACAAAATGTCTTGTAAGTGGTGCTTTGTGGATGGTGGATTCGGCATGAACTTTTGAACAAAGAAATGAACAAAATGAAGAAAGAAATGCTGATAAAAATTAACTTTTACTTTGGGGTTTTTTTTGGAATAGAAAAAAAAAATCTTCACTGTAATATGGCATCACACTGGATTAAATACAAATACTATCACTGTGGGGGAAAAATGGCTATATGATATCTGACTGCTTAAATTTTACACATTTAACAGTACTGCATGTAAGTATATTCTGCTAGGAGTAGTATGCAAGTGTCAGTGGAAAACAAAAGAGCCTGAGGAAACCACTCCATATTTTTCTCATCACAAGCCAATTATGCTTCTTGTTCGGATCTGCAACTCATTTAATTTCGTTTGCTCGACTTATTTTGGGCCGATAGTGCTATTTTCGAGGCTTTGCTGTCCAGTGCTGAGAAGCCGAAATGCGTCACGGCAATAGACGACTCAATAAAAATACAAAAAAAAAATAAGTCTGGTCCACTCGCAGTGTGTTTGTGTGTGTGTGTGTGTGTTTGTTTGTGTGTGTGAGTGTGTGTGTGTGTGTGTGTGTGTGTGTGTTTGTTTGTTTGTTTGTGTGTGTGTTCTGAGTCAAAACTTCCTCTATTACTTACCGAAAATGTCGAGGCCTTGCGGGAGCGATACTAGAAAACACAGCATTAATTCCCGATAAAAAATAAAGTGTGTGTGTGTGTGTGTGTGTTTGTGTGTGTGTGTGTTTGTTTGTGTGTGTGTGTGTGTGTTCTGACTCAAAACTTCCTCTATTACTTACCGAAAATGTTGAGGCCTTGCGGGAGCGATACTAGAAAACACAGCATTAATTCCCGATAAAAAATAAAGTGTGTGTGTGTGTGTGTGTGTGTGTGTGTGTGTGTGTGTGTGTGTGTGTGTGTGTGTAGGGCAGTGAGGTGGTTTCTAGAAGGCTCTTTTAGTGTCACTGGTTTACAGATTGAAATACGTCACAAGGTTGAAATTAAACTACTGAAATTAGAAGTGTAAATAACGTCGTTAAACATTTACAATGTCTTTTACACATTACTGGGGCCTTTTTTTTCTATAACGTTGTGAGTTCACATATTCACGTTTTTCTTTTGTCATATTCATGTAAACAAATTACAATTCTTGACAATTTTATTGTAGGGGAACATTCTCAAGAAAACAACCGTAAACGAATAGAAACTTTTTTGTTCTTCTTCTTCTTCTTCTCCTTTTAGGTTGTTATATGCTTGTTTGTTGTTTGGTAATTTAACGCTATTTCCGCGGTAAATAATCGAAAGCCTGAATGTAAACAGACTAGAAGAGAAACACGAAAATAAAATCGTCAAGACATCAGAGAGGTTTTAAGTAAGAAGAGAAACGCAGCTTATCTACGGGCCTTTCACGGAACAGAGGGCCCACCCTGTTTTGCAAAAAGAAAAAAAGAAAAAAAAAAAAAAAAAAACAACAAACAAACAAAATAAGGGCGAACTTACCTGCCGCCACCAAAGCGGCGATTATCAGCGTCAAAAACATTTTTAAATCCTCTTTCCTCGACGAAAACGCTGTTAATTTACCGAAAGGGCACAGACAGGCTTCCGGTTACTCATAACACCGAGCGCTCACGGACGGCTCCTCAGCCAGGTAGCGTCACCTCCATTTTGTGTGTCTGCCTGCTCCTTGTCGAGGGGAGTTACCTGTCCGGCCCACGTCTGCGCGCGCCGCCAACAGGTGAGCTCTGACGCGCTCGTCGGGAGAAAAGAGGGGGTGGGGTGTCTGTCTGGGTGTCTGTCTGTCTGTCTGTCTGTCTGTCTGTCTGTCTGTTTCTTTCTTTGTTTGCTTCTTTGTTTATTTATCTGTCTGTTTGTTTCTTTGTTTATTTCTCTCTCTCTCTCTCTCTCTCTCTCTCTCTCTCTGTGTTTTGTCCCTGGTCCATTCATTTCGACCTCTTGGACCTGGTGCTGAGAGCCGGTTGAGAGGTTTTAGAATTGAAATACACCTGCTAATGTGTGACCTAGAAAAAGCGGGTTTCCACCTACCCACACTAGTTGGTACGGCCCAGAAACTGATGACACAATCAAAGCGCAGTCAGTAAATGATTCACCCGGTCGTTTGCGGGGGGCTCGATTGTACACTAGTGTGAGTGTGTGTTTGTGTGTGTGACAGCCACGTAGAGCCCAGTTCCTGGTTTTGCATTTTTTTTTTCTCACCGCAGTATGTTTTCCAGTTTTAAGCTGGCTACCACACCCACATTAGAGTAGGCAGAGCAAGTAAACTCCAGCAGCTGCAACATAAAAGGGATGCTCACACACTCATGCATAAATAATTAGATTGCAGTGATGTGTATATGTGTATTTTCCTGCATAATGAGTACTTGTACTTTTCACTGGTTCTGATAGGCCTACTTACTGCCCTTTTCCTTAAATGCAGGACTTAAATGTGACTTCATTTTGCTATTTTTAGATAAAGATCTGAGTTCTTCTTCACCCACTGATCACCTACACCTCTATGGCCTGGTCAAGTGTCAGTGCTACAAATAATGACAGAGCCACATTTTGTTCATGGCAGTTTTTACTTATCAAAACAGGCATACATGTTCTTTCAGCCATTTTTGCAGGTATAATTGATTGATTAATTGATTACTCTCTGAATAAAAAATGAAAAGCACTGGATAACATCTGAGTATAAAAAGCTTTAGCGAAAACCAGGCCTCTGCTGTCTCCTTTTGGATCATGCAGTGTTCTTAACAGCTGCCCATTTTTAATCCTGTTTTAAAAGAAGAAGAGAGAAAAGTGTGTCAAGTGGGAAACTATTTCATTAAAAAAAGGGACTATTAGTCCACTCTTGAATTTTTAGACATGGTATTTTTGAAACTCATATTTTACAGCAGCTGAGATCAGAGTTAGACTGACACTTTGTATTAATACAGTTTAGTTACGTATGAATGATTTTGTACTAAACTTGATTATTTAACTGTGGAAACAGTAATGATAATGATAAACGGGCTCATTAAAGTAATTAAACTACTTACATTTTTAAAAGCACTGAAAGGAAAGAATAAAAAGTACATCTTTATTGTACATATGCAGTCATTTTTCCTTTGAATTACACTGTATTCTTTGGAATTACACTGAACTATAGTTTTTCCTATCTAACAGGCTGAAAGTTTTGTGATCAGTGACCACATTGACTCACACTTACAATAACCACAAGTGGTGTGACCAGAATCAAAAGAAGACCTGCAAAATGAAAGCACACTGCTGTCAGGTTGAGTCACTAAAATTAAAATAATATCGGGCACACTGGCCATTAAACTACATTTTGATTTTAATGCTGGCACAAAAATTGGTATTCACATACCCACACTGGGAGTCAGTGCAGTGCACGCACGGCCTCGGGGCAGCTGTTCACCTAAAAAAGAGGATAGAAATTAGAGTAGCATCAGGAAATCCACAGAACAACCTGATTAACAATCCATGTTTTTATGCATTAAGACTTTTTTTGTCATAAAAAGCACTGAAATTTAATGATGACTTCCTGAAGGCACAAGCAGTTTAAGGGAAATTTGAGGTTGCAGTCATATATATATACAACAGTATTATGCTGTATATATATATATATATATATATATATATATATATATATATATATATATATATATATATATATATATATATATATATATATATATATACACAGCATAATACTGTTGTAAATGTACAGTATATGGAGAGCTCACCTGTGCTGTAACACCGGCAATGTTAAACACATACATTCAGGACTGTTGATTTGGTTATATATGTGGGAATAATATTATGATCAAATCATGTACAGGTACGGCTGCAATTCATATTTTAACATATATTTCCTACCTTTATGGCATTTTTTGTTGAAACTGTTCATTTTTGAGGGTGTAGTTTGTGGTGCAGTTGAAGTGAGTTAAATGGGGGTGGACAAAATAATAGAGACACCTGTCAATATAACTCAATACAATTCAGCAGCACCATAAACTCCATCCTCCGGAACTGAACATCACGAGCTTTGTGAAAGTAAGATTTGTTGTGGAATTCTTGTATAAGACTGCATTCATTTCAATAAAGTGGCAACCGAATCTTTAATCCTGCAGGAGGTGATCCATCTTAAAGACTGACAAACAAATACTGCCATCTCAAACAACACATAGAAATCACAAAACTTAGAGCAGACACGCCATTTCATAGAGCTATTATGTAACTATTAATAAGAGCTAAATGTTCCAGCCAAAGAGTTTAAAAGATCAAATGCAATTTTGGTGGTTTGTTGCCTCGCTCAAGAGGTTCATGGGGGAAACCCCGACAACCGCTCTAATGACTAAAATGAGATGTAGTTAGGAGTTTGTAAACAGTTAACCACTGTTATTCTAATGCTGCTGAAACAACAGTTATAGGAGCTGCTATTGAATGTAGGAAAGTGACCAAATATCAAACCAAATACCAGCTAATAACAATAACTGCAGAGTCATATTTGATATTAATACATTCATGGCATACTTACAGCCAGGAGAGATGTTAACAATCAGTAATCCATTGCTAGCTTCCACTTCCAGTTTTCCTACGTCCTCTGAGCAAACAATGATAGTGTTGGCTTGGAAACGGCACACGGTACACGTCTGAGGAGCAGGGGAAGTGATTGCAGAGCATTCTTGAAGTGTCTGATTGGGCTCTTTGGTGTACAGCTGAGTGTCATTATGGTCATATATGGAAAACAAGTTTGGGCATTTCTCCTTGTCCATGCAGGTATAGCACTGATCTGCGGTTAAAAAAGAGAAAAACAGTGTTGTATAATGGATGTAAAGAGCTCAGGAACTCACAGGTGTAAATGTGTGTAAATTTTAATTCCAAGGCAAGGGTTCTAAAAAAAAAATAAATAAATAAATCATACCATGATATGATTTAGAATTTACAAAAATATCACTCTTGGTCTCCTACAGCTTGAGTTCCTATTATACATGGAAAATATCTGCATATATATATTACTGGTCAAAACAGCATTTCAGAGTACACTATAAAAGGTAATTTTAGCTCCTATTCAAGACAAGTACGATTCAAATAAATACAGAGATGTACTGTATAATAGTTGTGTGAAAGTGCATGTCCATGCCCACTTTTCACCACATACCAGCAAAGCCCCCAGGAAACACCAATAGAATAACTGCAATCATCAGAAGGCGACCTGGAAATACAGACAAAGAAAATTCATACTAAGCTATTTTCCCACCGAAGTGATGGTATTATTACAGCATAATATAACTGAGATACAGGAATAACATGAAAATTATAATCTCAGTGGCCCCTTTATTGGGTATAACTGCACAATCTAATGAGACCTAATAGAACTCTTCTGCCATAAAGTTGATTTTTATGATGCCTTTAATGTTCTTTTTTGTAATTAGTTAATTAAATTATAGGTTTTAGTACACACTTAGTCATAGTTGTTGGGTTTTACTGGACTAGATTATATTGAGATGTGTTTTTAATTTTCTGCTCCTTTAAAGTGTATGGACGTGATGGACTAAAAATAGATACATTAGATAATGTAGTATAGTTTTAGCTATGACTTCTGTAACATATATGTAGTTGAAATTACACATTTTCAACAATGTCAGCAAAACATGAACATTATAAACTTCATAAAGGTAAAATTAATGGCAGGGCTTTAGTAAGTAATTGCAATAGAGTGTACAAATGTACCTAATAAAGTGGCCACTCTGTGTATATTATGTAAACAATGTTGTGCAGATGTTTAAATGATTTCAAATCATTCACAATTAAAATGAGTAAAAATGTGCTAAACAAAAGTCTGAGCAACAATTTACATCAATTCAAATGAAATTTAATTACGTATGTTGTTCTTTCCTGCAGCTTTTTTCCACGGGCGGCTGATTTTTCTCTCTTCTTCTAGAACAACTTTTGGTTCCACTGGGCCTCCTCTGGTTTCCATCTCAAGGTCCATTGTGTAATGATCTCCTCCAACCACCTCTTCATCCAGCTCTTTTTCTTTAAAGGTTTTTGCTGTGTTAACAGGTTCCTCTTTTGGGGCATCCCCTGATAGGGCTTGTAGTGGTAGGTTGTTTTTCTGAACCATAGCTAGGGTGAAGGGGTTGACTCGCCATTCCTCAGAAACCACAAAGTATGACTTGGGCTTTGTGTGGCCCAAGATTGATATGATCTCTGCATTTGAACCCATAGGAGGTTGGAAGCCCGATGGATGTGGCAGGGATTCCTCTGCTTTCCCAGGGCTCTCAAAAATAGCCGGTTCTACTTTTGGAATGGGCTTCACATTGCTACCTTTATCTGGTACAGGCAAAGCATTTTCGTCGTAACTATCACTAAAGCTGTGCTCCATGTTGGAGGAGAGGCCAGCATCACTTTAATGTAGAGAGAAATAAAATTTAAAATAAATTTTAAAAAAATTCTAACTTTCTATTGGCATCAGTGGCAATGAATATGGATCATAATGACCCTAGCAATCACTGGCTGAGCAGGCAATTAAATGGCATTCAGATTAAACATATTTATGTGGTATAAAAAGACATAGAGAGAAAAAGAGAGAAACTTACCCGCTTTCCTGAGTATACATACCCTGGCTACCTTGAAGTGTAAAACATAATGCACTTAAGTTCTGCATAATGGTTTTAATTTGCAAAACACTTTTTAAAAAAAGTTTTTTGTATTCGATTAAATTTCAGACAAAAAAATACCAGTCTACTAGTTTACTAGATTTGTTGTGTTAACTTAATACTTCATAAATAATCTCTTCATTTAATAAAAAAATGCTCTTAATGCCAACCAGAAAAGCCAAAGTGATTATGGAAATCTACAGCAGTGAGATGGTACTGCATAACAGCAAAAATGGCATCATCCCCGAAGGAATGTAACTGCAAAATAACTGCGAAATGAGTTACTTATGCTTTTGGTTTTATCAGTTCGTTTGTTACTAGTATGATTTGAGCTGCGAAATTTTGACCCGCAATCTGCTTTGTCACTCAAATTAAATAAGAAGAAAAAAGAAGAAAATTAAAAAAAAAACAAAAAAAAAAAACGGTGATTTGCTTACAAGCTATGCAAGTTTAGGCCTCAGAAAAGCACAGACTGAAATCCTGTCACAGCCAGTTTGTTAGATCAGAATGAATGAAGATGATAACAGTAAAAAGATTTCTGACTATCTGACCTAAAGCAATGAAAGGATTTCAATCAAAATGGACAAACAAACTTACCTTCTGGTTGAGGATGTAAAAAATCGTCCGTCAGCTGAGTCATTGTTATCAAAACGAGCAAGAAGCTCCGCGGAGATGTTGCTGTTTCCTAAGCAGTTTTCTAAATAATAATGATTCGCCGAATGCCGGAAATGAATTGAACATTTCTTAAAACTATATACGACAAGGTCTCCATCTGGTGGAAGACACTGCAAGGCTCAGGCTGAGAGCAGCTTGACTCATAAAGTAGAACGAGTACAGGAAAAACAGTGGGTTTAATAAGTTTTTTTCCCCGTAGCCTCTACTAAATCATTTGTATTTTTTGAAACTTGAAACCGACTTCGAGGACATTGGATTTTTTTTTTCCAGTAACTACCCTGCACAACACATCAAGCTATGCATTAACCTGTTCCATAATTTGTAACAGAACCGAAAGAAAAAGGAGAGAGAGGAGACCACACCTGCCACTGAAATGTGTCTTCGTCAGCAGACCGTTCCAAATACACAAGAATATGTGGCGCTGGCTTAAGGTTTTTCTATACTTTTTTATTGTTAATTTACCCCACTTGTACACTGATATATCCACCCACTGACTCATGACAGCAGCTATACTTCCTCTTTCTTGCACAC
The DNA here is from genome assembly GCA_016859345.1 of Istiophorus platypterus. Taxonomy (NCBI): domain Eukaryota; kingdom Metazoa; phylum Chordata; class Actinopteri; order Istiophoriformes; family Istiophoridae; genus Istiophorus; species Istiophorus platypterus. Next base: position 6,564,514 of record CM029126.1, on the reverse strand, counting down.
ACACTGCTTTGCTCTGACCTGGATTACCTCTTTCATTTTCAATCAATCGTTTTCTCCATGTGTTGGTATGTGTTCGTTTTGTCAGGAATTGATTTTATCACAGATTAAGAGTCCAACACGAGGAAAGCAAAAGAAAAGTCCTGCTATGACTGGTCTCTTGGAATTATTTTGACAGTAGGTTCATGACACTTAACAGAGATCCAAAAAACAAAGCCACCCTCGAGAAAATAAAGTATCCGTTTGAGAACTTCCTATTGACTCATTGTCAAATAATGTAGATGGCATTGTTTCAGAAACTACTTGTAAATTGTTTATGACTTTATGACTGATCTCAGGGGTTTACTCAAATCTTTTTCTGCCAGGCAGGGGTATAAGCTGGATTTTTAAATTCTGGGGTCAAATGGAAATATTTAAAAGATCATTTAAATCAATAAATAATCATTTTTAAAAAGGAAGACAAAAAGTTGGCAATGACAATTTTCTAATATCACTGCAAAAAAAATGTCCTTATGTTGCAACAGGAGTGCCTTCATAGCAGGGTAATAACATTTCACAAATACAAATTAAGTTTATATTGATGATAATTATTAATAATCACTTAAGGTTTATAACAGGTAGCATGATAAAAGGCACTCTTGGAAAACGAGAATTGTCTAACCTTGGGAATAGATTTTGTCATCAAAGATCTTAATTAGCTGTCTCACAACAGTTTTGACTTGACGAAACTACACCAGTTGAGCAAGATTCTCTGAGATGCTCCTATTTAGAAATGTGTGGGTGAAAAGAGTAATTGCCGTAGCAGCGCTCGAGGCAGCATTTACAGTTTGTGATTAATGTGAATAACGTGTTTCGTTGGAACTAGGTATGATGCAGTGCGAAACAAACACATTCTTTGTGAAACTCAAACAAACCGGTGGGGAAAAAATGTGCCCCTGTGCTCCAGAGACACACAGATGGTTAATAAATCTGAGAATATCTGAATTAAAGACCCAAGAAACATTATTAATACAGATGCTTCCATGCAGGGGTCTCAGAGGTCAACGGGAAGTTTAATGAGCATAAAATAATGCAGGTGCTTATGGCCCTTTATCACAATCATAGTAGATTCTTTTAATATTCGGAACCTGCTGATATTTAGTCCAGTACAGTATTTATTATTTTGCTCCCTAATATTGCTTCACAGTGCCTATTTAGGCTACGGTAAAGCTACATTAAAATTAGCAATGCAAGTTGCTGGGTTTTTGTTTTGGTTTTTTTTTTGTTTCTACTTATGGGTATCAATATTCTTTAAAAACCATAACAGGAACATGAACAGACCAAAAAACAAACAAAATGTCATGTCGGCTCTGCGAGGCACAGTGGTGCTGTGAGCTGAGGGCTAACATCAGAACACTAACATGCTCACAGGGGCAAAGTCGACATGCCAGCGATCAGCCACTCACCCTGTTAGTGAGCACAGTAGAATGCAAACACTTGCATTTGCCGCTACCTCGACATTGAGCTGAGGGCTAAGATCTGAGTGCTAATGTGCGCGTGGCAATATTTTCTCTGATTTGATGTTACTTTTCAAAAATGACATTTTTAGGGGAATACTTTTTTGTGAAAATATCACTCAAAGCGAAAGAATGCACAACAATTAAAGAGTGCCTAATTAAATGGAGAGTCAAAGAGGATAGATCCCCTATCTGTAGTGCAGAAAGTACCTCATGAAACCCAAGTCAACCTGACCTTTGGACACAGAAATGCATGATTGCTCATTTATACCTATTCACTTTTGTCAAGTTTTATTAAATATAATCAATCAAATGATTGATGATTGCCGCATCATTAATGATCAAATAATCGTTTTGTGATCTTCTATTATTAAGCGTTTGTTTTTTTTTTCACTCAATTGCCATCGAAATTGTAGCATTTGATGCACGCACAGAGAAACTGATGTAATGAATACATGGTTATTTCCAAGATCAAGTCTACTCTTCAGATCAGAGGAGGAGACCCCCACCCCCTTCTCCACCCTAGGTAAATACATATTAATATGACTGTATTCCTAACTTTGAATCAGACACTCCCAGGGACTGCCTCAGTGTGTTGTACTTTCTTGTTGTTTGACGGTAAACCTAAAAAAAACATCAGACCCAGTAGATTTCAGTACGTTATTTTATCAAATTTGAAATTTAATTGAGAGACTGAGGCTGTGTGGTAGAGAGGCCCCAGCCCGACTGGTCCTAGGTCAGGGCCTTCTCTTAGCATTAGCATGCTAAAATTTGCATTTTCCAAACACAGGACAGCTTATGAGAATTTCCCCCCGTTTTCTATGTAATTGGACATACACCAAAGTATTGGATAAAATAAAATTTTGTAGGCAACCTGGTGGCCAAAGGGGTTGGATGTGTCCCCGACCTGCATCCAGCCAAGGACCATTGTTGCATGTTGTCTCCTTCTCTCCCTACATCACTTCCTATCATCTCTCCACTTGTGTCTCTCTGATAAAGAAATGCAAAGCCCCTGGAATATGTATATGGATGAATAAATTATAGAAAAGACAGGGATCCATCCGATAGTTGGTTGGGATATTTCAGCATTAACCCGAAGTAGTGTGCTGACACCGCCATCCTGATTCAAAACGACAAAGGGGCGCTCATAGCAGAGGGGCCCTTTACATGTCTGTCACTAGGGGTCCATCGTTTCTTGATTCATCCACAGTTCTGACGTACTGTGCAGTCTAACTAACCACTGTATCAGGGCTACTATAATAAATTATGTTATTGGTTTTGCTGTTATTGTATATACACGGTCATCCCAGTGGGACTACATCCGTCCCCTCATCTTGGCTGCGTCGGTGCAGCCGCCCCCCCGCCAGGTCACATGCCCTGTTTATCAGACCTTTTCTGTGCTCGCCTCGTCTGCGGAACACTAGTTAATGGTGACTCCCTAACGCTCAACCTCCAGTCAGGCCAGGTGTGCTGGCAGCCAGGCCAGCACTGCTCGGGGCCACGGACCAGAGGTGCGGAATGCGCATAAAGAGAGCCCGCAATGTTAATTCATGTTCAGACCTGACTTAGCTGCTTATCCCTCTACAGCAACAAGGTAAGCACCTGAGTAGAATCTACTGAATAACTATTCATCTTTTCCTTCTTTGTTTACTCCCTGTTCCGAACTAATCAGCCCTGTGTTTTGGGTCTGGGTTATCTAGATTATAGCAATTAAGGGGGTTATAATTGTAGCAAAATTGCCTTTATTGAACAAGTTGTATATGGTGATGAGCCTTTCATATTTTCACTGGATACTTTTACTGGATACTATTATATTTAAGTCTGTCCTTTGTGAAGATTACTGTGAGTTGCTGTGAGTTGACTGTCTCTAATTTCTCATATACGGTGGCTATTCATTCTCCTACTATTTAAATATGACTTTTTATTTTTTTGAAGATCTTACATTGCGTGTTGCCAACTCCTTGATCCAGGCTGTGGAAAAACAGCCTTTCTTATCTTGTAGACTTACCACTTTGTCTGCTTTTAAATTTTTCTAAGTCTCTGTGAAAAGGGCTGCAGAATGCTGACTCGAGGTGAATTTCCTGTTAGACTTCATAAAGTGGTACACGTCCATTTAGATCAGTGCACGGGAGCTGTTATTTTCACAACAGTTATATTTGTCGTTGATTTTCTATGAACGGTCACTGGGGTAAGCAGCACCTGGCGTGTATTTTCTATTCATGTTATTAGCATCTCACAACACTGATTCAAGGTAAGTGACACAAAGTTGTAGTTTAGTCAGATTCTCAGGCACTGGCGGGCAGCATTCTCAGAATTACCCTCTTGAGTATCACACAGAGGAGACACTCCCTTTCTGAGAATGCCTATTTCTACCCTTTACCTCTGACCAACAGAAAATGAGCATTACTTTAAAATATTCCAAAAAGAAGTAAAAACCCTGCATTTTAAAATTGAATCTTACACACAGAAGCAAAAATGAACTCAGTATCATAAGTACTATTACTCATTATGCAGGACATTGAGTGTTACAATATAGTAACAGACATTTTTACTCATTAAGTAAAGCTAATCAGAACTACTTCATATAGTTTAATCTATAACTTCTATTTTATATTCAAACCTTGATCTTTGACGAAACATAGCATTAAGTGGAAATACTCTCAGGTAAAGTGCAACCACCTTAAAAAGGGTACTTGAGTTCAGTGCTTGGATAAATGTACTTTGTTAATTTCTACAAGTGGTGGCTGACAGAGGTTTCACATGGTTCTATGTAACTTTATGCTGAAAAATGCCTAACCCCCTGAAACCCTCTGCCTAATTGGGATTTAGTTAGATATGAGTCACTTCTTCAATTGCCTTTATGCAATAGTAATAATAGTCATAATAGTAGCTCCTGCCTGTATTGGCTACAGTTGCTAACACTAAACATGCAATCTGGCAGGAAGGAAAGTCCCAAAAATGACACCAAGCTACACCAAAAACAGGAAACCTAACTAGCAAGACCCTCAGACATGCTGAGAAAAAAAAAACCACAGGATATCATATATGATGCAGCTTTAAAAATGATCACAAGTACGGATTAACCATCTCTGACGATCTCAATTTAGCTGCATCATGTTCTTCACCGAACCGGGATTTTCTGCACAAACTATGCTCTTTGTGTTTATCATTCCACCCTTGCGATTACATTGTTTGATGCGGGCTTCAATCGTCCAACATTCACATAGATGTGGCCTTGCTCTCGCTCACAACCATCTTCTAGATGGCGTACTCCACTGGCACCCTCGCACAGGGCTGTTTCGGGAAGGTGTACAAGGAGAAATACGATGACACATGGGCCGCTATAAAGAAGGTGCCCCAGGAGCTCATCAGTAGGAGGGACCTGGAGAGAGAGTGTGAAGTGTACAAGTGAGTACCAGTAAGAAAGGGAGAAGAACCTCCTTGAAAATGCTGTAAGGTAAAACACCTAAGTTTCCATTATGTCACTAGAAAAAACACAGCTGTCTAATCATCACCTCTTCTCGTGTGAAGTTCTCTCTCTCTTTTTCCCCTAATTCTTTTTTTTTTTTTTTTTTACCTAAAACAACAAAACAGAACATTTCAGACTAGCATGTTTAATTATTATTTAATGAAATCACAAACTCATAAGCCATTACAAAGAGAGAGAGAAACAATGATTGACAATGATATATACTGGATGGTAAAGGGGCTGATTTAAAAAGTTGGTATGCTGCAATTTATTTTTAGGTCATCTGTCCCTTCCTTTGGTAATTGCATGGTAGCTTAAAGAGAGCCCAGTAAATAATTATTTGGTACTTTGAATATAGAATGAAACAACACTGTCATTTTGCAGACTATAATCTAACAAATTTCTCAGTCTCTGTTTGAACAGAAGACGAGCATGTTGTTATAAGTGGACATGACTACATTAAATGAGGGTTAGCATTTCTAGCACACTTTAGTGGTTTGGGTTGGGTTTTTTTTTGCTTTTTGGCTTCTTAGAGAGTTTGGTCTTTCTTAGGAACCTTTGCCAACCTAATGTCCTTTAAGACAATGTATGTAATGTGGGGTTGTGCTGATAATCTGATTTTAGCTGAAGTAAACAGGTGAAATTCATCTAAATCTGAATTGCAGATTTTTTTTGATTTTTTTTTTTCTGGTGGTATTCATAATGGGACTCAAAACCTTACAAGACATTCACACAGAATTTTCCCAACTAAAGAACGAGGATCTAGATTGTTTCAAATCTTTGACTTGAAAATAGCCATTTTATTTCGTTGTCTTTTATGCTGTCAAATTAAAAAAATGTCTTTTTCTCTGCACGATGTGTTGCCGCTTACCTGCAGCAAGGCAAATCATCCCAACATAGTGAAGCTTCTGGGAAACATAACTCTCAAAGAGAGGAAGTGGATCATTCCTCTAGAGTTTATCTTTGGAGAGGACTTAGAGACCACCATCTTCAAGGCATCAAAGTCTAAAATACAGGTAAGGTTGTCAGACGTTGACAGAAAAAAAGACAACTGATGAAAGATGCAATTGAGAACAGTAAGTGAGGATAGTGATACCTAAAGCTCGGAAATAGAAAAACCACATTCACTTTTTGTGACATTGTTTATAGCCAGTATAACACTGCTTGGCCATGATGACTAATTTTTAAAGCCTGAATAAGAGCATCTGGGACATGATATGGTCTGTGACACTCACAGATCCTTTTCAACTCAATCAAACCTTGGAATCTGAGTCATAACAACTCATGCTTTAACTGCACGAGCATTACTTGTGAACCAACGATTTGATACAGGCCTTATGGTAAAGGGTTTGCAACTCAGTTAGAGAGTTTGAGGTTTTGACTATTCTGAATATTCTAGGCAATACTTGATTCTAATACAGCTAAACATGGGCTTAAATCTTCATCTCCACAGTTGACTCCATCTAATAAAGGAACTATCATTATCGGCATGTGTGAGGGGCTGCTTCACCTCCACTCCAAAGATATTGTCCATCAAGATCTCAAGCCTGAAAACATCATGGTGAGTGGCAAGCTTGTCCGTGCCGCACCGCCAGCGTATTACAAAGTTTTGCTGAAAGTGTGTTTGGGCACACGATGGTTGCAGACAAACACGAGAAAGAGAGGTTAGACACACAAAAGGTTTCCTGAGTCGGCCGCCAGAGCTCAGTGCACTGCAGCTTAAGAAAAGGGAGGCAACGAAGAAGAGAAATTTTAACCGCTTCTACAACGCATACGCTGCACATGGGCAAAGGGTAACACATCAAAAATACAGAAGGAGCGTAGGTCAAAAGTAACACGACAATAAAAACTGTCAAATATTGGATTTCCAATATTTGAAATATGCAATCAGAACATTAAAACTAAAACAGGCATCACTGACAAATAATCACTGTGTTTATCTTTTTTTACTCTCCCCAAGGAACCTCTGTTATGTTATGGTCAAATATCTTATTTTTTTTTTTAATTGTGGTTTACTGACAGGTTTTTTTTTTGGGGGGGGGGGGTTTCCATACAACTTTTTGTGAGTTGGATTCGCTTTTGTTTTGTCCATTTGCATACATTTTCCTGTCAGAGTTTTTAGCCATGCCAGCAGCATGGGATGGCAGTAATGGTCGGTCTGTCAGTCTACCAATTTGATTCAGATTGTAATATCTCAGCAAGTGTAGGATTGATCGGATTAAATTGGATTCAGATATCCATGGCTCCTAGATGATATATCCTAATGACTGGTGATCAGTTTTTTGGTCAGATTTTTGGCTTAATTAAAAAATTGGCTTGACTTCATTTGATGTATCCCCATGAAATTTGCTATACACGTTAATTTCTCTTAAGTATAAATTTCGACACTTAAAGTTCCCTCTGGTCAAAATTTCAATTTGTCAAATAATATGGTTTATGTATTAATACCTGCAAAACCAATGACGTTCCCATCAGCCTCTGTTGTCCTTTCCTTGTGGTGCCAAAAGGCTAAACCAAGATGATGAACGTAGTAAAATTAAACATGCTTAAAATCAGATTGCTATACCACTTGTAAGGCTCTTAAGTTGTATATTTCTAAAAAAAAACTGCATACGATCTGTCCTCCAGGTGGAACATAAAACAAACAGAGCGGTCATCATCGACCTGGGACTCGCCAAGTTCTTCAGACACGGTCTCAACTCTGCCATGAACAGGGGGAACGAGGCCTACTCAGCCCCTGAGGTGCTGCAGAGGTGCAGCCAGACCACCAGCTCACCAGTGTGGGCCATGGATGTGATGGATCATCATCATCGCTGAGCTCTGTCGTGGCTACACACACACCACCAGCGTCCGCCAAGTCAAGAAAGAGATCAAGATCCAAGGTCTCAGCTGCTGTGCTGTGGTGTGTGGTGGAACCCCACCCCCCCTCTCTGAGGGTGAGGGGGGGGGGGGGTCATTAGACACATCTGAAGGAGGGAGGTGCAGCAGCATACCAATACACCCATTCAAAGAGAGCACCTTAAGCCACCTTCACCCCAGGTTAATGCCAGACATCAGTCTCCGTCACCAATGAACAGGGACCCATCCCCGTTCAACAAGGCCCCATCCCTGTTCAACAAGGCCCTATCCCCGTTCAACGGGGCCCCATCGCCGTTCAACAGGGCCCCATCGCCGTTCAACAGAGATCCATCACCAATGAATAGGGCCCCTTCACCACTTAACAGAGATCCATCGCCGCTAAAATGGGAGCACTCGTCCAAGCCAGACTTCAAAGCGCTGCACCAGGACAAGAACAAAAACCAGGCTCTGGTCCCTGCAGGTGGAGCCGACCTCACACAGGACTTCATGAAAATGAGGCTCTACCAGGACGCCGCCAAGGATCTGCCCTGCAACCTGCCCACAACCGGGAGGCTGGTGGTGCGACGCTTTGAGGAGAAAAACGGGAAGGTGGAAACATGGGAGCAGAGGGAGGTGGTGACACGTGATGGGAAGATAGTCAAGTTTGACGATGTCAGTTTTAAAAAATAAGAATAAGAGTTTAAGGATTTGTTACATTGTGATTTCATATCTCCTTTGTTCTGGTTCACCGTACTTCAGGTATCAACCTTTATAAATGCATTTCCACTGAGTAGAGTAAACTGACATAAGGCTATCGTAGGCACCTGTTTCTCGAACAGATAAAATAGACCTGAAGTTTGAAGCTATAATAAAAAGATATCTTGAAATGTTTGGTTGGATATGCCTGAACATGATATACAGTGATGTTAGGAATTTGATTGAGATATCAGAAAGAGATATCTGCAGGCCTGAACAAGTGTTTGTCAATTCAGATTCTCCCAGCATCTGAATGTATAATACTGTAAACATGGCTCATACATTATGTGTATGTTGATGTATATAAATAAATTCTTAGACAAACAAACAAACAATCTTAGGGACCAAGATTCTCTCATATTCTGTCCACGCATAAAAGAAGCATGTAACTCTTACTGGAGCTAATGAAAACAGGTATTATATTATAGATTGTTTGCTCAAGTTGTCTCCATCCTGAGTGTTTGTTTTTATTAGCTGCTAATATTTTCTAAATATAAAAGCAGCTAAAGCAATGACAACCAATGGAAAAAAAAGTGCAATAAACAAAAATCAAAATCTAACTCTGCAATTGCGTTTAAGAAGTTTGTTTGTCATTTTGGGGTTGTTTTTCCTCTTTGAAGAGAAAAGAAATATTAACAGTCACTTCCTACAGAGGCTCTGACCTCTTGGGCCCCTGGGCCCGATGGGTCCATTTGCCAATCTATTCATGTTTTTCCGGTTGAAGAAAGTCTTAGGCTGAGGACCACATTTGTTGAAAGATTTCAGTGAAATTTGATGGGAGGTGAGATTGAGGACAAAGTAAGCTGTTGATTTACTAACTGAAGCTGGATAAAATATCAAAATGATGTGGCTGGTTGTAAAGCACTTCCCACAATAGCCTAGTGTGTGACTCCTGAACTGTGGGGTTTGAATTATTTTGTTCACACCAGTAAACGGAACAAGAAAAATACATGTAGAAACCAGAACTAGCGAATTCTGAAAACTTCAATGGAATGAGGTAGGTATGAGTGTGATACATGTGAAATGTGCAAATCATCCTTCTTGGACAGAAAAAAACAAAAATAAAACAACAGCCAACCTCAGCAGATATTTGCACTTTAGTCCCTTTATCATTTACCTTTACCAGAGCAACTGCCATGAGGTTGTGCTGATTTTAGGAGCAGACAATTGTAATATCAAAATGCTAAAAAGAAAAAAAAAGAAGTTTACAGCTGTCTTTTCAGCAGACTCAGATAGTGCTGCAGCAGCAAACTAATCCCAGCTTGTTTCACAGTGCACCAGCTTGTTTGTGTTTAACACTGCTTCCGGCCCCGATACTATCTAGCAAGCTGGACCGGGTGCCTTAAAATATGAACAGCGCTGACTGCACTGATCTCTGCTCGGGGTGCTCGTGACTGGGTTAAATTGCAAGTCTGTATTTTGCTTTTGAATAATCTAAGATTCACGGTCAATGACTGACACAATAAGTTAAAAAAACAAAAACGCCAGCTCTCGAGTGTCAGACATGATTTGAGGCCTAGAACTCTTGACCTAAAGATAAGATTGATATACTTGGTCGGCGGCCTCAGCACAGGCTGATGTTTCTCGTGTGAGTGCATTAAGTCTTCAAAAGTCAATCTAAGACCCAAGCTGTGAGGAAGTGGGCTGTGTGGTTTCCTTTGTTTGGGCTATATAAAGTTAACTACATGAGAGTAGTTAAGTAAGATGGACAGTTGAGGGATTACATCACACTACAACAAGGGTTTCCTGAGGAACACACATGTACAGAGTATCGCGGTTACCATAGTCATGGGGATTTCCTTCCAAAAAGCATTTGTCGTAAATATTAATAAAATTAAAAAAAAAAAACAGTGGCACTTTTGAGTAAACAAGGCAGGTAAAAGAGAAAAATAAAACAGGGTGACTGATAAACCCAAAACCCTTGATGGATGACTTGATCTTGATAAGAATATTTAACGTTGAGTATTGCACAGTCTGCACTCAGCTGATTGTCACACATCGGGTTCCAAGAAACATGGCAAGGCCTGATGAGAGATTCAGCCGCTGTGGTGCACTTAGGCAAACTGCCACTCTGGGCTAAATGCTAACATGTGCACAATGGCAGTGCTAACATTTAAACATAGCATTTCAGCATTTTGATGTTTGCTAATTACTGCTGAAAAAAAGGAGAGAGAATTACATTAGCTTTGCAGGTACAGTTAGAAACCAAAGTACTGGACCAATCATACTGAGTGTTTGTCCCAAATTCAATGGCCATCCATCCGATAGCTGCCAGGAGATTTAACTCAAAATCATAAACGTTAACCCCCTGGCGGTGCAGGAGGAAAAGTCAGGGGATCACCAAAGCCGTTTCGATTCATCCATGACTGTCTGAACTTTCTTTCCCAGGCCACAGACTGACAAAAAAGACGTTGCCATTCCGAGTCATTTGAAAGATTTGAAAAGACACTCGACAGGTTTCACAACAAGGCGTGGGTCACTTTGCACCGGGAGATTCCACATGTGTCACTGAAATAATTTCAAATGTTTACTCCCACGCAGTACGCACTTAAAAGTGGTGACAAAATTACTTACGTTTGTGTGTGTGTGTGTATATATGTTGCGGTTGGTGATATAAGGAGATCCAAAGAGCCCAGTCAGGTTATTGTTTCTTCAGCATACCATTAGGATTTCGGCAAAGCACTTTGTCCTTGGGTGATGATTGAATTTGAATTTAAATTTGTGACTATAACACATATTAAGACTTGATTTTCCCACCCTGTGAAGGATCTGTACTGATTATCTTAACATTCAGAGTCTGAAGCCTTTCACGTAATGTATACAGAAAAAGTCAGCAGATTATTCCATAATGAAATATCATCACTTGCAGTATTAGTCATCGTTTATTTAACTTGTCATAGCATGTCTGGTTATCACAGGAGTGGAAAGCAGAAGAAGGATGTGGCCATTTTTTTTTTTCTTTTACAATTGAAGTGCACTGGCTGCCACATGTGATCAGAGAGTGCCCTCTATTGAACAATAGGTTAACCTTCACTGACTAGTGATGTTGACTAGTAATTGTTCCCATTTTAATATTTCTAATAATGTAATAGTGTTTGAGTTAACTGTAGATCTCACTCACAGATTGATTTATAGAGAATTAGAGGTTTAAGCCCGTGGTGGATGTGAATGAACCAAGCTCATTAGGTTTTCTAAGACATTTGTAATGGAAGTAATATTATTGATTCTGGGGATCTAACTATCAATCTATTCAGCCCAGTCAAATATCGACCAGACAAGTAAGCGATGTTTAGGTGATCATATCATTCGCTGATCCTCTGATGTCTTGAACGTAAAACAAAAAATATTAACACATAGGTGGAGTGAGCAGTAAGAAGCCGCAAAAACAAAACAAAACTCACTCCCCATCGCAGAAGCTTGGGTTCTACTCCTACCACTGCTAACTCCAATGTGTCCATGGGTCATCCAATGAACACATCTGTTCCACACACAAACAAAGACCCTGGACATTATAAATTAGGGTAAAGTCTGTTGCTGATTATTAGTTCTTTTTGATAATTTAACTTGTTTTTGGTGGTCCATGTGTAAGAATATTTTTTTTCCAGGTCTGGAACTAACAGCCGTCCACTTACCTTCTTGGCTGTATGCTTTGGGTCACTGTTGTGCTGAAAGGTGAGCCGTTGTTGTGTGTGCTCTGTAGCAGGTTTACTTCAAGGACCTCTCCATCGCCTCCATCGCCGCCATCGCCACGCTTCGCTGCGGGGTTGGGATTTTCCGGGTGGTGAACAGTGTCTGGTTTATGCCGGACATCGTTATTGGACCTCTGCTCTGAGAGTTCCATTTTTTTGTCCCGTATGGCCATGGAATCTCTTCTCCTCGTGCCCCCAGGGTCCTTTGAATGCCTTTTAGCAAACACCTTAGCTAACACCTTGCAGGTGTTTTGCTAAAAGGCCTTTAACATCCCCCTATCCCCTCTACCATACAGGCCTTATTGATGCAGTGCTGCTGAGGTGGGTCCTCCTTCCGACAGGTTCTCACACTTTTGTGGAGGACTTCTGAAGCTCTGTTGAAGTGACCGCCGGGTTCTTGGTCACCCCCTTGACCAAGGCCCTTCTTGACCAGTTTCTCAGTTTGGTCGTACGGTCAACTCTAGTTCAACTCTAGGAAGAGAACCGAAGGTTCCAGACATCCTCCATTTCACAGTTATTAAGGCCACCGTGCTCCTGGAAAAGAAAGCTTTAGAACTATGCCTCAGCACAATGTTGTCGCTGAGGTCTCCAGAAATTCCTTTGAATTCAGGTCTTGGTTTTTGTCCTGAGATGCTTTGTGAATCGTGGGACAAGTGTGTGCCTTTCTAAACTATATCCAGTGAATTCAGTTTGCCACAAGTGGACACCGATCAAGTTCTAGATGCATCACAAGGGGGATTAAAGCAAACAGGACACACTTGACCATATTTAGAAGTGCTACAGCAAAGGTCCGAGTACTTCTGTAAATCAGAGAGATTTTGATTGTTGAGTATAACAGATTTGCAAAAAATTCCAAAAAATGTTTCCCCTTTGTCACAATGGGTTATTGTACAAGTGTAGATTGAAGGTCAAAAATGGCAATTTTATCAATTTAAAATTAAATCTACAAGATAATAAATAGCAAAAAAAGGGAATGGGTATGAACACTAACTACTAACAACTAAACATCACTGCTCAGTGAAGGTCAAACATAAAAACTAAGTCAAATTAGGCAAAAGACATTTTGAGTGTAAGGGAAATTGAAAGGAATTCTGCTTTGTTGAAAAAATATTGCAAGTGGAAGGGAGGATGTATCATTGGTGCAACTATGTACTGTCGGGGAGCAAAATATGACATATGACACTGAGCCATGTTCAAGTTTGTTACAAGCTGATAATAAAAAAAAAAGTGAGAAACAAGAAAAAATTTCTCTTGAATAATCAGTTTATTAATGAATTTAAGGCCACTCTGGACTGTGCAGAATTCATAAAGAGAGCAGAAATAACTCACAAAGTAACATTGTCCTTAGTTGCTTCACTGCTACCCTGTGATGACTCCTTTGTACTGCTGCTGAGCTTATCCACATCAGAATGGAGTCAAATCAAATTATACAGAATTATAAAGAATCTTTAAAAAAGAAAAAAGAAAAAACACGTGAGTCCAAGTATTACACAACAAATGGTGGAGACTGTACATTGTGAATTTGGAAACATAAGCTTCCTTTGTATATTTTGTTCAAAAATGCCCTTCTCTTAGCCTCTAATTTTATACAACAGTGAGGGGCATATTTAAATTTACAAATAAAGTCACAAAAAGAATTTCTGGGTAACAAAACCAACAAGACCATTCAGCATGCTTCACATTTACTACGTGAGCCCTGATATTAATCATCACCCTACTGTACTTAGTGCATTCCCATATCTAATGAGTTCTTTGCCATGCACATTCAGTCTTGAAATAAAGATGCTATTGTATTAGTGCTCAAGTGTTGAAATACTCTCATTGTGTGTGTTGCTAAGGCCATACGAGTAGATAATGAATTCACATTAAAATTAAACTACAGTATATAATCATCTATTTAAGAAAAAAAAAAAAACCCAAAAAAGTCGACCACTCTCAGACCCTTGTCTCATTAACTTCAGCTGACAAACACCACAATGACATGAAGAGAAACTTTTACATTGTGGTTTGGAGAAAAAAAAATCCATTATCAAGAACTATCCTCATCCCTTTGCCAAAAACAAACAAACAAACAAACAAACAAACCTACATGATTTTTTTCTATAGTGGTTTGTAAATTGCAGGAAATCTGAACTCAGCCTGGTTTGCCCTGACAGCTTTTTGAACATAAAAGCTGAAAGAGGCTACAAATATTGATAGGAATAAATAATAGGCCTGTCCATTACTATAGAATAACACAGCTTTACAGAAATCATCATTACGTACAGAGCATAATGTATATGCAGTTTTTTTTTTGTTAATTTTTTTTGAAACCCATCATCAAAGCTTTCCATGCAGTCATCTTTGGTTTCAGCCTGAACATCCGTCGGTACAGCCTTGCTCACTGGATAAAGGGACTGATTTTTCTATGCTCTTGTAAACAATCAAGTCTGTCGGAGTGGAGAGAAGAGAAGGGGAAGGTTGAGATTTCACATGCAGTACAAGGGCGGAGGGAGGAAAGGGCGTGACAGAGGTCTCCATGAAATAACATGGGGACACTGGGTCAGCACTGAAGTCACAGAACATGGTTTGAAAGGTGTTTGAAATACTGAATATAAAACTTTAAATTTTGAACATTGCCAAAGATACCAGTAACATGATACCTAGTCCAACTTTCATTTTCAGTTTAGCTGTCACATCATCGATATGTCAACTTAACAACAATTTATTTGGATATTATTTAATGGCTTTTTAAAATATTAAATCGGCCCGTGCTGTTAAAGGATTTTCTCAAATCACAAGGGATGATATAATTCTGCTACTGAACATATGCGAACCACTGAAATTTCAAAATGTTCCCAAACAACTGTCATTTCCCATCACAGTGATCACAGAGACTTGGTTGCCCGGACGAATACACACATATATACATACACATGCGTGTGTGTGTGTGTGTGTGTGTGTGTGTGTGTGTGAAGCAAAGAGACTATTTTGATGTGAAACACGAGCTGATCTGAAGGCAGAGGACTGATCACAGTCACTAAGACCTGCTCTATTTGATAAAGGCAAATATGCAAAAACACACACACACACACACACACACACAAAAAGTTCTATCACACGATGTGAATGGTGGACCTGCTGACATATAGGCAAATTATTTGAAAGGCTCAACTGAATGCACTGATTATGCAGAGATAAACACCACACAGAGGAACTCTACCCTGGACTTGGTGTACATAACTGAGGTGTTTTCGCTTTTTTCTCGTTCCCACTGGTAGTTCTTATGAACATGATAAGAGGCAAAAATAATGTGTAAAGCATCCATAGCTTTTAAACATTAGAAAGCTTTAGCCTATATTTTGATATACAAGCCAAAATGACGTAAAACAGTATGTCTGTTTAGGAACCCTTTCTAATCTAAGGCCCAAATATTTCAAGACAGATATACGGATATGTGCACTGTTATTTCAAAAGCAGTATTAGGAGTAACGGTAATACACGTTCCTTCATTTAGTACTCACTGTAGCAGCTTTATACACTCAATGGGAAACACTCTCTCACTCACGTATTCATTGGCTTTGAGACAAAAAAATAATAATAATTTTTTAAAAATAAGTGAGACTGACTCAGACTTGCAGCACAGTCTGACTGCTGGAAATCGCAGCTACTGCTCCACTGAACTCAGTATTCTAAATAATGTAAATTACGAGTGAAAAGACAGAAAAATAACAAGATTCTAAGGCATCACAAGGTTTAACCAGCGACCACAGCGCTGTAGATATATAAACTCATAGAGTCCAACTATTAGCCTTCTCTCTTTGCTGCGGCTCCACTGGAAGAGTAATCAGTGATGTAAGAGGATCGTAGAAACCAAGGTGGAGAGCCATCACCTAAGGGCTGAGAAATTCATGTGTATTGGTTTTTATTATTAATAAACTAGGTGTGTCAATCACCCAAATGACTGCCTGGCTATCTGCAGGCAGTATGATGTCGATTCTCCACAGACTAAATCCTCCATAAACAGACAAAGAAGCTTAAAATGAGCAAAAAACTTCAGGACACTGAGAAGAAAAGCCACCATCCTACAGCAGGTACTGATAGGATTATCCTATTGAAGTAATGGCGAAGTGAAACATGATTAGCGGTCTTTTAGGGGAATCTTTTTCTCTGAGTGGCCCTCTTTCAGTTTGGCTGGGGGTTTGGCTGGGCCTTTTACTGGGACATCGGCTGGTGCGTTGGCGGCAGCTTTGCCTGCAGCTTTGGCGGGAGGAAGGACTGTTGGAGGAGGTGGGTGTAGACCAGCCTCTGTGCCGATGTTGACAGTAATGTTGGTGTAGAGGGGCAGGTATTGCCTTGAGATTATCTCATATTCAGCTGTGTTCATCCCGTCCAACTTCCAGGTCTGACGTGTTTTTGCAAGCATATTGAACCTTTAAATGGAGAACAAAGATAAAACAGTGACTATTGGAGTCTGCCTTCCGTCTTTATCTCTATCTCCTTATCTTTAGTAAAAAACAAAACAAACAAACAAAAAAAAAAAAAAACTGAAAATCTTAACTGCAACAGATTTGGGAATCTTTTTTCAATCTGCACAAAACTGTACACATAACATAAAATGCACAAACTTGCTTACTGTACCTCTTTGGGTTCACATCGTTTCCTTTGTCCAGCTTGTGTTTGATCATTTTATAACGGCCAACCTTCAGTGATGGACGAGTGATATACATCCCCGCCAGAGAAACCCTGAGAGGACGAGCCACACATCAGTCTTTCACACAGTCCAACTGGGCCGCACACAGCTCTTTATGAGTTAGAACTGGTCCATTTTTTATAGATATATATAGATCTATATATATATCTATATATAGATATATAATCTATATATAGATTTTATAGATTCAAAATCTGATATGCAGTAATCTGTGATCACGACATAAGTAATACCTGCACACTGCATCCACAGCATAAACATAGCAACATTTGCAGTTTTACAGCTAGTGTTTTGCAAATATACGGCAATAAAAACAGCTTGATTAGGGTTTTTGTCATGTAAGTGATCTACAAAAAGTCTCAACTTTTTCACAGGTACTCAGAGTTCAGTCATCATTCAAGCACATCTAAAACACTTTAAATGTCCATGTCTGTTAGGCTATGGATGCATTATTTCCACAGCAGAACCACTCATCTTTAAAAGCATCTGGCCAAAAGTATTCTCACCTGACTCCGATATCATCGTCCTCTCCCCCCCAGCCCCAGTAGTTGTTGGGAAAGCCATTCATTTTGAGGTAGTGCAGTGGCGTAAGAGCTGACACTCCTCCAAAGTACATCTTGTACGGAAGCCTAGAGAGAATTCGAGATCACAGAAACACAGATTAGTGTGGAATTGGTCTTGGAGTCTATCAGTGAAGAGTGAAGCCTTCAGTGGACATTCACAGACAAGAGAGGACGTACTTGTAGCCAAACTTGTCCATGGCGATGGCTGCATGCTTTGGGTTGGAGTCGCAGACGTATGTGTTGCGATCGTCCTCTGGAATGAGGTCCACGTCGTGGAAGAAGAGACAGTCCCAGTCCTCCTCCTTCATGGCCTCGCGGAAACCCACATTCATCAGCTTGGCTCTGTTGAAAGTGTAGTTTCCTGCCTGCAGAGCGAACATAGACACTTACTGTCAAAACAGCTGTGCAAGTGTGTGTCACAATGGGTCTGATCAAATCTGAAAAGATCTGCTGGCCCTACACACCAGTCTAATGACATTTAAACAACATATAACTCTGCACTTCAGTTTAGTCTGTGACAAAGTGAGAACCTTTAACTCATATGGGAGGTCAGCAACACATTATCTCAGTCAGTTTCCTTGGAAGGTACTTGAAAGAACAACAACAAAAAACAACAACATAGAAAAAACAAACAGGCAAACAAAAAAAAAAAAAAGGTTCTAATTCCAGGTAAAACACAATTAGTCATTTAGTTAAGTTAGATGTGTCAACTTTTTAAGCAGTTATTGATTTCAAGAAGAACTCTAATGAAGGAACTGCTACATTCAAAGCCAAGCAAATATTAATTCATTCATTATTCTTTTAGTATAGGGGACATTGCTCATATATGTTGCTGCATGTGACTTGGTGACCAAAAGACTAGACCTAGACACAACCAATTAAATGGTATTAATTAAATGGAAATGTACCGATTGATAATTGTCTAAAATTTCAGTAGAAAATTGTTCTGGGAAATGGTTAATAAATCATTGGGAAACTACAAAACTGAAAAGTAAACTATTCATTAACTAATCTCCAATAACCATGAGACTTCCTAACACCAGAGTCAAGCTGGAACACATTCATTTCAAGCTCATGTTTTTGAAGTACTTCAGAAAATTTGCTGTAGTTTTCATTTAGTCAAAAAGAAAATGCTGTAATTTTTCATAATAATAAAAACCCCTGATATATTTACACCAACCAAGAGTAAAAGCATAAATGTAGATATACTGCTCATCCCTACAACAGTGTGTAATGAATGATATTTTAGGTATTATTCAGATATTAATTCCCCTGATTCACCCCCCCCCCAAAAAAAAATTAAAAACCACAACATCTGATGCATTGTTTATCAATCAGCTAGATTTATTCTAAGGTATCTGCTAAGCAGATGCAAGACAAAGCATAAGAAGTAACATTCAACAATTTGACTGTTCAGTGACAAATCCAGCTCTAGAGGTGTAAGAGATAAAGTGTTGAGGAGTAAACATGAGTCAATTGTTGAAGCAGCTAAGGAGATTAAAACCCCTAAGCCTCTTGAGCCATAGCGTACGCGAACATGCACATTAAGCAACAGCACACTAGAGGGCACTCTTCATCTAGCCTCAACTGTAGTGGATGCCACCCTAAGAATATATTATGCATTCAGAGCAAACTAGATCATAACTATAAATATCCAACAAAAAAACAAACCACCCGAGTCCTCCAAATGTAAAACCAACATCAACCAGAACACTAAATGAAACATTACATTAATCCCTTATTCAGCCTTTGAAACTTCCCTCGGAGAACAAAATATCACTTGGTTGTGTGAGTTTCACCTGATGAATGACGTAAATTCCATAGCTGAGCTGTTGTCGCTGCAGAAATGGGTGTAGGTAGTAGAGGAGGAACTTAAGGTGGTGTTCTCGGTGTCTGTGGGGGATGATGATGGCTGTCCGGTGCCTGGCCTCGCAGTCCGGTGGCCTGTAGCGTCCTCCACGTACCACGAGCGGATTTTTCCTATGAACCTCGGATAGAGTGAGCCCCGATGGAAAGCTGACGTGGATCGGCCCGCCTGTGAGCAGAAATCGGTCTGGTGTCATTACCAGTGGGGAACTGTGAACTGAGCTGGATGTGTTACAAAACATAAAAATCCTAACTCTGGCACTTGTTTGTATAAAGCACAGTATATTTTTTGTACCTCCTTTTACAGTCACATGCCTAAAAAAAACTTGTCAATTAAGCAAGCATTGGACGATTGAAAGTAAAAAAATTGACAATTCAAATTGTCAAATATTCAAATAAGTTTTAAGATTTCTGCAAGGTTTACCAAGTTAAATTTAAGACCTTTTTTAACATTTATAAACCAGTATAAAACAGGTAGAAAACTGCATCCCATGTGGCAATATTGGTCTAAGGTTTTTTTTTTGTTTTTTTTTTTTTTTAAGAAACTAAATTTAATGTATTTTAAGACCTTTCAACGACATCAAAGAGTCACTTACCTCAGTAAGTTTTAAATGAATGGAAACTGAATATTGTGGGTTTGGACCGTTGGTCAGAAAAACAGTCAAAAGATTTTTCACAATTGAGTGACATTTTACGGATTGATTTACTTGCCTGGAAAAATAAATAAATAAAAGGAGTCAAAAATAATTCAGAGATTAACTTGTAATAATTGTTATTTGCCTGTCATTAGTCACTGGTTACAGGTTTTTGTCCCAATGAAAAAATTCCAACATACATTTCCCTAAAAATGTGACCGATACTTAAACCTGGCGTGTTTTGCTTCTTTTCACTCCCTGCTGCCTGAAAGAATGTTCAGTAATACCTAAATGACCTTCTTCCATTATTTTTTACTAACAAAAAAATAAAAATAATAAGTCACCAATGCCTTCTGGCTCAGGTTTCAGCATGTAGTTTAGAATTACTGGCTGTATTCTGGGAACAAAGGGGCAAAGGGCAGATCCCAAAGAGCAGAAAACTAAGTACTTCCTAGTTGTATTGAATAAACAATACATAGGATCATATTGTCTAGGTAATGTGTAACAAGTGTGTGACAAGGACAGTCAAATAGAGAACATGTAACAAGGTCCACTTACTACCTTTACTCCCCCAACCTTTCAGTTTTTTTCCACACGGTCTTCATTAGCAGAAGTAGTTTGCTGAATTCTAAATCAAAATGGCTTAACTGACAGTTGAGCAAACTGAGATGAAATGTGTTGAGGTGAAAGAAGAGAGGTTAAAAGCTCTAGAGGGAAAATGCAAGGAAGCAGACCTTGGGTTAAGTTTTGTTTTGTTTTTTTCTCAAACTGCTATTTCCAAGGCAACAATCTTGTTTTTTTTTTCTTTGCTCAACAACAAAAAACAAAACACACTATATAATAAATGTAGTTTACTGCAAGTTAACATCCATTCTGTTACAGTGAACAAACACAAACGTCTGGAAAACATGTAAACCGAGGACAGCATCCAATCTTTCCTCCATATGGAAATCACAGCTCAAGCATCAAAGAGTGGCCACATTATGTGCTGTCAGCTTTAAATATGATTGTGTATTGTTCTGTGGAAAATGATGCAGGGAAAATTATTTAAAAGACGAGCCATTTGCTGTCTAGATGGATTGACAATGCTCATAAGAGTTATCTGACACATGATTCAAATCATCAAATTTAAAACACCATCACAACTAATAATTCTGACTAATCTCCCTAATCTGAAATCCTACTTATAGCAGACTCTTCTACATCAGTGTCTGTTAAAAGTTGCATGGATCCCTGATGTGTTTGCCCTTCTCTATTTGCCAGGATTTATGTTTACCTTGCCTCTTTTTGTCATACATGTATAATAATCTGAGAGCAATGCTGACAAATTTGACAAAAAGGAAAGACCTACTACAGGAAATTAGGTTGAAGAGAATATCGTATGTGACACACAAACTACTTTCAAAACCCGTTTCATCTTTTTCTATTGACATTAGCAGCATATCATAAATTAAATTTCCGATGATCAAAGTCAGGATTTCTGCATCAGGAGTGAATATGAAACGTTATCACATCTGATGCTGTTACCTAGAGGAACTATCAGAAAATGAGGACAGATGTTTAGCCGATTCTATTCTAATATCTTAGTTGATAACATTAGTGCTTATTTTCAAAGCTGATGTGGTATATCAACCGTTATTGTTTGATGACCTGCTGGGTCGATTTAACTGAACAGGTGACACTTTTTACTATTCAAAGCTTGCATTCATGTTTTAAAGCATCCCACTAAGTCCTTGTTAAACAAGTTTCAGTGAAACTCCAGAAGGTTTCTGATCAGGGGATCAGTGACAAGGGGAGGGGATCTTAGATAGTTTGTTCCGTTTTCCTTACCTCCATAACCTGCACCCAATACACCTCTACCAAAATCTACATTTTTGCAGGCCCAGGGATTAACACAGTGTATTAGACGGAGCACATGATAAAAACTACAACAGATCATCACAACCAAGCAGCAGTTGATTTTGTACAACTCTATTCCTAATAATATGATGCCCCACTAAGCCTCAGTCTCTTAGTGCTGAAGGGAAATTTCTGACACCCGTGTCATTGTGGTGCATTTAAGTAAGAGCAAGAATCAGTAACTTAACATCCTGACTCAAACCAAAGATTCTCTGTACATGGGAAAATATCATCCGAAACTTTATTAGCACAGGATTATGGAGGGAGAAAAAAGTGATTTCAGACAAAGTCCATAAAAAACCTGAAGCAGAAACTACTGGCCCCAAAGAAGTGGTGACTATACAACAGCAGATGCACAACTCGACTACTAAACTGCTAAGTTACTCAAGATCGCCAACTTTTAAATTCAACTGGTAATAGCTTTATGATCCATTTAAATTAGTTGTTTATTTAATCTCTGGAATTATGTTTATTGATAGAAGGGGCACTTTTTATTCACAGGAGGACCCCAGGCAGCTATCTGTAACCCATAGTAACAGTAAAAAGTGACAGCATTATGTATGTATTTCTGGAAATTTTCCACTGTTCATAGATCTAAGCTGTATTTAGACATGCAGACATAGGGAGGAAAGAGTGAGCTACTTTCAGTTGCACAATGAGGTGTAGAATAGAATTCCAGAGGATGATCGAATAGAATAACACAGAAGTAAGCAAGCCCACTCACCAATAAAAGGGGACGTCTTAGGGCAGTAGGGCATGTCATCTCCATGGGTATGAGCTTTGGATACGTGGGAGAGGTTGGCATATACATCTCCTCCAGCAATGCCGGCTGCTGAGTGGTTGCGGCCTGAGAAACCAGTGGTGTCGGGCTTGCGGAAGATGCGGAAGAAGTAGTTGACCCTCTTCTGGTATCCCTCTCGGGACAACAGTGCCATGACCACCAGCTGGATTCCCAAGAACATGAAAAGGTAGCGCCATCTGGACTGGATCATGACCATGGCGACGGCTCTGCGTCGTCGTCAAAAAACAAAAAAAACAAAAAACAAAAAAGGAAATCCAGAGGGGGCAGTGCAGGAAGTCACGCCAGTCTTGAGAAACCTGACTCTTGGTGATTTAATGGTGAAGCTAAATACGGCGTCCCCAAGCAGAAATTAAATTCAGTAAGGTGATGATTGTCAAATGTAGTTGTTGGAGGCAGGTGCTGTGGCTGTATCTTTTTTAAAATATGGCAACGTGCATTTAATTTGATCGTTACTGTATGTAAATTTACTCGCAATTATCTGTGGAAAAATGCAATTTGAATATGAAGTAAGATGAGTAAAAAACAAACTGACAAAAGTAAAACAGAAGGCACTTTTGGTAGGCTGCAATGTAGAGAGACCTCCAAGGAGGGGGAAAATAGAAAAATATTCCAAAATACTAAAATTCCAAAACTGTATGTGGCAAATATCTCCAAAGTTGACTGCTGGTCCAATTTGAGATTGGTGTTGGGTAATAGTGCCAGACCCACATCATGTGGTCTCACCACCACTGAATTCCATCCATTGCCCCATGAAGCTCATTCTCCTCCGGTCAAATAAATGGCAGCGTCAGTGTCTCTCACTCACTCTCTCGCTTTCTCTTCCTCCCTTTTTGGAGCTTTATGCTGCCTTCTGTTCTCCCTCATGTTCTCTCCTGAGGGAGGCCTCTGCAACAACAACCACCACCATGACAAAAGGGAGCATATGCAACCGTATAGGCCCTATACTTTACAGAGGATTACACAGCTTCCATTGACTCACCGCCTGACTGACTGGAGAGATGGGGGGGGGGGTGGACCATGACCAGCGTGGGAGGAGTGGTCAGATGGTTGCATGTGTGTGGGTGACTCCGTACTTGCTAGGGGGAGGGTTTCGGTGGAGAGTTAGGCTGAGAGAATAAGAAAAAGGGGGAGGAGGTGGAGGAAGACGAGGAGGAGGAGGGAGAGCTTTGATTCCCACTGCTATTGTTCCATAATGATGCAATCCACAGCTCTCAGACCCCTCAAGCAGCTCACAGGGCCAGCGGCCACCTGACTCACTGGATGGACAGGAAATGGACCAATCACTCCAGAGCGGCTCTGAAAGACAAAACACAGAAGAGAGGAGGGACAGTTACATTGACTGACACCCTTTGGTTCAAACTGTTGACATCAGCGATTCTGGACTTAGAGCAGAATGTTTTTTTTCCTCCCCATACAAACAATGACTAACTGTGCGCAATACAGGCCTCACAAATGGATTGTGTTTGTTTACATGGAGACTCGATGGCACAGTTGGATAGCCTTGACTAATCAGGCCCAGCGTGGGCTCCACTGCAGATGCCTCCCCTAAGAGAGGCCTGCTGCCCACAGCGGATGGCAAACAGGAAGTCATGCAGCACAGTGCGGATGAAACTTTCTAGTGCTACAACCTAAATACTCAGTTGCTCAGTTCCTGTAGGTGGAGACGATGTTGTGTTTGTCGACCTTGCATAACCCCTCTCCCTGCTCTGGTGCTGTCTGCTGCGGTGTCCAACAAATTCTTAGTTGCGAATCAATTAGTGCTTGTTAAAGTAGCCTGCTTCAGACCACTAATCCTAATCCCCCTGAATGCTACAAGACTGGAAGAGAGACGAAGAGAGATAGATTGGAAAAAAAAAAAAGTTTAAGACAACTCAATGCCAACCTCTCACCTATGCAAATTAACATTACTGATTTTACAACTTAGATTTAATTCCTAAAAGTCAAGAATTTTTTACGTCTATGGCACTGAATGAAACAATGTCAGTGCACTGATGTAATTCAATGCACTTGGACTCCACAACTAATGTTTGAAGTCATAAAGGAGAGAATAACAAATGCCCATTGTGCAATGGTTTTAATGCCTGTTTAGTTGATTCCTACTGAATCATCACTATGGTGTTTACATCATCAGCCCTTAAGAACACACCATGCTAATCACCTGGGGGAAAACAATGCATTGTGGGCACCCTTGTGCACGCAGGGTACATTACTTTCAAGAGCAGTGTTCTTGTGCCTAATCCGCCAGTCAAACCATGACACACTCCACCGCAACACCCACATTACACGGGGCTTGTTAAGGCAGTTAGACTGGGGGAGAAAAAAAAATAGACTGACTAAATTCTCTGACAAGATGTGGCAAGAGAAGAATGACTGCCTACTCTCAACGTCGCATAATAATTTACAGAAACACACAACTTACTCGATCAACTACACAGATAAATGACATTTGCTTGCACAACTTTAGTGTTTTTTTATGTATTTTCTGAAAACTGTTTTGACAGCTGACTTCAACGATTTTCAATTCAAGGTTAGTAATGGTTTTTCTCCAAGGGGATATTGGATAAAAAAGGAGAGGAAAGCCTCTGCTAGCCACTGCAGATGATTTTCATCTGCATGAGGAACTGCCAGCAGATGGGGGATTGACCCTTCTCGCTCTGCCTGGCCCCTATAATAACCCCATAGATTATGGATATGCTTTATAGAGATCATGCCATAAAGACTTTGGTTAATGGCACGGGAGGGGAACTCAGCTCCACCACTCTGAGATGTGATCCAGAGTGAAAAAACAAGCCCCTGGGAAAACAGTAATCTTTTTTTAATTTAAGTAATTACTAAGGCTTACTAACTGGTCCATGCCCTTCCAGGCTCACTAGATTAATATAAAGTGATTAAACCTCCCAGGTTTTCAAGGACCAAACATGGCTGATATAGATCAGTTTGGTGTATGTGGTGCGTGGCTGAGATGATGACGAATCATGCATAAGGAAAATGCCCCCAGGGACTGAATTAAAAGTTTCTATGACATCCCCTACCTAGTCTCACATATGCCCACATCACATTCATCTGCAATGAGATATATGAATTTCTTTACAAAGGAAAGAAATGATAAGTCTGGTTTGCTTTAGTGCTTGAGGGCCATATTGTGCTTGAGCTGGCTTATACAGTGAGAGAAGTTGGCAGCAGGAACCTCCTTCGACAAAGCGCAAGCACTGACTTAACACGCATATAAAAGAGACACAGTGACTAGATTTAGACGAATCTTTCTGTGTGCGCTCAAAGGCTGAGGATGAGGAGTGAACCAAAGGGAGAGAAGGACAAAGTGAACTGAGAGGAGCTGGAGGGGGAGATGGAGAGCAGCCAACAGTCTGGTTACACTATGTGCCTTTGAATTCATTGTCTCTCCTGCACGGATATCCTTCCTCCCTACATTTAGAATTTAAAAAGAGGCAGGTCTGGCACGATTAACCATATTCCAGCACACCAAAGAAAGCCATTTCTCGTTCTTGTTCCCAGTGTCCCGCTGTCGTCTTATTTTTTATTTTTTCACTTCATTGTGCAATGTGTGCTTTAAACAGTGATGGCACATAACAGCTGACAAACGAGACATTTTCTTTTCTGCCCACGGGGCATTAATATTACATATATATAGTATGCCCACATGCATGCGTGCACACACAGGAATGAACGCAAGAGCAGCCAAGATGACTAGCATAGGTTAGAATGAAGAGCAGAAAAGGGGCTGGGGGTATAGGAGTATGGGAGTTATATATTTAGCTTGTCAACTGGGGACTATGGTTCACGGTTAGCACCGCTGTTCAAATCCTAAAGGGACAGCACAGAACTCATACGGAGTCCACTGACAGCCACAGCAGCCCCAGTGGGAAATAAATGAGAGCAAGACCAAATCACAGTGGGGGTAACCACGGAGGTGGTTTACCTAATCCAGACATTCTTATTTAGTCTCTACTGGCCCCAAAAACAGAGTCACTTTTGTCTTTCTTCCCCCTATTTTTTTTTATTCCTCTCCGACTGCCAAGGCACCCTGTTCCCTGGTACAACAGCATTTACAGCAAAATCATCATATTTTTAACAGCAACAGTCATTTGTTTCCTCTTGTGGGTCACTTTACAGTTGCTAGTAATCTGAGCCAGAAATTCCAGGCACAGCTGGCTCACATCAAATGAGCAGATTGCAAAGTAGAGAGGTGGCACATCCCTGCTACAATATAATGCTATTTTAATGTTTAAAAGTGTCTGCAACTGTGTTTGGAGTTGTGTCTCTGATAAGTGTGTGTCCCGCAAGAGAGGGAAACAAAAGCTGTGAAGTATTGGCTATTGATTTCTAGAGTCCTCAGGGGCTAGTTGTGTCCCAGCTGGGGCCTACAAAGCAAAAACAAGGCCATAATTTACTAAGTATATGTAAATGCTGGATTTTTTTTTAACCATAAAAGTGGAAAAGAAAGAAGACAGAAAATTTTGCAACAAAACCTCGGCCACACTGTGCTGTCTGGTAAAGGCCTTAACCGCTCAACCCCACATAGGAAGGCTGTGCATCAGAGGATGAAGCTTTAACATCTGCCTGAGTGTGTCATCAGTTCTATATGTGCTAGCCTATTGAGGACGAATGACTGCGCTGCAGTCTTAAATGTATGACCTTCCTGCTAAATCTGCTCAACCCCTACTACTGTGTGTATGTATGTGTGTGTGTGTGTGTGTGTGTGGGGGGGGGGGGGGGTTGTCATCAAATCCCACTTGCTTTTACACAAAGATTTATTTTAAGATTTTAAGCTTTTATTCAGAGACACAGAAAAAGACTCCTGCATGCTATAAGGACTCATCATCCATCTCTCTTAAACTCACGTATCACTGATACACATCTAACGTTTAAATAGAAGAGCTAGCGGTAAAAGATGACAGTTAATAGGAGAGGTTGATAAAAAGTGCAGTCCCCCGGGTCTCTTTCAACAGGAAGCAGGTTGCATGGCAGAAAAACAGGTGCCCTTTCAAAATAAATGGCAACAATTACAGAACATTTCCTGATGCGCCATTGGAAATGAGATACGGTTAAACTCATCTCATATGTGGTCCTCATTAAAGAACATCTGGTGCCGGAGAACAAGAACTGATCAGGTAAAAGAGACAGTCAGCTTGAGTAATGTCCTTATCTGTGGCTGCTTAAAGAGCGCAGGAGGAGCAGAGGTGGAAATGAGTTGAAGACAAAAGATAACGGTAGCCTGTTCAGCCTGAACTCCCATTTTCTTTTTAAAAAAAATCTTGAGATGTGGGCAGCATTTCAGAGGCCTGGAGCCAGACCATTGTAAGAATGAGGCCCAATGCCTAAGTGTTTTTGCTCAGCGCCTAAGCCAGATAAACAGAAAAAGCTATGCTGAGAGTTCTTTACTGCTATGGAGTGAAAATATAAGACAATATTTTTTTTTCTGGAAATTAGGTTTGTTACATTTCATGACCAGGCAAACTGCATATCCATTACATCAGATAATCTTTTTGAATGGAGAGGGTGCAAGTGTAAGTATGGTCTTCTACAGAGCATTGCACATCGGGTTATTTGTAGTGTTTTCAAGTCTGTCTAATCTGTCCATTTTTCAGTTATTCAGCCCCAACGGTGTTTCATTAAACCAGCTGAACCTTTCTGAAGGCCATTTTAATGTCATAGTGTCTCCTCATATCTTTACTACAGTAATGAACCAAGGAGAAAATCTGTCTCACGACCAAGAACCTGCGTTATACTTGTAGATATTGTTATGATAATGTTCCAAAGAGGGTGAAAAGTAGTTTTTAGTCAGATAACATATAAATTCTCCCTGGCAGAGGACCCCAAAACCCCTCGACCAGACTCTCCTACTATTTAGTCTGAACATGAGCAAATTGTCAGTAAGTGCGGCCTGTTCTGGGTTGGACAGGTTGTAAGCTGTCATAAAGCGATAACGTTAACATAACATTGGTTGGCAGTTTGCTTTGGAATTATCTCTTAGAATCTCAATAAAACATCAACACATGGACTGGTCCATAGACCAGGCTGAAGTGGGAGTTCATTCTAGGTCAGCATATAACACATAGACCAACTAATCAGCAAATGCAAAATGGCTGAACTAACTGGGTAAAATGTTAGGCAGGTTGGGTCATTTACTGCCTTGTCGGAGAGGGGTAGATCCAATGTTTGATTTAGTTTATATTTACTGCACTGCATCATATTTATAGTTTACAATAAACATATCATAGATAATATTTTTATATTGTATATAATATTATATATATTTAATTTGTATATTATACTTTGTCCAATCCATTTATGCGCACACACAAAATTTTCTTACATTAGTTGTGAGGACACTCATTGACATTATGCATTCCCCAGCACCTTGTCCTAACCTTAACTCTCACGACTAAATGCTTAACCTTAACACTAAAACGGGCTCTTAACCTTCAAACATTCCTTAGAAGTTGTGAGGACCGACAAAAATGCCCTAACCTTTCTAAAATGTTCTAACGAAGACACGTGTTAAACTTTTAGTTTCAAAGTTTATCCACACAACCTCAGAAACACATGTACACACACGCGCATCCATCAAACGTTGCAAATTATTTCAAAACACGTGGGCAAAAAGCACAACTGGTCTGCTTTATGAAAAAAAGAAAAACGGTCAGAAAATGGGAATTTCCAGACAAACAGTGAAGAAAGAAGAGGAGGAAACACCCGAGCAATCAGGAGGACATACAGAGAGAGGAGAATGTGTTTTTGAAAACTCAATATGCAGTGATTGCAGTTGTTCTTGACAGTGTTTTTTTACTCCCTTTTTTGAGTATCTCTTGAAGCAAAAGGTTTGAATGTGCATGACGTTAGGTAAAGCTTGTACAAAAAAATACATTAAAAACATGCAAATTTTAACAAAAAACTCTCATGTATATTTTGTTAATACAAGAAAACCCCTAGACACAAGATGCTTATTTGCTGACCAAAAAGTAAATGATCCAGTTATACCAAAAAACCACTGACGAACACGAGACCATTTTTTTCTAAAACAAGATTAGCAAGTTTACACACACAAAAAAAACAAAAACAACATTTCAAGAGCAAGGTCCCCCACAGCAACGTCTGACTATTTCCATCGTTGATAAAAACTGTCTGTGCCAGGCAGCATCAGTGTGCCATTGGATCATCGTGACCTCGGATAACACACTGAGTACATTTACATATGCATTAGTGTCCTGATTTTGAGCCTCATCCTGTTTTGAATATATTTGGCATATGGCGTTTACTTAGAACATGAAAAACCTGGTTATATCATAACCCTGTATACATGATCATAACAGTATCCGGGTTTCTGACCGACTGCCTGCAGGCCTGTCTACGAGATCCTGGTTTCTATCCAAATACTCCAGGTGGTACATCCAGGTTTTTCAAAACTGGGATAAGGTCTTATCAAGGTTTCTGATACCATGATAAACTGGGTACATGCACAGGACATAACCGGACTACTCCAAAAACCCAATCATAATCAGGATAATAATGTGCATGTAAATGTCCTTATCAGTTGCCTTCAGAATACTTTTTGGCATCTCATTTATCTCAGAGCAGGAACGGTACAAAGTCTGGAATGGAGGCATTAACATATTTTCCCTGTGATCAATACAAAGTCACATTCTTCACAAACAGTTAAAAAAAGTACATAAATAAATAAAATTAAAATCAAAAAATTTAATTAAAATGTGACGTCCAATCAATAACCGCCCTATCTTAAATGTGCACCGGAGCCAATAGTTCACAGGGGCAAAGAGGTCAACCAGGAAAAATTATTACACTAAGCTTTCTCAATTGTGTCTCCCTTTACTCAGCTGTGCAGCATGGATGTCGCAATTTCCTCATTCTTAAAAATGGAGGTAAGGCTTAGGAATCTAGAATATACCTCTGGACTACAGGGTTAAATTCCTTACACTGGATTTTAAAGCAGCACTGACTGAGCTCCCATTTTGAGATTATATGCAGAGAAACATCGATTCAACACCTATGTCCAGTTGTGGAGTCCAGCCACAGCTGGGCAAATGGTCCATGTCATCCCTGAAAATGCATACACTGAGGACCGGTGAGCGTAAGATAATTAACAGGATTATTCAATTGGTTTAGGAAATGTTGTTTTATTACACATAGAAGTGAAACTGATGTTAACAGATGTTCTCAGCAGGCCATAAATCACTCTAACACAACAGCATATTTTTTTCTTTGACCAGGCTCCCAAGCCATTAGGCAAAATGGGTGTGGGTCACGTACACCCAGAGCTCAAAAACAAAAGGAGGGGATATACTCTTTACACAAACCACTATCATTCTTAAGAACACAGCAGACTTAAAATGTTTTTCAGATTCTGTATACGCAAGCAGGCCTTTTCTCTCAAGCACCAACCCAGCAAGACCACGCAATGAAATAATGTGCAAACATGCCCCGAGAAAAGAGGTGTCTGCATAACAACGCGTGCCAGCCTCCTTGTCATGGCAACCCATCCTGAGTCCTGGCCATTCATCGCGGGTGCAGCTGGTACATGTCTCTATGGCTGTTCCCTCGAGTCTGACTCCAGTGGGACACAGACTGCTGAGGAGAGAGGAGGTAAAAAAGAAAAAGGAAAACACACACACACACACACACACACACACCATCATTCCTCCCTCTATTTCTCTCATCTTCTTGCCTTTGGTTACTCATGTCGTTTCCATAGTGCAGCGTTCACTTTCGCCTATAACCAACTCACCAGGGACAGTCACTTATTCAATCACAGTGACTTCCAGTGGGTTGCAAACTTAGCACTGACAACTATGGAGACAAGGAAACTCCCATGTGGACATACAACAAAAACTGGTGCAACAAGTTACACAAGAAAGACAAGATTAACACTCCTGGCTCCTGCAACATATCACCTATTACAACAAAATAATGAAAAATATCTGAGACTGGCCACGGCCAAAGTGGCTACCAACAGTGGTTCCATGGGAATATCTAATGCAGATAAGAAGAATGAGGAAACAAAAGCTCTGTCAAATAGTCCAAGCAAGTACGTGACAGCTTGATGATTAAATAGTCATCTGTTGCAGTAATGTGTTAGATGATGTTTAATGAACAAAATGTCATAAAAAACCCATTAAGGACATTACTCCATCACAGGCGTAGATCACCACAACACATCTCAATATTACAACAACCTGCAAAAAAAAAACTGCCAGCAGTCACATACAAAGCAAAAAAAACTTTATTATCTGCCAGCAAATAAATCCCAGCGCGGTCAAAAGTGGAGATTGCACGTAGATGTCCATGACGCCGACTTAGAAAAATGGGCCAACGTACTTTTAAATAAATAACTCAGTAACTGTGAATAGTTCTTGACCACTATGTAAATTAAGATTAAAAAAACCAAACGCTTGTCAGTTGTATAATAAGTATTAAAGGGCTGCAATGTGTGTAGTGTGCAAGTCCCCCCCCACACACACACTGACACCAACTTTTGTGTTATACATTCACACAAAAGTTATGGAGGACCGGTTGTGCAGCGCGCAGCATCCTGACCTCAGGGAAAGAGGGTTCGACATTAAAGCCAAAGACATTTGTCCGCTATTTAAAAACTATTTGTCCATCATGTGGTGGAAAACAAAAGAGTAGTTCTCTCTGTTTAACCCCCCCCCCCCCCCCCGGACTGGTCCCCATCATTCCTCAAGTATGGGACTCGATCGACCGGCAGACAGTTGTGAGAGGGGGGAGGGGGCCGCCAGGCAGAGCCTTTTGTTCTACCGAGGAGGGATCTACATGAGAACATGGGGGGGAGAACAGAGGCCGGAGAACATTGAGGGGGGGGGGGACAAACAGAGGCCGGGGAACCAGCTTGGGCTCAAAAAGTCGAGCGACTCGAGCGAAATGGGATCAGCACGAAATGGGGCGATCGATGCGCGTTTCCGACACTTCCTGGTCCCTCGACGGCGGCCGCGGCACCGGCCTCGTCCGGGTCGAGCCCCAACAAACCAAACCAAACCAAAAACAAAAACAAAAACGAAAACGAAAACGAAAACAAAAAAAGTCCCGGCTCCAGCGGCTGTTCGAGCCGTAACAAAAAAAAGTTACGTCGGGGGACGCCCTTGTGCTTTTAGCGGCGACACCGAAACTGGCTAATTTTGTTTTTGTTTTTTAAAAATAAGAAGCTAACTTTAAAAGTGGTTCAAACAAATGTCCGTGCGAGCAACGCAGACGTTGACCGCGTCGTTCGTCCACTCGATCAACTAACTAATAACGCACAATTTATAATAATAATAATAATAATAATAATAATAATAATAATAATAATAAAAATGGAAAGGGTTTTGTCTTATTTCTGCTCTAGTCCGAGCGAGCTGACTTTTTTTTTCTGCCGTTTCCTCATCCGACTTCGCATCGGGGAGAGGGGGGGTTGAACACTCGACCGTCGACCGCCTCTCGACCGCTTGTGTGACTCGACGCGAACGCGTCCACCCCCGGAGCGAGGGGACGGGACGGGACCGGCGACGGACCGCAGTGTGAGGGGGGGGGAGAAGCGGCTCTCACCCGGCCTACGAGCTGGAGCGGGGTCGGGGCGAGGGCGAAGGCGAGGCGAGCCGTGCCGAGCCGAGCCGCTGCGGGGTCGGAACCGACGGTTAGTCGGTTTTTAGCAGGCACGGCTAGCTAGCCACACGGCACACACGCGCCGCTGTTTGGGGTTATTTTTGTTTTTCCGGTCGTGGGCTAACGACACGTCCGACGCTTCGGCTTCACTCTTACCGGAGCCGCGGAGCTTCCCTCCCCGGCTGGTTAAGCCGCTGTTAGCCGTCGACGGTCCCGTCCTCGTCCGTCCTTCCCTCGCCGCGTCCGACGTGTTTTTTGAAGTTGAAGCCGTGTGGGCGACGCGATGCGCGGCGGTGCCTCGGAGCGAATGAGCGGAGTCGGTGTCGCACAGCGATTTTTTTTTTTTCCCCTCCCCTTCACTGGAAATCCCAAATTACATCATATGCATCAATCTGCATTAAATAAAAGCTCCGATTTGAGTTTTTTGGGGTTTTTTTGTGGGTTTTTTTTTTTCTTGGAATCGAGAAAATCATTAGCACGGTGTTATTTAGTGGTTGTTCCTGCGCCGGCGGTGTCTCGGCTGCAGTGGCAGTAGACATATTTAATAAGCAGTAGATCTAACGTAAAGTGACATAAAGGCCTATCCGTGTTTATTTTTCAATAGTACAAGTGTGAGACGCTTTTAAAATGTTATAAGCACAGCCAGCCCCCCAAGATATGAAAAATAATGTGTAAAACCAACCCAGAGTCATAAAAATGAAGTTTTAAATTGAGTGACTGGATAGTTCGGGTACGTCTATAAACAAAAATATAGGGAGAGCTGAATGAGGCTTGACTCACTTAACTTTGAGGCAAAAACATGACCTGTTTTGACCAGGTACAATCCTTGTATGTGACCTAACTGTGCCTCATACAGTCCTGGTGAAAATGATCGGCGTCCCTGAATCTTAGGAACAGAATTTAGGATATTTTCAGAAATAAATGCAAATGAACCAATTTTATATTATCATGATATTTAATAAAATGTCCAAAGTTACTGAACAACAACACAAAAAAGGCTTTAGTATATGTTCACCTGACACACGTATTGTTATCCTTTTGATGAATGTAAATTAGTTTCTCAAACAAATTGAAAAAAAAAAAAGTACTCACCTGTACTTAGTTTTCAGTGTTGACCAGATTTAACCAATAAAGTTTGGTTTTGCTGCATAAAAAGGGTCAAGTTTCTTTCTCACAGTGCAAAAGACAAGGGAGCATCAGAAATGCTATTATCAAAAAACAGTACAATTCCAAAGTCTGCAAGGTAATTGTAGCAGTTAATTCTTGAAATCTCTGTTTCAACAGCTCATAATGTGATCAAGGAGTTTCACAGTCATAAAAGGTATTAAGGTGCCTCCAGGGCGTCATGCTGAAAAGAAACTCAATGGGACAAGTCTGCAAAGGTTGATGTGAAATGTGGAAGAAAAAAAACCCCACACAAGACATCTAAAGAGCCTCAGGCTGACATGGAAGAGTCTGGAGTTTTGGTTTCAGCCCGTACCATACGCTGAACACTAAACCAAGCAGGTCTCCATGGGCGAAGGCCAAGAAGATGGCACTATTTAAACAAAGAGATAAAAAGACTGATGTTTGCAAAAACTTTGATAGGAAAGCCACATACTTTCTGGAATAAAGTCCTATTGACGGATGAAAGCAAAGTAGAGCTCTTTTGGAAAATGCAGTGCATCAGTTTGTTTAGAGGATAAAAAAATGAAGTAAAAAAAAAACAACTCAAAGCGAACAACCAGCAGCACAAAAGAATGGCTGAAGGGAAGAGATGGAGTTTTTTTTTAAAACTGGACAACAATGAGTCCTGACCTATAGCCCATTTAAAACCTTTGGAGAGCTGAAATCTGCCATTGGAAAAAGGACTCCTGCAAACATAAGGGCTTGACTGCACAGCAATGGAGGAGTGGCAGAAACTGTTGCCAAAGGTTCTGACACCAAATATTAATGAAGGGTTTCAATTATTGTGTCAATGGTACATTTTCTGTTTGTACTATTACGCAAGATTTGTTTTCTATTTTCCTTTTTTTCCAGTAACCTGGGTGGGTTTTTTGTTTGTTTTTTTTAATATTTTGACTGTTCAAAATTGGTTTGTTTTGCATTTATTCCTGAAGATATTTTAAACTCTGTACTTAAGGTATACCTTTTAAAAAAAAACATCAAATGCTCTAGAACAGGGCAAAAAAATAAATGAAAACAAAAAGTGCACATTTCATACAGGGGATTACATTCCACAGTTGAGGTAAGTATAATTGCATTCACTTTTGATTAATTTGGCCATAGTTTTTTTGTTTATGTATTTTAAATACATAAGAAAATGTAAGAAAAGCCAAACTGAAAATCCAACCGTGTAATAAAATGAAAAAACACATAAATATACAATCTCCCTTTTCTGTGGCTGCCGGTACCCTGAATTTGTTCTCGTGTCTGTTTTTGATGGTGCAGAGTTGGCAAATATGGCAGTGCAACCCCCTCTGCACCAGTTATTTCCTCTCAGGCTGTCAGCAGCTCAAACCAGCATGGATGCGCTGGTGTCGGCCTTGTGGTGTCGACTCTTCCCCGGACAGCACTTTGGACAAAACGTCAGACTGGATAAAATCTTTGCCACGTTTTCCAACCATCCGGGAGTGGCGGCCCTGCAGCTCTGTCCCTACTATTTTGACCAGGTCACTTACTGCCTTCCCACCAGAGACCAAGTGAAAGACATGTGGGTACCGCTGATTTAATTTTCCACTGTAATTTGTACATCAAGTCATATTCAGGGGTCCCCTAAACTTTAACTGAAAACCAGAGAGTGTGTTTTTTATTGATTTCTTACTTTGGGATGTAACAGCAGGTAGACCTGAAATTTCTTGTCAGAATAGCCATATTTTAAAGTCTTTCATTATTTAAACTCATTTAAATCTACTACAGTAAATTCAGAGCTTTTCCCCAAGTGACTCTGGCCATCAGCCCACTCCCTGTTCACATAATTAAAACCACAATATCATTGAGCCAAAGTGACGTTTGCCGTGTAGCCCAGTGTGCATTTGTTGTAATGACACTGCAGCTCAAATGCTTTACTGATCTTCCCCCAACTTGTGGCCTGAAGGAAGAGCTGCAACCTCAGGCTGCGCTGCTTCGACTCATGGGCAGGCTCGAAACAAGGAAGGCAGAGGGCCAGTGAGGAGCATGGGAGACAGCATTTAGGGACTAACCAAGACGACCAGCGGAGGGCTGGCATCCATTTGAGTCGTGTCTGTCAAACCCAAGACGCTAACGATAGCTTGAGTATTTCCACAAATCTGTATAGTCATCCGATGTACAGCTCCTGCTAAATACAGATATGAACGAGCATGTATCTGATCTTGTGATATCGATATTGTGCATAGATAAACTTTATGTGTCATCTTAAAATTGTTTGCTTTGTTGGTTTTCGTTTGATATCATAGAAGATTGAGAAAACCGATGAATATTTGGAAGTTTTGCTTTACAAAAATGACATAACGATTTAATCAATTGATCCAATCTGCTGCCAATGAATCTTCCGATCAGTTTACCAATTAATCCACCAATTGTTACACCTGTAAACACGACATTAATCTGATGACAAGAAAGAATTGGCAAGGCTGGTTTTATAATTAAGCATCATCAGTTAAAAGCCATATTTTTCAAGGCAAAAAAACAATGACGACCATTTACCTTTTTTATGGAAAACTTTAATGGGATTTTTTTTATAAGTAATGTCTTGTTAAGTGAGTACATATAGATACAAATGTCCTATCTTAGCTACAGTCAGGGTCAGATATTTTTAGGAACCACAGGAGTGCCTGTACAAAAAACACTCCATCACATGGCAGCATGTCTTCTCAAGGGTGGAGACACAGGGCTAATCTGATGTTAGGCCTTGTGCTGCAGTAAATTTAGTCCAAGAACAGAAAAAAAGAAAAAATAATCAATGCAGGTCAGGGACTGCAAATCCACAAAGGACACACTGTAGATACAGACACACAGATGTAAATCATTAACAAACTCGTGTGTCTAGACACCTTTTTTCTGGATGCATTTTGTCTCTACTTGTAGAACTCGTGCTCCTGCTCGTCCTTTTTGATGACAGTCTTGTAAGCTTTTTCGAAGTCTTTGGCCAGGACAATATACCTGTTCTCACGCACTGCCAACATGCCAGCCTGAGGAAGCGGAGGAAGAAATGAAGAGAAAGAAGAAACCAAGTAACAAACGAATATTCATATTTAGTTGTTATGTACACCAAATAAAATACACTTCATTTTCCCATTTTCAAGTGTAAACAAACAGATGATTAAAGTGCTAACTCACCTCTTGGCAGATGGAGTTTATATCGGCCCCGGAGATCTTGTCTGGTCTGGCCACATCTGTGCATCAGTTAAGGACGACTTAACAACACAGCAGTGCCCAATCACGAGCAAACCATCTGAGTATCCCAACCATGTTTAGACAAACGGGAATGATGCACCATGTGCGTATCTAAGGTTTACGCTAAATTTTAACAATTCATAAATGTGAGTGAGTCTGGTAGCATTAGCAGGGAGCTAGTCACAGCTCTTCAAGGAGAAAAAAAACAAACAAACAAAAAAAAAGACCTCACCGTTAGTTGCAAGTGTGAGATGTGTAAAATGTGATACTGATACATATAAGGATTCTGAAATGTAGAAACATCTGTATTAAAAAAAAAAAAAAAAAACTGGCCTCACTCACTGCTGTAAGGTGGTAATAATGCAATTTCAGCATCCTTGACATACTATGCAAAAAAAATGCTCACTAAAAAGGAAAATTTCTCACCCTCCCATACACTCTCAACCACCACTAAACCATACTGTTAATGAGCCAAAAGGATACAGTCCTCCAGGTCCACCTCCTCAGAGAGGTTCATTTTACTGGTGATGGTGGAGAAAATGAGACGTTTCTGCCTGCGGTCGGGCAGGGGGAACTCAATCTTTCTGTCCAAACGACCAGGACGTAGCAGGGCTGGGTCCAGTGTGTCTGCTCTGTTAGTGGCCATGATCACCTGGGGGGGGGGGTTGTTAGTACGAAGATAAATTGTAAACACATTGTGATGTGGTGCATTTTGTCCCCTATCAAGTGTTTGCTTGTGGCTTAATTAAGGGGGAAAAAAATTGGCTGAACTTGGACCACATGCATCCATGGTATCTAGGGCAATGGTTTAACCAGTCCTTTCGAAACATCAATCACTCCCCAACTTTTCAAGCATTGATGTAATATACAAAACTGTGTCCCAATACAGTGTTGTCATACTTCACACTGCGGTTTTGCAAACAAAAAATGACAGTATGTGTTAATTGCTCAACGAAAAACACAGACACCGAACTGCATTTGCTTTGTTCAGTGTGACAGGGAGTCTGATGCAAAGCTACAGCTGCTCAGTCAAAAATAAACTTTATGAAATTTGTAGTGTGCAAAAAAATTAAAAAAAATAAAAATAAAATAAATAAATAGAAAACTAAAAATCTTTGCAAAAGAAACACACAGTTCATGGAAATATACACACAGCCCCCTTCTTTATATACATGCAGTACTGCATGTGAAAAGAGCTTGTGGGCAAAATTTCCATTTAAGGTTTTGAAAAATGACAATATAAGCCTCGGGGATGTTTTCTAAGCTGAATGACACAGTGACAATAGGGTAGTGAATAGATGACTGGTATGAGGGGGCAGGGGTTTCTTGGCTGGGATGGCTTACAGTGCTCCATCACTGGCACCTCAAGCAAATACAAACCAAGATGGTGCAGTCACAGGGGAAATGTTAGGATCTTCCTTAAACAGGTGGACTTCGCTCACCTTGACGTTGACGTTCTGGTCAAAGCCGTCCATTTGATTAAGCAGCTCGAGTAAGATTCTCTGCACCTCCCTGTCAGCTACAGAAGAAAAACACAGAGGTAAGAGTCTAAATTTTTACCACAATGTTACTGCATTTACAAAGATGTAATCAGATTAAATATTGACTGTGGAACAAAGACACAGAGCACATTATGAGCTGGATTTGTAAAAAAACAGGTCTACGTGGGAGCCACAACAATTTGTACCTCCAGTCTGAGCATCAAAACGCTTTGTGGCAATAGCATCAATCTCGTCAATGAAAATGATGGCAGGAGCATTTTCCTTCGCCAGCCGGAAGACATCACGCACCATACGAGGGCCTTCACCTAAATACTTCTGAACAAACTCAGAGCCCACCACACGGATGAACGCAGCTGGAGATGGAGAGAATGACAAAGATTCATTTTTCTTTTCCCTGTATGTACGCCTTATGAGTAAACTTTAACTAAAATACAGTGACAACTTTACATATCATTTAGATTTAGCAGTAGTCTCTGCCACAGTAGTCTGTGGCAGTTGTTTAAAGTAATTATATATATATATAGAGAGATATATCTATCAATCTCTCTCTATTATCTCTCTCTCTCTCTCTCTCTCTATTATCTCTCTCTCTCTCTCTCTCCATATCTATCTATATATCTATAGGTACATGGATGAGGTCACACTTCAAAATATACCAAATAAACAGAGAATATCCAACAGTCATATATCATGGATGTAATTTCTGTGCAGTGACAAAGACACACAGGTCTCTTACCTGTAGTGTGGTGTGCCACAGCCTTGGCCAACATGGTCTTACCACAACCTGGAGGTCCATACATAAGGACACCCCTGGGTGGGTCAATGCCAATCTGAGAAGGGAAGCAGACAAAGGCCCAATGACGGATTAATCCTGCTTTAATCCACTTGCTTGTCAGTGGTCATGCAAATTGTTTGATTAACAAAAAGGCTATTAAGGTCTAGCACAGGTTTTCTACATTTTGATTGAGCAAATCCAAGGTAAGCTTATAGATTTTTTTCAGGGTCCATGCTGAAATATCACAATGCTGTTGAATATTGACCTGTTTGTAAAGTTCAAAGTGTGTGAGTGGCAGCTCCACTGCTTCTCTGACTTCCTGCTTCTGGATGTCCATACCACCAATGTCAGCATACATCACATCTGGCTTTTGGTCTGACAGCAGAAACACAGCAAACAGGAAAGTTATACCAGCTCTGCCATTCAATTGAAGTAAACGTAATAGAAAATACATTTCTGTTCAGAAAACGACCTCATGTGCATTTTAATGGACAAAATAAGTGACCAATGGATAAGGAAATAAAATTAAACAATAAAAATAAAAATAATTAAAAAAAAAATTAAAAAATCAAGGAAAAATCTTCTGAGACACCACTGGAAAAAAGATACTCCAGATGTGATCAGTCACACTGGTCTGCTGTAATAAGCTCCCCAGCATTTAAAACACTTTTACAGCCTCCTCAACCTGAAATCCTCTGGGAGAGAGTGGCACTGAGAGCCTTACCTGACGTCAGCATCATGATGCTGCTGTCAGCTTCAGGAGGAAGCACATCTACCAGGGCATTGCTGTGCTTGTGCAAGGCCACTGAGGCGTTGGGCTTCAGCAGCTCTCTGTCAATGGTGCTCAGAATGCGCACATAGTAGTTGGAACCTGAAAGGAGAACAATGGTGAGTGAAAGTGGAAAGAACACAGGGGCAGAACTC
This sequence comes from Istiophorus platypterus, assembly GCA_016859345.1. Lineage (NCBI taxonomy): Eukaryota > Metazoa > Chordata > Actinopteri > Istiophoriformes > Istiophoridae > Istiophorus > Istiophorus platypterus. The sequence continues at coordinate 6,523,622 of CM029126.1, read as the reverse complement.
ATTACAGATTTAAAACATGTACTTCACTCTGAATAATTAAAATTTGACAGCACCTAGTACATCTCTTCCTGGTTCTCTCAAAAGACTCTGAAAGCCAGAACATCATAAGGCATTCACATATAAAGCTTGTATGCAGCATTTGCCATTTCATAAATGTTTAATTCTCATCTTTATTTATTTATTTTCACAGTCATTATTTTGTGTATTAAAAGGTATACTGTTTTGTTTTTTATTTATCTCTTCAATATTTAATGCTAGTAAGAAATTAATTTTTCCTTGTTGCAGAAAATATCCCTTTAATTAACAGCCATAACAATGCTGCTCGTATTACTGTGACCTTGTGAGTGTGTGTGTGTGTGTGTATATATATATATATATATATATATATATATACACACACACATACATGCATGCATACATACATATGTGTGTGTGTGTGTGTGTGTATGTATATATATGGCAAAATGTGGTCCTGGAGGCACCATGAGAAATTGGTTTTGAATACTTTGGCAGGTTTCTGTCTGTCTATCTGTCTTTGGACAGATTTTTCCACCACGATAGCATGGCAAAGTTGCAAGATAAAGTCACAAAAACTTTACAGATGTGTATTTGAGTTCAAATGATGGTAAGTAGTGATGTAGTATTGAGTACTGAGTACTCAAGGGTCAGAACATCAACATGTTGATGGGCGTCGCGAGTAATAAGATCCCATCACAGGATGCTCTCTAGCATTAAACTTGACATTAAGTTATAACATGACACCAGGAACAATAGGCACCAAAATATCTATGAAAGGAAAACACACAACAGGAAACAATAGATTCTATTTCAGTTTTTATGGGTGAAGGCAGCAGATGCATGTTTTTAAATGCCTTGATGCCATAAAGTAGCCACATATGTTGCTAAGGTTTTCTGTATCTGACATTTCCCACTGAAATATCCCATAGGTCTTATTACGTATAAACTAGGTGGTCACTCTTTAAACAAATAAATGGATGTTTGAATGCAGCACTAGCAAACACTGAGTGCTAATAACTTTTTAGATCTGCAATGATTCAGGTCCCATTGTCAGGTACAGCTATACTCTGTTCAGGCTTGGGCCAGTGTATGCAGTCCATCTTGAGCTTGTGTAAAATAATCACTTGTCCTTTTGGGGTCAGTCATAGATTTTTTGACTTGTGGGAATGTCAATTAGGATCAAATAGAGCTTAATCTCCATATTCTATTTCTTATAATTAATATTGGCAGTAAATAGTTATTTTTGGTCGTTAAATAGTTCTTTTACATGTTGGTGGTTTAGTCCCTCAATGGTACCTGTAGTGGAGCCAACGATGGCTGTGTTCTGGTCAACAGCTTCCAGGAACTGGCCAATGACGAGCGGGATGCTCTGTATCCTCTTCACCTCCTCCTGGGCATGGAGGAACTCTTTCTTCAGGTTCTTCTGTTCATCTTTTATGTACTCCTCCTGCACCTCCAGGAACTCCAGCTCCTGCTGCAGCTTCTGCAAACACACAACAAAAGGAGAGGAAGAAATAAGTGTGAGAGCCTGCTGGAGAAGAATGTACTATTAATCTGCTTGCTGGCAATAATAGATCCAAGTTGGTAGCTTTTGTGTGGGAGAAGGACAGTTGAAGAATAACTAAAACAACAAACATCTAAGGACAAACATTCTGAAACAACTTTTGAAAAGAAAAAAAAATAAAATTGGAGATGCATGTAGAATTAATTTCAAGGCCTATGCATAAAAGTGATCTAAAATACATATTAAATTTCTAGATCTATGATCTATGATTAAATATCTTCCTAATATCAATTGCTCAGACTGAAATGACATTTTGTTTCACTAAATAACGTCACTAAAATCACTGAGAAATCAAAGAATCAAATGGCTGAAAGAAAGCTAATGTAATATAATGCATGAAGATAATTTGTACAAGTTTTTTTTTTTTTCAAGTTCTTCTGTTTTATATTTGTCTTTAGTGGAATTCACTGTACACAGACTTCATACAGAATAAAAACTACAACATTGACCCTGAAGTCTACAGCTTAGTCACATTCAAAGACAGCTATGTGGTAGGTTTGAACTTTTAACTCAGTTGATATGAGCAGGTATCAGACCTTGTATCTGCTGTACAGGTCCTCAAGATCCTCTGGTTCTGGTGCCAGGAAAGACAGACCTGTCTGGGGTCTTGAGCTCAGTATTGCCGGCATGTCTTCCTGTGGAGGTGACAACAACACAAAAGCTTGTAGCATGAGCAAACGAATGTAGTTACCACCACACACCGGTGAAGATGTTGCACTTTCTTTCATCCGAACAAACCAAAGTTTTGTTTATGGTACTGAATATTTCCTGCTCAGGAACAGAGGACAGTAAAAAAAAAAATCCAACCTCGCAGAAACACACGATTAAACAACGTCTGTCTTACACTAGCTTAGTTGCCTTTAGCTTGTTAACAGCTAGCTAACGTTGACGGTTCACAGCGGCATACATCGACTAACTAAAGCAGTTTGCGAGGCATCGGTGAAACGTGAAAAAACATCATCCAAATGATAAAAAAAGAAAAATCAACCTTAAGTAGAAAGAGCTTTTACAGAAACCAGCAAGCCTTTATCCCGAGCCTTACAAACACAATGCTAATGCTAGCAGCTGACTCGCATGACATAGCAACCGCACTGGGTAGAGAATGAATTGGCAGGTTTACGTTTCGACAGTATAAACGGGCTAATGGACGTTAAAGACTGCTACAGACACACACTGGAAGCAACACTGAAGAAACTAACATTTACAAAAGCCGATCACAGAAAATCATTCAGTTTTTAGCGTAAAGCGAGAAACAATCTTGCTAATTCGTACCGGGCTCTTTTCTACAGCTACGATATCCTCCATGTTGGAACTTTTGACGTAATACGTTGAAGAGGGTCGTATGGGTAATGTAGTTCACTTCAGGGTACTGACATTTAATTATTACAGGCTACATTTAGTGGTGGAAGAAGTACTTAGATCCTTTACTAAAATAAAAGTACCAATAATACATAATCAGAATACTACATTACAAGTAAAATTCGCTGATTCAAACCCCTACTTAACTAATTTTTTTTTTTTTTTTAACTTTTCTCCATTATTGGAATATAGTTGTGACATTTTGGATAATTGCAGTTATTCAAATGATAACATTCAAGAAGTTTAGAGGGGAAGTCACCATTTCCGTGTACCTGCCATCAACTCAAAGACATCTGTATTTTTATGAGCTAATCATATTAATTTATGTAAAATCTTACAAAACCTCGATGTTAAAGTCCTTATCCAAAAAGCAACCGGTAGCTAAAACTATAACATAAGTGTAGTGGAGTAGAAAGTCTAATATTTACCTCTGAACTGTAGCGGGGTAGAAATTCATAGCATAGAATGAAAAAAAAAAAAGAGTCAATTAAAATACAAGTACCTCAAACTGTACTTAGGTATAGTGCTTAATTATTTTCCAACGACTGGCTACATTATGAAGGCGGTTATTTTATGCTTTTCATAAACAGTAGTTTAAAAATGACTAATACTTCTAACCGTCAAGTGATAAATACCAGATATGACAGAATGGCACAGTATACTCGTGCTATTAATGTTCAATTGAATTATTTTAACACTATCTTTCACTCAGATTTACCACAGACGCAAGTGGGCGTTCAGAAAAAAATACTGCATATATCCTGCTGAGGTGTTGAAAAAAATACTGCATATATCCTGCTGAGGTGCAGGTGGTCTTCAAACTTCTGCAAAGCCTGCGTGATACCATGGGGGCCTTATAACACACATCTGAAACACAGGCAGACAAAAGAATCCCTACTCACCTACTCACCTATTCTGGAGCTTTCAATCACACGGTATTCCTAAATGGGCTCAACATAAAGGAATATTTGAATGTTTGAGCATTTTCATGACAACTGAACAAATTATGTCTGCTGACACAGAATTGGATATAGCAAATGACTGGAACTTGAGTAGAGATTATTTTGTGAACTCTGTCCCTCTATGATTTTGTATCATAAAATATAGTTTAGAAAGTCCCGGTTTTCAACTGTTTTGAAATTAAAAAAACCCCAAACACTTCCTGTAACAGAGCGTTCAGTTTTAATCCCTTACTGTGGTTTTTAAGGACAAAAATATCATATAATTTATTTTTCAAAAGTTAAGTGATGAAATCAAAAACAATAACAAGATATTGGGAGTGGCAACCCTAGACAAGTTTTTGATTTTTTTCGTTTGATTTTTTTTTTTTTTTTTTTTTTTTTCAATTTGACACCACTCGGTGGAGTAATATCTGATAGCATCTGAGGAAGTGGTCTGACATACGCATTTATATACTTCAACTGTATGGACTCAACATAATCCCCTTATAGTGTGTCTAGTCGAGAGACATGGCAAAGATCACTTTGTCTGAGTTGCATCACAACTTCTTCTGGATGAAATGTGGCTGGAAGACATGGATGTTTCTCTACTTTATGGTCTCAGGTAAAAAAAAAAAAAAAAAACCTTGAAAGAGTTTTGATTTGAATGTTAGTTTTTTGTGAGAGGGATCCTGAGCTTTCATTATAAAATTTCAGGGAAATGTATATATTCTACAATTCACTGTGTTCAATCATAAATTTTCTGCAGGCTCTAAAAAAAATTTCAGGCAATTATAATATATTTGTATACATATATATATTTACATTCAGTCTTTAAGCCTGAAAGTTGATACGATCCTCCTGTGACCTCATTTCACTCAGACCAGTTCAACTCTCATTAGAGGTTGTGTCTTTGTTGTGGTATTGACACTAGTCTGATGATTGTTTTCCCAAATATAACATAAAAACAAACTAAAAAAAAAATTCATTAGACGAATAGCCTTTAACTAACAGACGCTATCTGATCTTAAGTTGCTTCTTTTACTTCTCTTACCTCTATATTTGTTTAATAATCAATCCAAGGAGAGAGAATCTTCAAACTTATCTTTATATCAGTGGATCAAGACAGGTCTTTGAATCAAATCACATTTCAAACCTCCTGTACATTTACGGATGAGGGGTTGTTATTTGGAAAGTGACCATTTTTTTCCCTCTAAAGGTTAGTAGCGGGGGATTTCAGAAGATCTTGTGTTAGAATTGTCATTCTTGAATAACCTTGAAAAACTTTTCGGACTTAATGAAACCAATCTTGATACCACAAAAACTGAATTGTCTGGTCTTAAAATGCTTTTAGTACCTTTCTTTTACCCTTTTGACTACCTTCTTAAAATTATCCTAGCATTTTTTGCTAGACCACAGATTGATCGAATTGGCACGCAGTTACCCTGAACCAAAAGTTACAAGAAGTCGCCCTCTTGGCTGCAAACTATGGGCGGGAAGGAAGTGGCATCCTCGATAAGTGAAACCCAAAGCCAACGCACGCCAGAAGTTGCAGATCCTCCTTCTAGAGGCTTAAACAAAAGGACTCAAAATGAATTGAGGTTGATAGTAAAAAAAAAAAAAACAACTTCCCCTTTAGAAAAGTTTTAAAAAATCTCTAATTTCACTTACTCGTTAGTAGTTTAGTTAGCATGTAGTTAGACTAACAAGCGCCTCGGCCTTCTTGCAGCATTTCAGCTCCACCTGAGCCGATCATCTCTTCATGCTTCACTTCATATAAATTTGGGTTTTTTTTGGGGGGGGGTTGTTTTTTCTTTTTTATGTTTTGGGTCCAGTAACTGTCAGTAAAGATGGCAGAGAGAGCAAACGCCCGGCCAGGAAAGGTTCCCTCACAAATCTGTGGCTAAAGTCACACATGCTTCACCCATATTTTTCCACAGTTCTGTCGTTTTGGGGCATAGTCGCTGTTTATCTTGATGACATATTATTTGCAAAGCTGACTCGCAATGTTCATGTGTTCAGCAGACAGGAACATGTTTTGGGTTTTGTTTTGTTTTTTCACCCTTTAAACCGTAAACTGCAGCTATATCATCAGAACACAGTTTGACCAGGAAAACACAGGCCAGTAAGCGGAAGCATTTGAAGCGAATATAATGTCACAGGAAATTATTAAAGTTACCCTACATCCTGTAATTGCTTTTCTTTTTTTTTCTTGTTTTATTTTCACGGCTCCTAACAGGTACTTGCTCCCTGGTCACTGTCAACCAGCCCCCCGTGCTCAGCACCGCTCTGGGTAGAGATGTCGTTATGCCGTGCCAGCTCCATGTTTCCAGCGACGAGAAGATGCTGACTCCACCGGTTCTGTATTGGCTGCGCTTAACAGAGGACAATGAAAATCCCAGACTGTGGCACCCCAGTGAGGAATATGAGAGACGTGTGAACCTTCTGGACCAAAATCTAAATACTTCAAACAAGTCTATACTTCTCCACAATGTCCAGTGGGAAGACTACGGGAAGTACCTCTGCAAACTCTCCATCACCACAGAGAGGAGTAAAAGTTTTAGGAGGAAAGGAAATGAAACTTTATTGATGGTTTACGGTAAATACAATTCTTTATTGTTTTGGGGTTTTTTTGGTTCACCTCGGGCCTCAGGGTTTGGCTCGAGGTAAAGAAAACTCGGGTGAGGCTTTGTTTTGGCAAGAGGATCGAGAGAAGCAGAGTGGAAGCAATCAGGTTCAGGGCAACGATTTAGGATCTTCAAAAGATGAGCAGGGCCTATATGCCAGGGTAGTAGGATGTGCACGTTCTCTGCAGATCTGCATAGCCATCTGCAACAGATGATGTATACACCACAACTGCAGTGATTTCCTCCTTGTGATCTCATAGTGACAGTTGTCATAGAACTTTCAAAGAGATGCTGACAGACATTAAAAAAACTAAAAAAAAAAGAAAACAGGTCTCTTTCTGGCCTTCGTTGATCAAATTATAAATGGTGAGTGATATGAAAAAGAACAAGCATACACAATGATCAGAGGGTATTCATTTCGATATTTTGAACATGTAACTTTAATTTTGATGTTTCATTTTAAAGGAAAATTACAATCTTTATGCTTCTATAGCATTAGAGGGATGTGCAATTGTAACGGTCACATTTTAGAGGAATTCATGTATTTTGTTATGTTTCCTACCTTGGAAATGTACATACAGCCTTTGACCTTTTAATGTTCATTTTGCCTCAAGTCCATTTTAGCCAAAGCGATGCACTTCTGCTGGAAAAAACAGAATTTTTCTTTTAGACCATGTGAACCCTCAACCAGATTTCTAACAGGGTTTTTGCAGGAAAATGTGTGCAAGAAAAAGGTTTCAGAGACTGGAAGTAACACAGAAAAGATCATTACTTAATAGGTTGTGGGTAAAATAATTCAAACAAAAGTCTGTTTTGTAACCACATCAGAAGTTTAAATGCTCCAATCAGAAAACATCTCACTAATACAGTTAAACAGCCTTAGTTCTATGCTGTGCAAGGAAAAGGGAGGAAATCTCATTGCTGACAACTTGCATGTATAGTATTGAAAAGGTTATTTCTGTACAGCTTAATGGTTTCTTTCACATGCCATGTACTCACCGGTGTATCCTTCTGCATGTCATTTCAGACACCATGAGCTTTAACCCCATCAGTCACAATGACTCCCTGCTCCGGTGTGAGGTGAACGTGAGCCGGGAGCCTGGACTTGTTTTGTCTGTTTTCAGAGACGGGTGCAAATCGAAAAGGGTCAGATCTGCTCCAGGAGACGCTTCTGCAGTGGATCGGCCCTACGTCACACTTTCTGAGACGGTTCCCCTGAGGGGCGGTGGAAAATATGAGTGTCAGCTGCAACTCAATAAAGATCTGATAACGGAAAGTATCTTCCACCACCCGGCACTGGGTAATAACCTCCTCCTAGCTTTCGTGCATGAACTTTACTTCAGCTTTTTATAATTAACAACAAATGGTAGTGAGAAACAAGAGCAGATCAAAATAGGGGCTGTTCTTTCCTTTGATCAGGACATGATGACTATTACTGTACATAATATCTTTTGTACCAAATACTCTATAACTATGGAAGATCTCCACTTGATTAATTTCATCTCAGACTGCTGAAGCTTCACGGTAGCTTAAATTAAACTTTTCCATATATTTTTGCATGGAACAAGCACTTTGGATCTTGTCTCCCATCACTCACATTAGAAGCAAATCAGGATGGGGCCTTCTAATAGTCCTGGGATAAACGGGAGGAACTGATGCAGGATGTAAAACCTTTTTTCGGTGTTCATCTGTCTCGTAGTCTTCCACATTAACTCAACAAAGTTCTCCGCTGTATTTCCCGCATCATCTCAGCTGGGGGGCCCATCATTGGCCCACATGGGAAGAAAAGCTTGTCTCCACAAAATTTAAAGGCTTAAGGACTCTAACTGAAAGAACAGATATTTTTTAGAGCTGCTCCATGCATTTTCAGAGGAAAATATCATAATAAAAATATAAAATATATAATATCAAAATGCATCATTGCAGAGAAACCGTGCAATAAGTCACATTAAGGAAATTAAGGACTCATTTGATGTAAACATTTTCATCTTAGTGGCTGGAGAATGTGGAGATGATTTTACAGCATGCCTAACAACTGTCCCTGGTGAGTCTGTCTTAAAAGGTAGCAAGTGCTCACTTTCTGGTGCTCCCGTTGTTTATGAAAAATGTTCGCATATTTTTCCTGTAAAGGATCAGCAAGACATTTCTAGGCCTGGCCATATCTAGCCATGCAAATAGTTGGCTACAATTTTAAGTTCCATTTTTACTAATCTTTTCTTTGTAATTTGGGTGAACTTTCACCATAGTTTCATGTTGCACTTAAGGCAAAATGAGAGGATTACGGTTAATCTACTCCACTGTATCAATGTGCGATTTAATATTAGGATTACACTTCACAGCATTGGTTTTGTTTTTTCTCAGACCTGGATAAGGTGGTGTTTGCAGAGCCGTGGCTCCTGTATGCGGCCCTCCTCCTGGTTCCCATCACCGTCCTGCTGGGCCTGGTAATTTCCATGCTGACGAGCAGATGCTGAGTTTGTCAACATCTGGGTGAAACGGAGATGCTTGGCCAGAGACGTGCCTCTCCATCCACGAGACCACAGTCACTCATGAAAAGGGACAAACAGCCTCAGTCAGGCCAAGTCAAGAGTGAAGCACATGCATAACTGTTCGCTCTGTCAAATACCCGTTAAAGCGCCAATACATCGTAATGGTCCAACAAGGCTCTCCCATTTGAGAAATGTGGCTGTCTTTTCCCCACAATCAGAGGACACAATCGGCCCTCAGGGTCCTGAAATCCAATCAGTTCTTCATGGTGATTTCTGGCAAAAATTATTTCACAAGTTTCCATACGACGTCGATCGACTTTGATCCCGGGTCTCAGATTTTGCTAACAGAGGATCTGATGTAGAGTTCAGAATCCAATAACTTACTGATAGCAGTCGAGGATGGATGATGAATGACTTTTCTATACATCATTAATGCTTCCACAATCTTGGCATTTGAAATTATCGGCACCCCTGAATTATAGGTATCTTCAGAAATCAATGCACAAATCTGGGACAAAATGCTTTCATTTACTGAAATACAAACACAGATGTAGAACGTACCCAAAGCGAACATCCAGCAGCACAGAGGAACGTTAGAAACAAGAAAAGATCGACCGTTTTAAACTGGCCATTGATGAGACCTGACCGAAAGCCCATTGAAAACCTTTGGAGGGAGCTGAAATCTGAGAGAGCTTAAGCTCAAACACATAGCGGAAGAAGAGCGGCAGAAACAACCAGCAGACAGGTGCAGGAAGCTTCTAGACGGCTACAAGAATCGTTTGGAGGCTGCCAAAGGTTCTGCAACCAAATTATAGTGAAGTTGCCAACAATTGTGTCCAAGGTACAGGTTTTTATTTTGTTCAGCAAACTTAGACATTCTATAACAAATGTTTTGAATATATCAAAGTGGTTCATTAGCATTTATTTCTGAAGCTATTCTAAATGCTTTACTTAGAATTCAGGGGTGCCAGTAAATTCAGCCAGAACTGTACAGTCTCATCCTAATACTGGTCTTTGTGGTTTATATTACATTTAAATATATATATGTATTATATATTATATATGGTTTATATTTCTGAGAAGGGATTTTCTTTCACTGTCTCTCAGCAAATAAAAGTACACCTCCATCCACAGGTGCTTCTTTCATTAGAAATTTATCTGTTTTTTTTTCTATATTTGGTTCTTTTTTTCTGGTACTTTTTTCATTGAAATAAAGAAAACCATTCTTGATACTTTATCTCCCTCTAATGGTGATCAAGGGCAGCTGCACAAAAAGTAACCACTGAGAGCGGCCTTTTTTTCCCCTTTCAATTTTTGTTTTTTTACGTGAAAACAAGAAATGCAACCACCTGGCACAGCAAGTAGTCAAATGACGAGCAGTCTCACAAGCTAAAAGCGAAAACTGGTGCTGAAACTGAGAAAAAAAACACACAACCACAAGCTCTCAAATCGAATATACGCATGCTACAAACCTTGACGTTTATATTTGCAAATGATAAAAGAACTTCATCCGAAATGTGTCTTACTGGATGAGTGACATTTACTCAGCCTCACTGGTGTGTTTTACTGCTGTGACTGAAGTTAATCCACATATTAAAAAAAATAAAAAAAAATGAAAAGGGATGTCGGTGGAATTAGGGACAGGAGGGTCACCCACAAGCACATGCACACGGTGCATCTACCAGGGCGAGGACAGGGATGCAATCAGAGCAGTAATCCTCACTGCTGGCATAATGAAATGGCCAAAACGAGAGATCAGAACACACACACACACACAAATACAAACTTACACACACACACACACACACACACACACACACACATAAGCGCACATTCACAAACACACACTCGGTGGGCTGATTTGAGGGCATCAGTGCACCTGTGGTCATGTTACATGTGATCTGCCCGAGTCCCTGTTTGCCTGTGGGTACACGAGGGCTGACGGCCAAGACAGAGTGGGGCTTGAGACCCGGCAGCTGTCAGCTCCAACTTCAGATGGAGTGAAAACAGGATGTGGACGTTGGTGAGTGAATTTGAAAGTCCTCGTGCAGTTATGAGATATTAATTCCAAACTTATCTGTTTTGTTTTGTTTTTTTTTTTTTAAAGGTGAGTAGCCCTTTTTAAAATCCACCAGACATTCACTGAATGTCTGATGTTAATTTGACCATAGCTAAAGCAGCGGGGACACGCTGTATTCGAACGTGATCAATCCCTTCTTATTTGTTAAATCTGTTGCATTCAAGAGGAAATCAGATGTTCAGTATTCAGGAGAGGGGCCCAGTCATGGGGGTCAGAATTTTAAAGTGAGAAAAAATGTATTATGAGTCAAATTTAAAGCCCTGATTTTTGTGATATAATAAACCATATATTGATGATTGTTGGATTGTTTATTCTGTGTGATAAATAAGTGACAAACAAGGTTAAATGTTATTAAATTAGATAAGATTTTTTTTTTTTATAAAAGCTTCCTTTTGTAATTTCAAGTAACTGGCAGTCATGAGCGAGTTCTTGAGACAGTGAGTCCCAGGATACAGACATATAAAAGTCAACCCCAGACACCCAGACAAGAAGAGACACAAAACAACAACAGCACCACAAACTGTGGCTTTGGAAAATGATCATATAGTCGAACGAAAGCCTCTTCACAAGGGTTCCAACAAAAACTGGCTGCTGTCTGGTCCTTCATGGGGGGGGGGGGGCATTGAACTGGACTGCATCAGTCTGGACCTGGTGTAACCATGCAGCAGGCTGTGTTTCCCCCGTCTGGCTTCATGGTGGCACTGTTGTGTCGATGCTGCAGCACATTGGCCACCGAGAGGAATGAGGGAGTTTGATTAGCAGCTTGACCGTCACAGTAACACGATGGCACAGGACATCACCTCCCTCAGTGCTGGAGGGTTTTACTAGTGACAGTAACTCAGAAAAACAAAGATCTACCTGATGGAACTGACAATGTTGACTGAATTTAAAATATTTTTTGGGGGTTTATTCTTTCAAATTCAGAGGCAGGATTGTGACATAGCTCAGGGGCCTGTCAGCCTGAAGACAGCAGTGATTTGCGGTTATTGTGTCGTCAACTAATTTGTATTTGCCATTGAAAAGCTGGAGTATAGTTCATGTGTATATGAACATAAATGGTTTAAGATCTTACTCATTTAAATTATATAACATTCTTATAATATTCTATATTTTTCTATCATTTTGGCTTTTTTTCTAGCTTATGACTTGACAGTTCTCTTTGCCAGCACGTGGGGGTTTCTGGAAGGGATGAAAACATCACATAAAATCAGTGTTGCCATAACAACGGCTCTATACCTCTCTCTCCTCCTCCTCTTCTTCTTTCTCCATCATCCCTCTGCTGCAATGCATCACACCCTCCCTCCTCCTCCTCCTCCTCCTCCTCACCCTCCTCCTCCTGGATGCACCTCCCTCCCCCAGCCTTCACCCATCCCGAAGACTGATTAGCGTGGCATCGTTTCCACTAACACACCATGTAATTTCTGGAGGTTTGCTGATTTGGTGGCGCTTTTTAAATTTTTTTTTTTTTGCCGTGCGTAATTGTGTGTTTTGTGTGTGCAACCACTCGCTTTGCTAAATGTTTGACGCCTCGGTCAGCATCTCCAGGAGCATGGTCTTCAAAAGAAATTTTCCGCTTGGTGTCTGTTTTTGAAGCCGGTAAGAAGAAGAAGAAGAGGAAGAAGAGGAAGGAGTTGTTGTTGTTTTTTTGTTTTTGTTTTTCTGTTTTTTTCCTGTGTCGTGCTCCCATCCTAAAATCTCTCCGACGGTCCCCGGTGTGACGTGAGAGGGACTCCCAGCATCCGACTGCGTGATGGACCGCCGGACGGACGCCGTCCACCTATGACCCATCCGGAGGACGAGACGTTTCAAGGACACCAGTGGAGGAGAAGGCGCATCATTTGTTGATATTTTAAAAAACAACAACAACAAACAAAACAGAGGTGACAGGTAAAGAAACGGGGAGGCAGCGCTCGGCTCTGCTTTTCAGAGAATTAGTACAAAAAAAAAGAAAAATCCAATCCACTAATTGGAGACTAGTCGTTAGTAGTTTCTTGTTTGATCACCAACGCGGTGACACCCTAGTTCTTTAGCTCATAGGCACACCGCCGGTATGCGCAACAGGAGAACAGCGCACCTCCCTTAGCCCCCCCCAAGAGACGCACGGAAGGCGGACAGCGCAGTAAATACCCCCCGCAACCCCGCAACCCCCGCATGCTTACATGTGCCGGTGACCCATCCCAGCGGCGGTGCCACCTGCGCCGTTGCGGTCGAGCCGCCGAGCGCAGCGCACGGCTTCGAACCGACGCGCACGAACAAGCGGCTGGTTTCCCTCGACTGAGCGAGGGGCAACCGGACCCTGCCCCCGGAGCGCCGCCTGTAGAGCCCCCTCACCCGCGGAGATGGTGTAGCTGGGAGTCGGCAGAGGCCGGAAAGGAAAAGCAATAACACCGATTTGAGGCAATAACAAAAAAACAAACAAACAAACAAACAAAAAAAAAAAACAAGGTGACGATTGTGAATTCCTCCCAAAGCCAAAGAGAGACGGAGACGGGCGGGTGGATGCTTCACACGCTGCTTCCATCTGCCATTTCACTCGCACTCGGCCGGACCCTCCGTGTCGCTCAGGTCCCGTCGAGCGGTGCAGCTAAACGTTGTCCTGTCGGACGCATCCACGCATGCAACCTTTTGACCTTTTAACTTTTGAAGTGCGCGGACCCCCCCCCCTCCTCCTCCCCGTTTCGCTCCATTGCACGTCTTCCATCTCCAGCACGAGCTCCATCGGACCCCTCAGCGCACCCCCCCACCACCACCACCACCAACCCCCCACATGTCAGATCAGCCTGAGATATCAGTCTTCCTGCAGCTTTTTAGCGTTGATCACTGAAAGTGCCATTTATTGACCAATCTGCTAGTCAAGGATACCGGCATCATTCAGTGCACACAGTCTCACTGTGAAGGCCTGAGGGTGTGCCACAGGGTATAAATAGTTAAACAAAGGCCCTTTTGGAGAGACAACAGGCTGAAACCTGAAACTCTGAGCGATTCCTCCCTCTGGTAACTCTATATGCTCACACGCTCAGAGGCTGGACAGACTCTCCAGCTGAGCAGTGAGTGATTTAGATCCTGGGACGTGAGGAGACGAGGACCCGCGCCCGCCCCTTCCTCCGGCTCTTTTATCAAGCTTAAAAGAACAAAAAAGGGGGAGGGAGAGGAAGAAGAAGAAGAAGAGGAAGAAGAGAGGGAAGAGGAGGACACCCAAGTGGACCGCACCCAGGTTCCCCAACTGCATCAGGAAAGGGTCCCCTCCTCTCACCTCCCACACTTTTAATCATAGTCAGGAGGTCTTTGGTATCATTGTGCTCATCACCAAGCTGGAATAGCTCAGTCCTGTCAGTGATTGTGTGTGTGTGTGTGTGTGTGTGCGTGTGTGTGTGAGAAAGAGAGAGAGAAAGTGTGCGTGTGCGTGTGTGTGTGTGTGTGCGTGGAGAGTTTTGACGCCGCTGAGAGCCGCCACCAGTCTTTCCTTCTCCTGTCAGGATGTCTGCAGTACGCGAGCTGCCGCCGCCGCTGCTGCTGCTGCTACCTCTGGCCCTGCTGGCGCTTCAAGGTGAGTGGGCAGTGGTCGTGTAGCCATGGCGACACCGCGATGGCAACACCTTGGCATGCACATGAGCCACCATCATTCAATCTCCCGTTCACTGTCTGTTTTGTTTTGTTTTGTTTACTGTTGAGGTGTTTCCCGTTGTCTGATGTTGCCATGCTCTTCTCTGTCTGTAGGCAGTTTTTTGGGATTGTTCTTTTTCTCCAGTGTGTGAGTGTGTTTATGGATGGATGTGTTTGTGTGTGTTGGTGTCTGTCCAGATGCACATTTGTGAGAGAGAGTTTGTGGTTCCATCGTTATGCTAGACTGCTCACTAAAAGCCCAGCTGTCCAGGTTTTGGGTTGTTGTTGTTTTTTTTTTTACAAATAATGAGATGAGGCCTTTTGGGGCCATTAAAATGGACAGCGCCCTAGCACTCAAACACACACACACGCACACACACACTCACACACACACGCTCGCCTTTGTGTATTCAAAGCTCTAGAACAATGCAGATTATTCATATCTTGCTGTGTGTTACACTGGGGCATAGTGCCCCTCTGATGTTTGTGTCTGCAGCTATGGTATCAACGACTTATTTTCATTATCAATTAATAAGCCAATGTATTTCTTGATCATTCAGTCCTGACCTCTTAAAGGCCAACATGACATCATTAAATGTCAAAACCCAAAGATAGTCCATTGACAGAGAAACTCAAAATAAAAGAATGTTTAGTTTCTTTATCAATTATCAAAACAGTCGCTGATTCATTTCCCATCGTTCTACTAATTGATTATTCAACGAGCTCCAGATCAGTTGAATGGATGTTTTTTAGTGTGTTTATCCAGTGATTTCAGCACTAGTGATGAGTTGTTTCTTGTTTCTTTTTTTTATTTTTCCATTTGAAACTATTCAGACATCTGTACACATGCTGGAAGTAAAATTCAGGTTTTCTGCATGATGCTGCAGATAGTGGCTTTCAATCAGGTCAGGTCTCCGCTGTATATGCAACGTAGATGGCAACACTGCCCGAGAAAACCATTCAGAAAGAGAAATTTTTCCTTTAAATTTGTGCTAATCATCTTTCCTCTCCTCCTGTTGTATGTTTTGAGATATAACGTCTCAATTTCCTACCTTCACAAGAAGCCGTTTACTGCCACTTATCCTTTTATAGCAGGAGAAACGCCATGCACTAAAGTGAAAATAGCCCATGCTACATAATCCATCACCTTTAAGATACTGCCAGTCTCCTGGCATGCACAGGAAGAGAAGAGACTCTTTAAGGAAGTGATCTCTCACAAGCTATCAGTGTCAACATCTCTTGATTTTTGGTCTCTTGGTTTATTGGTTTGTTATGAAACATATCTAAAGGTAAAAACCAAAAAATAATGCATTAAAAATGATTGGAGGCAATTTACACAGGATGCAAATGTTGATAAATTGGTTACAACCAAAGTTTTTCTTACTTTAAATGCTTATATCTTAAAATACTTTAAATTTTTTATTCATGGAAACCCAGTAAAATTTAAAACAAAACAAAAAAATTAGTTTACCGATTTTTAATATTTTTCTCAAAAAAACCACACACATGTCGAAAGTTTTTTTTAGACTGCATGTTGTCGTCATAGATAATCTTATTTTAAGCACTGAGATTTAAAATTGAGCACAAAAAGAAGGCAATGCATTAAAAAAAAAGAGATTTACTGAGCACTTATCTCTGTTGGCCAGCTTCTCTTTGTCTGGCACTCTGTCACTGGCAACAATACTATTAACCACACATACTGTACATGCAAAAGCCAGCAGACCTTCACAATCTCAAAAAGAATTAAAAAAAAAAAAAGCCCAGCAGTGTTTGCTCTTCCTCTAAATAAAGTGGCACCTCACTTATGATATGAGGTTGTAACGATAGTTGGCAGAGCTGCAGAGAGTTGAGCCAGGAACCCAACAGTGATTGTGAGTGAGGCTTGGCAAAAAAAGTAAGAAGGTTACACAACCTCTACCGACAGAAATAGACGGTTTGGTTGTAGGGCCAGCGGTTTAGTTAAGGACTGAATTGAGCGAGCACATCTGGAGCTGGACGCAGTGAGGATGAGGATATAAGGCGAGACAGGAAATCGGATGGAATCTCCCAAAAGAAGAGGAGGAACAGATTGGGGCTTATAAAAATAGCAGCATGTGCTCTTTTTATTTTGAAATGCGCATTTGCATGTGCTTAAAAACAATAGATAAGAAAACATGAGATGGAATTCAAGACATTTCTGATAGACAGTGGATCTACAAGGAAGGAAATTGCACATATCAAAGTGGTTAAATATCAACTAGGATGACTGGATGGTGATTACAAGCTCCACCATTGCTCCATCACACTAAGCTCTAAATGAAGGTTCATGCAGAGTGCAAATGTAATCAAAAAATTTAAAAAATGGGAGAAATAAAGGGACATGTCATCCCAAAATATAATAGAACCCAATTAAATATCACCTGTACCTATTCCTAATGTTGCGATCTTTTTTTAACACTAAAAGTGCCAGGAAAAAACTGCAAATGAAAAACTCTTCGGTTCATCTCTTTCCAAATGTAACAAGATCAATCCCAATAATCTACAGATATCAGTCCAAACGCCAACTACATCAACCAGTGATCACAATAAACTCCCATTTTGTTCATGCTTGCCTTCAAAAAAACGGCATAAACTGAGTAGTCAGCCGACAGAGTCACGTGTCCTTGTTCTCCAGTGCACAGGCTGATAAAGCCGCATGCTTCTAATGGCAACTTTAACTAATGCATGCAGCAGAGAGACTCTTTGTGTCCACAGTCGCTCCACGGAGCCATATAGTCTGCAAATGGCTCGAGTACAAACCCATACTCAAAGGAGATCACTGTCAACAGGATATTTCAAAGACCACACCATCGAGCCATTTGGATTCATGTCCATTCCATCACTCCATTTCAACCACTGCATCAGCACAAATTGGAAATTGCATTACGGAGGCGGCTCAATATTTTAAGTTGCATTGCAGCGGGGTTTTGTGTGTGTGTGTGTGTGTGTGGGGGGGGGGCATAAACCAATTAAAGCTGCTCCAGTGACGCACTGTAGCAACTTTTTAAAAGACTAATATGGGTGATTCATGGCCTGTAGCAGAAAAGTGCTTGGGCTCTGAATTGTGATACAGTTTATAGTTTTCTCTTAATACTAGGAAAATAACACATTAGAATGAAAAGCTGTATGTTGTGTTGATTTTTTTTTTAAATTATTTTTTCCCCTTTGGCATTTGAATCCCAGAAAAAAAGTTTTTTTTCCCACATAAAGTTGAACAATTTAACAGAATCTGGTCTTTTCAAACTGTTTGTGTGACAACTAAAGCCATCGCCGGTGCCAGCTGAGTGTGTTCACAGCCCTTGGTGAAATAAGGTCGTAGGATCCATGCTCTACCAAACCTGCATGCATACAGCGTATAGGATGTCTGGATCTATATTCATTGCCCCGTAAAAGCAGAAAGCGCTTCAACCAAAGAGCTCTTGACTGATACACTCCCTCTGAGTGGCCCTACAATCTGAACAAAAACATGGATGTGATTATGCCAGACGTCGTTCCCCATCTGCACCTGCTGTCAGCAGCTGACTGCGCAGCTTCAAAGCTTCATGGATCGAATTCTGACGGGAGTTTAATTTTGATTCTAGTTGAGGCTTTTTTTCTTTTTCTTTTTTAAATATTGCCAGATCCTCTTCTATCTCACAAATCTGACGCGAGATACTATGCCGCGACCTAACTGCATGTGTGCTGCTCTCCTGTGTCACACACATGACAGGAAAATAGACGTGCGCCCACACACACAGATAGACAGACACACACACCCACACACACACACACCTGAGCCCCTGTTCATCCAGCTGTGTGAGGTGTGTAATCCCAGGGTGCCCCATGCAGCAGCTGGAGGGGGCTGGGAGTCAAAAGAGGGAGAGGGACTTTGAAGAACTAGATGACCTTCCACAGAACTCAGTTCATGTTTGTAGAGCTCGGGACTCGTCAGCTTCTTGGTTAGTATTTCTTAACACTGTCAACATAGCAAGTACTTTTGCCCAGCCCGAAATAAATGTGCTGCCCTGTACTTTCATCCACTCGCATGATCAGCGTGAAATTGCTGAAGCAAAAACAAAGCTGTAAGTAAGATTTTTAAAAATGTATTGGCTCATAGCTTAATATATAGCTGTAAGCAGATTTCTAAAGTTTTCTTTAGTTTTTTGGAAAAAAAACACTTAGTTACTACCCTCTGGAAAAAAAATAAAAATTTCTTTTGGCACTGAAACCAACCCAGACAAATCCAAAAATACCTCTGACTCTCTATTGCCAATCACTAAAACTGGAATTAGCAGGTGAACACAGTTGCGCGGCTTTGAGTGCTGGGAGAAGCTGCAGCAAAAGCGAAATCAGCTCTCTGACAAACACTCAAGAAAGATAGAAAGAAAGAAAAGGAGCAGAGGGAGCTGATATCCTGGAGACAGGCCGACCAATGAGAAGAGACATGAAGCTCATAAGTGCTGTCATTGCTACGATGCTTTATCAGCACCGGTGACGTACTTATTCACTCCACTCGTACACTTACTTCAATGAGGCAGTGCTCCTGGAAATTGTGTGTGTGTGTGTGTGTGTGTGTGTGTGTGAGTGAGTGTGTGTGTGAGTGTGTGTGAGTGTGCCAAAACCACACAAGGGCAGAACAAGGACAAATGCACATTGTGATTTGGGACATGGAGAGATCATTTCCTTTGTCTGGGGATAGATGAACATGTTTATTTCAATGTGTTTGAGTCAGTTTTTAAACAGTGTTTCACTGCTTTTCACATAAATGACAGCTGGCTGACAAAGTTAAAACTCCAACTCCAATAGACGGAAAAAAAGTTACGTTTTCAGATCGGGCAAATATGCTGGTTTTCAACTATTGACCAGTACAACAAATTCAAGCTTTAAACCTGCACTAGTCAATAATTTTATATTAACAATTGATAAAATGACTATGCATGATGTGAAAAGGGTCGCTTGCAGTTATGAACCATCAGAGAATTGCAGTATACAGCATGTTGTGTTTAGCACCTTCCAGCTTATAGTTTTGTTTTTATGTCCCATAGCTGTAAAGTTTTGGTTCATTTCAACTGCTCTCATCAACCTCATTTACAAATACAGGTCAGTTGTTTTCACCAAAAACAAACAATCAAACAAGCAAATCTCAAAACCCACTGTCCACTCTCTGCACAGCACCAAATGGTGGACAGACATGGTTAGCAATGAGCTAATGAACATAACAGACTATTTAGCAGCTAAAGAGACAGATATTTCTCACACGAGCTGGTGGAGACCAAAAACAGAGCTAAAAGGAGAAAGAATATTAGACTTACATACATTAGGTGACCAGGAAAAAAAAAACACCAAATGAACTGGGCAATAGTTTGCAAACATGTTATATAATATGTCAAACGTGTAATATTTAGCCCATTGTGCAGATCTGCCAGTAAAAGGTTAAAAAAAAAAAGTTGTATTTTGGAATATAAAACTTCAGTTTTGTCATCACAAAAAGTACAACAAAAGCAATCAATAATGACCACTGAATTATCAGTGAGGTAACTGACAAAATGTTTCATGTGTTAGCTAGTTTTTCTTTTTTTAAGTCTTTTGGTATCTTAATTTCTGTCATTAGTCAGTTAGCCAGTCCCATTTTACCCACACCTCGTGAAATATCATGTTCACGGATATCATATCATGGTTTTGAATGTGGACAACTGAGGAAAACTGCAGTTTAGTTAGGAATGGTGCAACTGAATTGGAAAATTTAGTGTGAAACTAACAAGTTGCAACATCTATGTTACCCCAGTATATTACCCCAGAAAATGCATTATAGAGGCAACATGTAATTCTGCAGGAGAAATAAGGCTCTGAGTGGAAAAAACATGTGGAACAGGCGTCTGAGCCGAGAATCTCTCAAGGAAAAAAAAAATGAATGCACGCCTTGTGTTTCATTCTTCAAAACAGATTTTGATCTGTTTTGTAGAACAAAATGTCATTGAATGTTCACTATCAGAAGCCTTTTTTACAGAACTTACAGAGAACAGAGCTTGTAAGAGAGAGGAATGAAAAGTGAGCAACAGGAAACCAGACAGTGGCCAAAATGATATCAATCTGCATCAAAGCAGACATACAGTGAATCATAGGACACATGCATCTCAATGCAGTATGTGGTGAAAGATTATATTGTGTATTTACAATGCAATGTTCAGTGTTTTGAAATGAGAAATTTAAAATCCTGGGTCTGAAGTGAACAGCCAATCGATTGTTTTATTAGTTCATTGAAATATGTTAACAAGTTTTCAAAATTTCCTGTGAGGTTTCACACAAACACAAATGAAAAAATAAACCTCTGGGACTGTTTTGATAAAAGTAGATATAGTTTGATATTTGCTTGAGTATTGGACTTGATTGTTGAGTGGATTTTGTCATATGGTTCTTGCATCTTTGATTTTTGGAAGTCGGCTCACCTGTTTGTTTATGTCTCTTGATGTTTTTCCCCCAAGCTGATTCTCCCTGGTAGAGACAGAAGGCGTATTTTGAGAAGTGAATTAAGAGAATTAACGGAATGTAGCAACGGTGTAAAGTTTGATTTTATGATAGAACACCACAGGTTTGACTCATTGTCTTGAGAGCTTAGAAGAAGTCCTCTTAAATTTTTATGTTTGACTTCGGGAGGCAATTTTCCAGGACCTAACAGCAGACCAGCAAAATTAACAACTAGCTGGTTAACATAGTGGAGCATTTACCGGCTAAAGAGCCAGATATTTGTCTCAAAAGTTGGTGGAGACCAAAAACGGAGCTAAAAAGGAGAATAAATATTAGACTTACATTCATCAAGTGGCCAGGGACACAACTCAAACTTCTTTTTTTACTTAATGAGGCAATTTCCCATTGAATTTTTACCTCTTTCTTTTTTAAGTAAATAAGTAAGAAATATGGTGGAAATGGTGTTCTGCTGTGGTTTGTGGACGCCACAAAACTTGTAGATTGTGCTGTTGAACCAATGGAGCAGCTGTTTGAGTAAAAGTCAAACAGATTTAACAAGAAATACAGAGTGGGATTCCTTGGGCTTGCTCTGTACAGATGACCCAGTGTGTCATCAGTCTACCAGCCATGACAATGTGACGACCTTGTGGAGTAAACTGAAAGACACACTCACAGAGCAGTGTGCTTCAGTGGTCCACTTGTTCCAGTGGAAAGTCTCTTGCTTGCTTGGTGTCAAGGGAAATGTCATGGATGCTTGGCATTTCCCCAGGTTATGTATGCCTAGAGTGTGTGTGTGTGTGTGTGTGTGTGTCTGTCTGTCTGTCTGTCTGTGCATGCGGATGCGTGTGTTGGTGCGTGTGTTGGTGTGTGTGTCTGTGTGTGTGTCTGTGTCGGTCGTATCCCAGGCATGGAAACAGATGATGTCCTCCCTCATTTCTTTTGCTGTCTCTTATCCAATTTCCCCTTCTCCTTCTCTCTTATGGCCAGTTCAGCAAATAACCTCGATCCTTTTGTGTCTCCTTTAGCTCCCAGCAATATGCTAAACTAGCCAACCTCAGCGGGTGGATGGTCTTTTGTGGTGCTAAAGCTATAAGTCAGTTTTTTTGCTTTGTAGGCCTCAGGGGTATACAGCAACTGATATGAGGGATTAACCGGTCAGACCCCTGTCAGGGAAAAAAAAAACAAGAAAACTCCTAATCTGCAATTTCTGGAATATCCGTTGCATAATCCTGGACCTCAGTCCACAGATTACGCAATGGATTTACATTTTCGATGCTCTGTGTGTATGTGTCCTGCTGCCGTCAGTGAGAAGCGTTAGTGAGGCAGTTTGGTGGCTCTGACTCTGTTTAGTCTGCACTTTGGATGTGCAGTTCCTTTTGTGTCTGCTTGCATGTCTCTCTCTCTCTCTCTCTCTCTCTCTCTCTCTCTCTCTCTCTCTCTCCCTCTCTCTCTCTCTCTCTCCCTCACCCTCTCCCTCCTGCTCTCGCTCTCTCTCTCTCTCTCTCTCCCTCTCCCTCTCCCTCTCCCTCTCTCTCTCTCTCTCTCTCTCTCTCTCTCTCCCTCTCCCTCTCCCTCTCTCTCTCTCTCTCTCACTCTCTCTCTCTCTCTGTCCCCCTCTCCCTCGCTCTCGCTCTGTCTCTTTCGCCCTCGTATGAACTCGCTGTCTCAGCTTCGGACATCCCTGCTCACCGTGCACAGTCTCACCTCTCGCTGCGTCACCGGCCTCCCCCAGGATCAGTGCCTCATGCCGTCTGTGTGTGTGCTGCTGTTCCTGTTAGGTTTTCATCTGTCTCTGTTCCGCCTTGTTCTCTCTCTCTCTCCTGGGACCAGTGTCCCCTCTCTCCTCTGTCTTCGCACACCCTCTTTTTTTCTGTCGAACATTTGTGTTGTTGTCACTGTAATATGTCTCCTTTTCCATCTGTGTTCCAGGTCTCACCTCCCTTTCCCCTTAGCAGTCAGTGTTCCAGCCATCTCAAATCCCTCTGTGTGTTTCTGCATGGGATGTCTTGTGCCTGTGTCTGTCTGGTGTCTCTTTGCCTTCCTGTCTCTTTCTGCCTCTCTCTCTTCTCTACACGGTAGCATCCTATATCCTAGAATCTCTCACAGCCTTGAGTCATAATATCATTGCATATTAATGTTTTACCTGTAATTCGGTGATGTGTATTTGTAAACATGTCTATTTGTGGGTTTTTTAAATGCTTTGCTGTGAGATTTTACAGGGGCATTAAGTGATGAATGACTTTCATCGACCTCTATTGGCAGCCAAGGATTAGCAGCAGCGCTGACAGCTGGTGCATTTTACAGTAGCGTGTCATTAACACAAACAAGTCATATTCGTAATAGACAAGAAAGCTAATTATGGCAGAGATTAAACTGAAAAATCTAAAATAATACAGTTTTTTTTATATTTTCCACTTGCTGCACATTTTCTCTGAATAAGTGCACCTGTTCTCTCAGCAGTTCAGGAGAATTATTTGCAAATGCTGTTTGCCTCAGGGCTGTTTGTTATAATCTAGAGGTCCGCAATAGACCCACCGCCCAGAAAACCAGAAAACCCAAGACCCCGGCCTTGGCCCAACCCTGTTTTGTAGGTTTAGACATTTAAGTTTTCCTCCCTCGTCTTATCGTGGTGGGATTTGGGTCTGTGATGATGTCACTTTAAGGGAAAATTCCACTTTATTACAACTTTGGTTGTATTTTATTAGTTTTGGCCATTGTTTCAACCATTTATTATAACATTGTATTCTCGCAAATAGTTACAGAGATCCGGGAACATGACCATGCTATGAGATGGGGCGCAAAACAAGAGCACCTCGGCTTTTACGCGTGTAGTACTAGAAACTTATGTTTGGCATATTTGTTGTCACAATAACTAATTAACAACCATCCAGACTAGACAGGACATGCCTGCCACCAATGTGAATGGGTTGGAAAAACCCCGACGCAATAAAAGAGCATCTGAAACCAGTTCGCAAGTCAAAAAGTAGTACATAACTACACCAAGTAGGAGGTCTGTAACCTGTGACCAGTGCTTGCAGGGGACAGTTTGAGTGGTCACTATTCACCTTTGTTTTTTCTTCCAAATAACTTTGGCTAACCTGGCAGTTTGTTAATATCCCGTGTGATCGTGTGACTGCTTACATCCGTGATGACCTTTAAGAAATGTTGCTGCTCTCCCAGATCTCAGCAGTTATTCTGGAACAGGGAGAACAGGGTTATTACTATGCATAGGAATCATGGCCAAAACTACAAAATAGGATTCCAGTTTTAGGAAAACTGATATTCACCTTCAGGTGGTCAGCAGACCCATCAAGCCCTGATGAAATGAAATCATTCATCAATGCATACTGTATTTCTATCCGCCTGAAAAAAATGCAACTGATCGATTGCTTTTTCAGCATTTAATCACTTATCTGCGTTCAGGTCAACCAAAACCTCTAAACTGGAATTAAATCAGTTGTAGTCATGCTAAGGCTAGGGTTCAGTCGTTCTCGGGTCCAGCTGGGCAGTTTGGTCTGTGTTTGGTTTATCATGCACGGGTCCAATGATATATGGTAGCAGTGGGGCCAGTTACATTAGTAACAGTACTTTTGAGTTTACATTTTTGGGCCAGTGAAGTCTTACATTATGTTCTTAACTTTCTCTTCTCCTCCTTCCCCTTTTTTCTCCTCTCCCCCTCTTCTCTCTCTGCAGTGCATCAGCCAGCATTAGGCTTCTTCTCTCCTGCTTCCCCATCTCCGCATGCTTTTGTAGAAATGGCTACTACTGGAGCTTGTGCTAACTTTCTCTTTCTTCCCTCCTCCTTCATCCCTCCCCTTCCATTTTCCTCTGCAGTGTGGTGGCATTTCTATTTGTGTAATTCTTTTGAATGTCTCGCTATGGCGCTGCAATATTTTATATCCCAGGGAGTAAAGAAATGGAGCCTTGTTTTTCCATATATGTATACATGGGCAATGTGCAGCCACAGTGAATCTCAACCAGACCTTTAATGATTTCTTAGAGTTCATCTGATCAGCGTTTTGGTATGTGTCTCCTGTCCTCTCCCTCATCTCACTCCCCCTCCATCTTACGATTTGAAAACAAAAGCTTCCCCAAAGGTCAAAGTTGACAATAGCACAAGAACATTGGTTGAGAGCGATGCTGAGGCCTCAGTGGAAACTGCAAGGTGCAGTGTGAGAAAGAAACATTTGGAGTTGCAGGTGTGTAACTCCTGGCCGATGAGAAGTATGTGTCATGATGATGATGGCATATATAGACTCACGCTTCTATATATGAATTTAGATTGGATAACAATTGACAGAATGCAAGACAATAGTATTGCTCACTGCAACGTCTTTATTTCCCCTCAGTTTCACACATTAAGAAAGTAAAATGTAAATTACCGCAAAACTGATAACCCAAATTAAACAAATTCACAAAAATCTATGAACTGAAAAGATGAGTGGAAATAAAAAAAAAATGCAAGAAAAAAGCTGTGCCCGATATCAAAGAAGAAAAAAAAAAAACAAGCATGCAATGAGCATTGGGAGCAAGCATGCAAAAATACAAAATTTAGAGTAGCTAACATTGTTTTGTAACATATTGTTTAGACAGTTTGCCTGCAAGTACTGAGATACTGAAATACACCAGAGCCCTGCCTCAACCCCTCCCTCGAGTCACGGGTACATGAAAAAGAGGAAGATGGCCACCCACGGCTCTTACCTCTGGACCCTGTGACCTGCAAATAGGCAACGTAGAGCAATAAAAAGCAGCAACATGAGGTATCTAACTATGCGGTCTCCATCCTCCTTAACTTTGTAGCATCTCTGTGCCATGGAGCCTGCGTGGAGGTGGACTCAGACACAGAGGCCGTGGCCAGTGAAGGCTTCAAACTGGGCTGCATCTCCTGCAAGATGAGGGGCGAGGTGCCTGCCACGGCCAGCGTCAACTGGTACTTCAAGCCTTCAGATGAGACAGAGTACTCCCATGTAAGTAGTAAGCTCTGAAGATGCAGCACACGGAGATAAATTAAAGGAAAAGTTCAACATTTTAGGGAAATTTGCTTATTTGCCTTGCTGTAGAGAGATGAGAAGATTTTTACCAGTCTCACTCTCGCACTCTACAGTAAATATGAAGCTGGTGAGCGTAGCTCAGCAAAAAGGGCGGAAACGGGGGAAAACGGCTAGTGATTAGATATCAGGTATCTAGGTAAAGCAATAGTTAAAATCAGCACAAAGCCCCAAAGACAGCCATCACACCAGTGTCTTTTGTCTACTCTTCTGGGAAACAGCTTCGATGCATTTTATATGAGAGAGAGCAGACAGTGCCAGACCCTGTGCATTTTTCATGAGGGGTGTTGGTTTTGTTTGTTTTTTTGGCCCCTAAGTGGTGACTGGAAGGCAGCGCTTTTTAGCTTACCTAAGGAGTCTTCGCCGGGAAAAGCAAAGAGGCCATTACAGTATATACAGCACCTATAGCAAGAGGGAGCCCATTAGCCCTCAGCTGCCCTTTAGAGTCTATATCCACTAATTCACCAGGGAGTCCAAACCTGAGGCTTTAACTGCAGCTCGGTCAACAGCGGAAAAATAGCAGCAGTGGCGATGTGGAGACCAGCTGTCTGACCTCGAGTATGACAGGGAAACTGAAATGCCAACTTGACACGCAGGGTATGAATATTCAAATCAAGACAGAGCAGTGACTTTGTTTTACACCTACCAGCAACTTAAGGGAAAATAGTAGCTTTCTGCTTTAGTTTTCTTTATTTACACATTTAATATTTACACTTATGTAGACATATAAATAAAACTGGATCCAAAAACAGGGGAGAAGATACATGAGATTTGCGAGCAAGGTGGCACAGGAGCAAAGTGGGAAGGGTTAAAACCTTGACCATGGCTATTCTCTAACACTCCTCTGGTGTTGATGTGGAAGAGGTCAAAGGTGACGTAATGATTTCTAGTACATGGTTTATAATGTCCGAGGCACCATTATCACCTTTGCTGAATGTTCACAGTCTGTTCTGCTCTGTTCCTGTTCCGTGATTGTCTTCCAGTTATACACCTATGGCAATCAGACGGGCTACATCGTTGACCCGCGTTTCTACGAGCGCCTGGACTGGAACGGCAGCAAGCACACCAGGGACCTACAGGACGGCTCCATCTACATCCTCAACGTGACCTACAACGACACGGGAACCTACCAGTGTATATTCAGCCGCGTCCTCGTGTACCCCAACTATGAGTTTCGAACCAACACTACCAAGACTATCGTCATCAATGTGGTGCCACAACGTAAGGCCGGAGGGGAGGGATGTTGTCCTGCATGTTTGAGTGGGAAAGAGTGACACTAAAATGGCTGTAATCACTACTGACTTGCCTTTCTGGGTTCTTTGAGATATGAGCGGTATGAAGAGCATGTGTAGATCGTATTTATCAAACGTATAATTACACTTAAGAAGTTGTGTAGGTATTCATTCTCCCTGGGTTTTTCATACATTTCAGTTGTCCACTGCGCTCTCACGCCACAAATCTCGACCCCATTTACACCTAGTCACTTCGTGTGGCTTGAGTCAATCCAATAAGCTTTCAGAAAAGCAAAGGGTAAATATATCCAAGAGGCGTTCAAGAGAGATTGAAATCCAATTGTTCAAACCGCCTCTGGCAAATATAGTCGGTCATTGTCTGATTTTCTCAACCCATCCATTGTCTGTCTCCTCAGTCCTTGTGATAACGGCAGCTGAAATGACACTGAGATGAGCCATTGTTCTCCATCTCATCGAAGCAACAATGACAAATAGCCCCGGCAATCTCTTCACATACAATCAAATACAAGGCGCATTGAGCTGCTGTAGTGTTTATCTGATCCCTGATCAGTTCAGTCACTGAATGATCTGTTTTGGTAGGAGAGCCCCTGAAGGCTTTTGGGTGCTAGTAGATACAATTCATTCATGTCTTTGTGGATAGTTTTAAACTTATGTTAGATAAACTATTTTACTATGTTGTAACTAAACTACTAGAGTGCAGAAGGGCATTAGCAACTTCCTCCTCTGGACTGGAGGAGGGAAAACTCTGATTTGCATCTAGCCAGGAAAACAAACTCAGATTGTAATTAGATTTATGATCAGGCCACCCGAGACACATGTTTTTGGCTAAGTGTAAATGAAAGTGTCTTAAATCTCATTTGGATTCTATCCCAATAGTAGACACTTCAAATAGAAACTGTAAATAGGGCTGTTTTAGCCCACTAACCTTTTGCTTTTGTTTATTTACCCACATGTCTTCCCCGGGCAACACACAAGTGATGTCATGGTTGCCGACGTCCGTTGCAAATGTCAAAGAGGTTTAAAATAATCTTTATGGGAATGACTGGCAGCAGCTGGATCAGAAGACTCAGTTTGATAACAGAAACTTTTTAAATAACAATATGTCAAGTTTTGGTCTACATCAGCAGGATATGAAAGCAAAACACTCATGGCAGAAGAAAACAGTCATAAACTGGAATGGAACTCATATCTTTTCCAAGGCCAAACAATCCTTCACATGTCTGTCTAGCTCTGGATTATCTTCTGGATCTGCACCAAACTTTACAGTTTCATAAATCTCAATGCCATAAATACATGGGATTTTTTTTTTTTTACATCAAGATCCAGACATTATTTCCTGAGAAACTGATGGAATGTTGAAGTGTTGAAAAAAATGCACTATGTCACAATGTTAAAGGAAAGAAAAAAAAAATTCAAGATTCGCCCCTTAAATCGGATTTGCACCAAAATTTAATGGGTTCTCCCCTGGCCCATGTCCCATCTCTCCACCAACTTTGCTGCAAATCGGTTGTATAACACCTGTATAATCATGCTGACAAATAACAGAAAAACAAACCAACTAACAGACATGGGGCAAAACTTAAACCTCCTTGGTGGATGTAAAGAGACAGAGATACCAACTTAGAAAAACAACAGTACAATGCCGTCACAAGACATCCTGTGTTTTAAGGAGAAACATTGTCAAAATACAGTGACTTTCACATTTAACTTCTAAGTGTAGTTGAAGTAGATGAGGCCAGTTTAAAAGAGCATTATAATGCAAAATTACCAAATTACCTTTAAAGACCTAACGTCACGGATTGATGATATGTAATAAAACATGGTAGGGGTTTTCCTTTAAGAGGTGAGGACAGCTCTGTAGTTGCAGTATACACACAGTATATAAATGATTACGTTATGAGTCTGTTTTAGTCAAACACTGTCCTCTACGAGTCTTGTGAAAAGTCCCAGACCAAACAAAAAGCAAAAACAGCCATGAGAGCGGAGCTTCAATATGCCCATGTCTATTTACAGAGCTGCAGTGTTGCTGAGGTGTTTTTCCTCCACAGATCATAAGCATCCGTGAGCAAAACTCTCAGGAATATCCTTGCCATGTTTCTATTTTCTAGGATTATGAGATTAGTATTCATTCAAGCACAGACTATCATTTTTTATACAAAGTTTAACTGCGGTAATACTTACTACGATATTCATATTTATTTATTTTAAAGCTGTCTATGTCAAATGTTTATTGTCTGTCAAGACTCTTAGTCATACAGGTCATGGTTGTCCAAGAAGAGTTAAACTGATTAAACACTACCTTTTTTGGTGCCTCACCACAGTTATGTTGATGTTTTATATTAAAATTACAAGAGGCAATGAAACTTTAAAAAAAAAAAAGGCACAGATAATGCACACAAAAATTTCTAACAAATCTAAAGCTTTGAGAGAATTGCCACACTAGGATCAATAGCTTAAAATAACAGGCCATAGACACAAGGCCCAAACAGAAACATCAAAACCAAGGACACATTTATGACAGCTGGTCAGGGAGCTGTATTACCAGTGGAGCCCTAATATTCACCATGTGATGCTGACGACGCGCCAAGGAAACAACAGGCATTTCTTCCTTACAGCTGAGTAAGATCTACTGTTAAAGCTTCCATAATCCATATTTATGATTGACAAAATGATGAAAAACCGACAAAAAAATTATCCCAAAATTCTGCAGCTCTCCTTGAGTCTTTGGCACGTCTTAGAGTTCATTCTTTTGTTTTTAACAACCCTCACTGTATTGGTTAAGTCTAACCAAAACTAAAGCATTGCTTCCAGATGCACCTGGCAGATGGATTTTAGCAAAGCTCAGATAAACCCACTGTAAAATACATGCCCAGCACCAAATGGCAAGAAAATAAATTTAGCAATGCAGGTTTAAAAAGTCATTTGAGTTAATTAAAGTTCTCCTTAGCTCTGAGCAGAATTTCAGCAACCTTTGGCCCTTTTCTTCGGCCGTAATTTTGGTATTTTGTTTCACAGTATACAGCAGCCACCTGGTTTTGTTTTTTTTTTTGCAAGAATAGCTCTAAAAGTGGTCAAAAACATACTAATTGAGCAAGTATGTACTAAATGCTAATGAAAGTGGGTGTTTTATTTGACCACTGCTTAAATTAGCACAAAGGTGTCCCCCAAGGTTGCTTGGTCCTTTATTGATTTTTATTACTTGAAGCAGGCAGTTTAACTACTAAAGGGTGTGTGTTTATTGCAAGGTTACAGTGAGAAGTTAACTTTAAGCTTTGGGGTCTAAACCCCTGTGGACATCAGATCCTGTGGGTTAACTGTATCTGCCACAGCATTCAGGAAATGATGAATTATGACACACTGTAATTCAGGACAGGTGATCATGAATTATTTCTCATATCATTTAAAAAATGTATGGCCTCTGCAGCCCTCAGTTCTTTTCATGGTCCAAATTAGATCCAACCCCCTTTCCGTAAGCACACAGATATAATACATCTCAACTTATCGCCCTCTCTGTCTCCGTAGTCACCAGGGGAATGGCATCCATCTTGTCCGAAGTGATGATGTACGTCTCCATCATCGGGCTGCAGTTCTGGCTGGTGGTTGAGATGATTTACTGCTACAGGAAGATCTCAGCAGCAGGGGAGGAGGCTCTGAGAGAGAGCGCGTGAGTAACACAAAAAGCACACAAACATAACACAAACACAAACACAAACACAAATGCATATGCAGCCAGGCCCGCTCCATCGCCAGTCCTTCATACCCGGGCCCCGCTGGGCAGTCCAAATGTCCTGATTTCCCACCTTCTGCCTTTGCCCTTGTTTTTCCTTCCTGTCATTCTTTGGAAAGCAGAGATGCAGTCTGTTTCAATCAGCTCTTTTCAAAATGAACATTATCCTTTTTCCTCACTAAAACAGATATCTTGTTCTGATTTCAATCACTGATCTTGATTGCATGTCTTTCTCTTCTTTTTCTCCTGTCTACCACTCTCTTTCCTTCAGGGCGGAGTATTTAGCCATAGCATCGGAAAGTAAAGATAATTGTGCAGGTGTACAAGTGGCTGAATAGCACCGGTAGGTCTGCATTCTCAACAAACTTGATCTCCGAATTCACTTACTTCCTGTGTTTTCCTGTGTTCTTTCTTTTTTATTTTCAAAATCATATACTAATCATTGCTCTTTCCCTATAAAATTGTTAATTAATGTCAACCCAAGAGACCAATAAACAGGCCTAAATTTAGCTCTCAACCCAGTTGATCCCAACCTTTTGTTTGCTTGTGACCTCTAAATATGAAGCATGGGGATACCTCCCCACAACATACATGTCTATGAGTAATGAGAAGTTCAGTCAAAGAGTGATTTTGTTTTATACATATGTCGTGTAATCATGCAGCTTTTTAAGTTATCATTGGTGTCCAATGTCCAGATCCCTTCGTATTTTGTTTTTGTTTCCTTCGGCTATCGTCGTTACTATCTATTTCAAATGTTAAGTAAGGGATAATTCTAACAATAAATGGCAGTTTCAGTGTTTTCCTCAGGCACAGAGGAACCAGCCAGAACTCTAAAGCTAAAACAATTAGCTGGTTGAGCAATTGCATGACATTTTAATTGGCAACTATTTGAATTAATTGTTTAGGTCCTTTTTTTCTTTAAGCAATAATGCAAAAAAAATAAATAAAAAACAAACAAAAAACCTGGTACCAGCTTCTCAAATGTAAATATTTGCTAGTTTCACAGTTTTCAATGTTAAGTGAATTGAACATGTTTGTTTTTGACAGTCAGTTAGACAAATAATGTAATTTAAATGTGTTCAGTTGGGCTCCTATGATGATGGGCATTTTATGTTAATTTATGCAGTTGGAAATTCATTTTTTACTAAGGAAAATAAATTTCTTACTTATTGATAATGGAAACAGCTTTTTGGTTCCAACGTTAAAGTGCTCTTGTGGTGGAATAATACTAAGTTTTTTGTTTTAATTGCATGATACACGGAAACAAAAATGCGATGCATTTTTGACAAAACACATCTTTACAACCAATGGGTTCAATTGAAACGAAAATATTTAGGGTCTTAAATCTAGATTTGCCCAGCAAGATGGAGCCTGTGTCATAGTTGTTATTGTACTACAAGTGGTGGAAAACTGTCTGACAAAGTAGTGGTTTGGTTGTCCAGCCTCATTTGTGACCCCTTTTGGTGGTTTACAAATACCAGGTTGGGAACCACTTCCTTAGAAAACCTCACTTTAATAGAATCTCTGGTTCGGCAGCAGGCTACCTTCAACTTTTGAATCCATTTGTCCCTCTTCCCTCTTTAATCTTGCTATAGGCCACTTGAATTTAGTAAAAATTTATTTTCATCTTGGACTAAGATACTGGAATAAAAGACAATGTTGTGTTGCCTTTGACATCACTTAAACACATTTTATTTATTTTATATAGCCTTGTGTCCTGCATTGTTTGCAGAATGGAGAAACTACTCATTACTTCGTTACTTTCATCCCAGCCCTACCCCGTCTTTTAAATTATGCATTTTGTCTGACAGTTTTATGTTTTCTTACTTTAGGTCAAGGAAGAATTCAAGGCGGATTCCTTGAAGAAGCTCACATCCACTTTTGTGCCCCTCTCTCCTCTCACCCTCACTCACCCCCCTCCATCCTTGCGACATGATGGAAGAAAATGGAACCACAGAGAGGGGAGACATTTTCACAGAAAGGTTTTCAATTGACTCCTTACAAAAAGGACGGAAAGGAGTGAGCTGTATCCCGTTCTGAGGGGGCAGGGTGGATGCGTCAGGTCGTGTTTCAACGGGACAGAGGGCGAGAGAAAATATACTGTACATAGGTGTATAAGTATGCACAGATAATCTCTGAATATATGTAGAGTAAATTATAGGCCTACATTGTACATTCACTATTTGCATGCTTAGGAGCTTATCGAAATAACTGACAATGTGCTCAAGGTGTTGCGTCACATGTCTTTAAGAGTTTTGAATCAGCTTTGTCACATTTCATTACACGCACCATGTTTGCATCAGGGTTTGACCGATATTGGTTTTAAAAGTCAGTTTTTGAACCAAACCTGTGTCAGTGTTTACTCTTTGGGTTTATGAGACTGCAGTGCAAATAAAATGTTTTTAAATTAACGATTACAAGTTTTTAACAGAAAACAACAAAAAGAACATTTGGATTCAATTTATTTTGCTTTTAAATACTAGTCAGGCTACATTTTACTGCTAATTTTCTTGCTTTTGTGATTTAGCGCTTCTAAAAACTATAGAGGAAACTGCTGCAACAGCTTATATTTTGTGCTGATGTTCAATGTCTCATTTTGACCAATTTTATTGCCAAAGAATTTAAAGTATTTGGTGGTTTTCCCAAATTTTTTATTAAAATCAGACTGTAAAGGCCTCAAATTTAAAAAAAACAAAAAACAATGGGACCAAAATGAGACAAAATAGATGAAAATAACAGAGAAAAAAACCACAAGGACACTTGTGACTCAAACATATCAGGTGATTAACAAGCAAACCAACATAAGAGGTCAAACCCAAACTGGCAATGCATCCAAAACTCTTATTTTTCTTCTTCAGGCGTTTTAACATACAGAATAAACAAGCGGATGTTAATGAAGCAGATGTGAAAATGTGAGATGAACCTGTCACTTTTGGGGCAGCTGTGAAAACCAAGGAGTTATGAATGTCTCACATCAGGTGAAAATCACTGTATTGAGTCGCTTCTGCAGGTTTCAATACAACAGCTCAACAGCAAAGTGTTCACCATCACCTTCACACATTTGCCCTCAAGGAGAAACGTTATCTGTGTTAAGTCTGAATTTTACTAAATTTTTAGTCTGTGTGGGATGTTTGAAGAAGATTTTTCTTTAAGCTCTCAGATTAAGGAAAATATAGTCATTAGGTTGTAAACTCTAGGTTAAACATTTTGGAAAAACACTGTGCCAGACATGTTTTTAATGTTTCACACTGGACTGGGGAGGCAACTGTTAAGACACTGTCTTATCTTAGATTCTCAGACATATGTGATGTTTAACTGTGTTTTCCTTGATCCTGAGAGCTCATAATCCATAAATCAGTTATAAAAGTGTCAGAAAATGTTGATTTTTGTGCAACAACCACCTAAAGTCAGTGGGAATTCCCTTTTTAATTAAAGTACTACTGGCATTTTCAGCAGAACACCAACCTTGTCAAATTGGCTAAACACAGCAGGCTCATTGCTGATTTTAATTTGCTCCTTGAAATTGCTAAGAACATCTAGTGCTGACAAAACCTCTTGCTACATTACAATGGCGTCTGAGGTTTAAGTATGGCTTCCTGTGACGAGAAGATGATTGTATCAGACTAATGTGTATCACAAAAAAAAGCAGCTTTATCAGTTTACCACAAGGTATTATATGAAAGTGTCACTTTAGTTGAGTTTGTCTACACTGGAAACTTCCCCCCGCTGATGTGTAACTTCACACAGATGTCTTAGTGTCTTTGTAGAAACTTAAGGGCTTGGCAAATTGCTATTATCCAAATGCCGTGGGCAAATGTACCACAAAACCTGTCCAGTGTGCCTCCCGGAGTGAAGCCAGAGGAAACCAAAAGGGAAAAGCAAAGAGCTGAAGCCTTGTTACAAACCTCTAAGTGTTTGTAAAACCAAACAAACAAACAAAAAAAAATTTAGCTGTACTTGCTCTTTTCTCCAGGCAACCACTTATTTACCATCGGCAAACACTAGATGGCAGCCAAACACTGCCGTCCTGCATGTTTACTGTTCCATCTCTTTTGTACCAGAACTGAGTTTGATTCATTTTGAGAAGGTAACACACACAAACTGATGAATGAAAACAGAATAATTGCATGTTCACTGATGGAATAAGAAAAAGGCCGCAACAGGATTTTTCTTCAGTACAAAAACATAATGTCCACATAGATACAAGCTTTAAAAAGAAATTAAAAAGAGAAAAAGATGAAAAAAGGACATCTCTGTCTAGGCCCATTCAAGAAATATATACACCACTTACGGAGGGATTTAATTTTCGGGTATGTCTCAATTGAGATCATCATTAATGCGTTCTCATGCGCAGATGATCCAACCAGTAAAATGATAACAACGCTCCTTCCCGCAATGTTGGCCTGCTTGTGTCCCTGTATTCGTTTCTTTCAGCAGGAACTAAAACCGCCATTTTCAATTCATTGCGGGTGTGGGAATTATGCTTGCCAAATAAAGAGAACAGTAAAAGGTTATACACTGGAAAAAATAAAATTCTAATGGGAAACCCCCCTAGTGTGGCTTGAATTTGGTTGATCTTACAGGCAGTAAGTGGTAGATGCGTATTCGGTCGATATGCACTGAGGTGTTGGGACTCTCGCTCAGGTCTGATTTTCATTTCGCACTTCAAGTTCATTTCTGTCAACGGTTTTCAAACAGGTTGAAGGCAAATTCTCTAAAACCTTGTTCAAGCAATTATTCACCACCACCTGCTAATCTACTTTTAGAAAAACATGTCAGTTTACTCCCAAGTCTCTGAATGCTGTCACAAAACCTTCTCTATACTGCTGGGCAATCAGTGTTAGTGTGGAAACATTAGTAATTGTTTTTCTATTCTGGTGGCTAAAAAGTAGTCATATTCAAATATTTTGAGTCTAAAAAAAATCAGGAATTGAACCAGCAAAATAACCACCATGTGTAGTTTTGTAACTTGTTAACTCACAAAAACCACATGAAAAACACTGAAGACATGACCTCAGTGTATTTATACACATTTTGTTTTTGCTCTTGGAAAAAGGGAAGTGTAACAGAATTCTCCTGGTTGAAAAAAGCTACTAAAAGTTGAATGGGGAATAAATGCTGATTCAACACTGTGGAGATAATTTTCAGATCTTTTCAACCCTTTGTGCCTCCTTTCAAAATTTCAAAAACTAAGTTTAAGAAGCAGTTGCTGACACAGTTTGACTTTTGGAAAGGTCATAATGGAGGGGAATGATGGTGATGCAACACATTGTGAGAATGAGAGGAGCAGCTGGGTGCTTGTTGTTTTTAAGCCATATTTAGCCTTGTATGTTGATCAGCAGCACCTTATTTCAACAGGAGAACAAGGACTGAGCCTGTTTACTTCTGTCTTTAGTGATTTTGAATGCCATGCCCACATGTGACAAGAAACTTTTTTTTTTTTTAATTTCAAAATTCCCCATCTTTTAGTGATGCCAGTTTTTAAAAAAAAAATGACCTCAGTCGCTGAGGTTAAAACCCCTCATCCCTTTTCATCCTCTCCGATATGACGACAAATGACAGAACTTGAGCTGGAACAATTAGCTGATTAATCTATTTCTCCATATATGCAAAGTGGGTAACTGTCAAGGGACATAAAAATTCACAGGGGCCCCCAAAAGCCCCAGGTTTACTCCATATCAGCTGGTCCAATTTGAGCAAATCAGCCCCGTCATTAAAACCAGTTACTGGCTCTGTTTTGGCTGAATTGCATGTGTACACACACACACGTACACACACATGCCCCCAGTCTTGTAGAGCAACTGTGTCAAAATATAGTTTTAAGACTTTTATTAATTATTTTCAATTATCAGAAAACCTCGATCAAAGTAGCATTATACCATCATAGGAGGACTGTAAGGCTGCAACCAACAATTATTTTCATTATTAATACATCAGACAATTATTTTCTTTCAAAAATTGACTGTTATAAATTAAAGGTCAGCAAAAAAAATGTCCATTATTCCCAAAAGCCCAGTATCTTTTAATATTTTTTTTGACCCAAAGTCAAAAACCTGAAAGAGTTCATTTTCATGGAAAACTAGCAAATATTCACATTTGAGAAGCTGGTACAAAGGAAGATTTCAAACTATTGCTTTAAAAATGAAGCTGTTCCAAACACAATTAACCAAATATAAAAGTTGTTGCCATTAATTTTATGTCAGTCAGCGATCAATCATTTTATTTATATCTGCTTTAGAGTACTAGATGGGGGAGGTGGTCCAAAGACTCAACACATATGGACGTTGTTTATAAATGTAGACTATTATGAAATATAACTGAAAAGGAAATAAGTCATATTATCAAAAAGGACTGATAAGGCAAATAATTGTAAATACTTTATTTTTCTCTATTGCACTTGACAGATTTGCCTTTCC
The DNA here is from genome assembly GCA_016859345.1 of Istiophorus platypterus. Taxonomy (NCBI): domain Eukaryota; kingdom Metazoa; phylum Chordata; class Actinopteri; order Istiophoriformes; family Istiophoridae; genus Istiophorus; species Istiophorus platypterus. Next base: position 6,486,038 of record CM029126.1, on the reverse strand, counting down.
AGACTCTTATTCCATTGGTGTACTGATCAAAATGAGCAGAGTATATGTAACAAAGCATGACTACAAAAATGATTTAAATGCTTTATAAAGCCCTTTATGTATACTGTTCCTGTTTTTGTATACTATTCAGTGGTGTAGAGGTTTTTTTTTTTCTTATTCTGCACAATGAATGAACGGTAATCGTAACCTATGTTAATAATCAATGGTGTCAGTCACTTACCAAATGAAAATGCCAAACATTTCTCATACATATCTTTTTAAACTAATTTTTGACATTTTGTGAACCTCACTTTCAAGAAAATTAAAAACATACCGACAATGAAAATAAGGATTAGTTGCAGCCTTAATTGATCTGAATGCTTTTCAAAGTAAAGACACACACAGACTCAAGGACGAGTGAGGACTTGTTGCATGTTTTAGAACTTTTCATTTCTCTCCATGGCGCGGTGTACAATCACATCTTTACAGTACATTCTCACCCCTGCTCCTCAGCCGTCTCTCCCTCTCTCTCTCTACCCTCACCCACCACAGACCCCCCTCCCTCCCTTACTCCTTCCCTAAATAAATATTACATCCTTTTGTTATCCATGGATGGCCATGCACAGCAGGGCCCACATGCTTCTGTAGCCGCTATTTTCAGTGAAACGGAGAGAGAGAGAGAGAGAGAGAGAGAGAGAGAGAGAAAGCGAGAGAGAGAGAGGGAAGGTGAAGGAAAGAGAGGAAGGTCTGGGTTAAGGGACGAGAAGAAGAAGAAGAAAAAGAGGAAGTACAGATGACTGGGATGTTTTCACCCCATCAGAGGCCGATAAATCAAGCGAATGGAGAGGACAGGCTGAAAATGAACAACAAATAAAGATGACAAATAATAAACTTAGAAAATCAAAATGGAATTCAATAAAAAGAGTGAGTCAAATTAATCTTACAAACACACACACACACACAAACAAAAAACAATACTGCAAAACAGATTCCCTTTTTCTTCACCTGTGCCTAAAAAATTCTGGTTGGTCCTTTTGTTTTGAAACATCTGGCCCTGTGGGACAAATGAGAAGCAGACTGTTCTGACATTTTAGGTTTCTTCCCAATCAAGTCTGGAGTAAATCCTGTACTATGAAGGTCTGGCTCTGTGATACCTGTGATCTGTGAGAGTGAGCAACCAAACCTGAAAGAGGAATCTCGACAAAAAAAAAAAAAAGTCAAAGAAAAAAAAAAAAATATATATATATATATATATAAAAAGAAACACTAATATGAAAATTTAACATTGAGGACTCCTTATGAGCACACACACACATACCTGTCAAGTCAAAATCTTCTTTGCTTGGATTTTTCACTGCTTCTACAGACATTCACACAAAATTTATCATCATCATCATTATTATTATTATTATAATTATATACTACTTTTGTTCTGAGACATTCAAAAAGTACTAGAATCACTATTGTCATTATTGCTGTGACCAGTGATCATTCTTGTGTAGCTCCTGTTGGTCCCCACCGCAACAGCAAATCAGAGCACAAAACACCCACCAAATGACTTCTTGAGAGCAGGACAGGAATTCAGATTGAAAGTCATTGGTAATAATAAATACTTTTAACGGTCTGAGGGACAGCTCGATGTCCTTACAAACACCCCGACACGCTGATTTTGAAAAAGGATAAAACCCCAACAGGACCGAGAGGAGTGGGAGTGTGTGTGGGGTTTATCTGCAGATGTATAATTTATGTCTAAAAATCAGGGTGAAAACTGAAGCGTCTGGTGTTGAAATGTTCCTCATGCCCTTTTCCCAGAGGGTTGAAGGCCTATGACGTGGCACAACTCGGACTTGGATGGAAAAAAACAAAACAAAACAAAAGAAAAAAACTCTGACGGAAATAACGAGTGAGGCGTCCTGCTCCTGTCAGCACTCTCTTTTCTCCTCGTACATGTTTGCTCCTCACATGTTTGCTTCCCCTTTTTTTTTGTTTTCAGCAGGCGTTCACTAGAGGCAAAGGTGTCTAACTGTTCACCGATCCCTTTCCCCCATATCTATGAAATGTCGCAGGTCAGAAGAGGAAATTAAGTCTGCGATAGCCGTAAAAAGTGGGGAAGATGTCTGGATTAAAGATATTCTCAAACAGGGGTGGCCATTTCAAAATGTCTAGGACTCTCTAGCAGTGGATGGTCAGAAGCAGCCCACCAGTGGCCAGTTTCCACACACTACATACAGATGACTTGCAGCTGCAGGTAAATTATTGCTGTGGTCCTGATAGCTTCCAGCTTCCGTTGAGTTCACTGAAGTTCTTACGTTTTTGAGGCTGAAGGCGAAATTTGCCATTTCAAGTCAGTCAGGCGAAGAGATTAATGGATAATATAGCCCCTACCCCCACATGTCCCACACCTGGTTTTTCGATTTGGAAATGATTGGGGGGGGGGGGGTCCACCAGGATGTATTTAGAGGTGCAGGACAGTCAGAGTGGTGTTGACCAGAACAGGTAGGGCTCAGACCTCAGCCTGGGACTCTGTGAGGGTTTCAGTGGGGGGTTCCTGCTGCACCTCTGGGACCACAATACCCCGGTGGAGTTTTTCTAAAGACTGCTTCATCTGATCAAAAAAAAAAAAAAGATTGGGGTGATTGGGGGGGCAGGGATGAGATAGAGATCGGATTAGATATACTGGATTATATAATGTAGAGATGACAACCAGCATAATATGAGCATGAGCAGTTTTTGGTGACACAAGCATCTTCTCGCTGCCTGGCACCACAAGCATTTCACTTCACAGACTAAAACAAACACACATACCTGGTCGAGAAGCGTGACCGAGGACTGCAGGATCTGCTGCCACTTGCCGAGCTGAGCCTGGTGAAACTGCCTCTGGAGCTGCAACACCTGAGCCCACTCTCCAGCCGTCTGGGGTAGAGGACTGAGGAGAAGAGTAGAAAAACAGAGTGGGAGGAGGAAATAGGAAAGGAGGGGGCACAGAGAGAGAACAGGATAAGTGAAGAGTCGGTACAATTTTTAATTTGTCATAGCTCCTAAACCTACACTAGGGGTTCAGCAGTTAACAAGCTATAAAGTAAACACTGACATGGAAAACTCTGAAATGAAATCTAAATCTAATTTTAATTTTCAAGCTCTTTTTAGCTCTGGTTTGAGCTCCAGTTACTCCTTAAGGAAATTTATGGCTTTTTAGCTGCTAAATGCACCACTGTGTTCACCACTTCATTGCTACCTTTGTCTGTCTGTGTTTTGGTGCTGAACAGGTAGTTGGTTTTTAGAGCTTTTTCCATTGAAAACAGCCATGGCCAAAAACAACACTGAGGTGAGCGGTGAGAATGAACCAGAACAGTAAAGCAGCTGGTCAGAAAACCAGAACAATGAGTTCAAAGAAACCACAATGCTCTGTAGAGCCGGGTAATAACTCTCTCTTTCGGTTCATCATTAGAAGCAACTCCTTTTGTGCACAAGACGTCGTATGATTGATTGTTAAAAAATATTGACTATAGCCACTTTAAATTCCTTTTCATGTACTTAACCTTGAAAAAGCAAGACTTAAAACTCTGAGGGAAATTAGAGAACCCACAAGAATAACTCCATAAGCCTGAGACCAAACACCAATTAACACCATGATCCCGCTGGGTGAGGATTGAAGAGACCAGAGAGTCTAGTCATGTTTATTTGTATGGAAAACAGTGCGGCGTGTATACCTGTCAGCAACAGAGTAAGAGTGCCATGTCTCCAGTGTATGGGCTGCCCTTTCCAGAGCATACAGCTTGTAGAACAACAGCATGTTGAGAGCCACCAGCACCACAAGACTGACAGGGACAGAGAGAGAAGAGAGTTTTCTAATTTACAAACTGGTATGACATTACTCCAAGATAGTAAAAAAAAAAAAACAAAACCACAACAATAAACTACCCCCTCAAAAAACTAACTTAAAAAAAAAAAAAAAAAAAAAAATCCCCTCCAATAAAGCATAAGAGCATCGGTAAGATATAAACAGCAAAATGCTGAATCTAATGGAACAAAAAGAGCAGACATAACATTTCCAGGTTTGTAAATGCCATTCCAGCTTTCAATCACACCACACTGAGATTTTGTTACGGGAAAAATCCATCCTGACACGAATATTAGTGTTACAAACAACTACCACTAATATACATTTTGCATTCTGAATTTTTGCTCAGATGTAGACAGCTGTTGTGGCCCGTCAGTTCCATTTTAATAGCAGAAAAATTGACTTTTCCCTAGACTCACCTGTCTGCACCATCAGTCAACAATCACAAATTTCCAACACAGATACCAGTTTCTCCACTAGTAGTAGCCATCAAAGAACAGAATGCAATGCAGCCATGATTCCTTACTGGAAAAGGTCTTGCTCTATTATAGTTTTCTACCTTCATATATAACCTGGCACTTGAGATATAGTCAACATCTGTTCTTAGAAAGTGAGCACACAAAAAAGTGAGGAAGAAATCACAGTGATAAAAAGTGACCATTCACAAAAGTGCAAAGGTGCTTCCAGACTAAATGCAAAGAAAACCTTAGCAGCACTCCCACATACACACATGGAGTTGGGGTGTGTTGTTGGCAAACAAAGCAAAATCTTTGTCCAGTCTCTGGATGTTTGTGGCAAACAAATGTGGACAAAAATTCAAAAAAATTCTGCTCAAACCAGCTTTTTTTAAATTATTATTTCTTTTCTTACATTCAGTCTGAATGCACCTTAGCAAAATTCAATTGTGGATTTTTCCTTTAAGAAAATTATATTTCTCACAGTTCATATTTATGCAGCCAGTGGTAAAAAAATTCAAAGCCTCTTATACGAACCTGATACAGATCCTATGCACAAGAAGTATTGCAGAAGGAGGGGAAAAGAGAGACAGCAAGAGAGGCATTGTGAAGCAGTTATTGTGCAGAAGATCGATATCCAACATGTCTGGATGAGGGAGCATTCAGACATGGATAGAACCAAGACAGCAGAAAGCTAATATAATCAAAACTACACAATCAAACCGAGGATTAGATCAGGTAGAACTCCTAAATTTTCACCATATTACATTATATAGGAAGGATCTACTACTATTGAGGGGGGCCACATGCAAGAACACACACATGCTTTTGTGTTTGGTCTCTACTGATTTTCCACTCTATAGCTGTACACTAAGAGAATGTCCTTCCTATATAACAAAATGTGTGTGTGACATGAGATTCACAAGATCAGTGTGCGGTAAAAACAGAAAACGTGCCTCAAACGACCTTGAATTAAAAGATCCAGAAGGGATTCAGAAAGTCAGGTTTAACTCATGGACTCAGGGCATCAAAAACACAGCACACACACACACACACTTGAACTTACATGAAGCTGACAATGAGGAGGATGGTGGATATACTGTTGGGTCCTCCACCACGCGAACGCTCTCCCAGGTTCATATACTGAGCACCTGGGGGAAAAAAAAAAAACAATAATGATCAGGGTTACCATTAGGTTTTGGGTTTATATTTCCAACAGAAATAATGACATCTCCATGTTTCCAGGCCCTCAAAATATAACCTGCATGAGCCAAAACAGTAAAAGTGGTCCATGTAGGAATTTGACCAGTTTCCCCTTTTCTCTGAGTGCCCCATGTTGGAAAACTACTCTCAAAATCCCATCAAAGGTTCCCTGCGAAGTTTCTGACCCCTTAAATTGCTTGGAATCAGTTTTTATTACATGTGGACTCCCTGTATTGTTGTAATATTTTGTCCTGCAAACAGTTTACAAGTGATCCACCAGCGTTCCACCAGGATCAGAGAAGAAGAGAACAAGCAAGTAAACATAGATGTAAATAAACTAGGATTTAAAAGTTTAAAATTTTAATTAAATTTGAATTTAATTTTTTTTTAATGTTTCTCAAATATTTTGAATAGTTTTGTTTGACCTCAAGAATACGCACACTGAGTTTTGGTGAGTAACATTAACTATAAGCATAACTTTTCACCTGGTTAAATTTGAGACATTTTTAATACCAAATAGAATCCAATTCAATATGTGATTCTGACTCATACAGGCCAAAGGATAAAAGATATAATAAATAAATAAATAGAAACATTTAAAAATGAAATAAAAATACATTAATTAATTAATTAAAGACATAGAAATCAGTAGGGGAGGATAAAGCTTATAAGACTTTGAAGATTTTTAGTACCTTGTAAGGCCCTTTCTTTTTGTTTTTTTTTCTTTTCTTTTTTTTAGGAAACCCAAATTTCTCCATTTTTTTTATAGAATTTTTCAAGACCAGCCTAAACCCTGCTTTTGTTTGTTTTGTTTCTTGAAAAGTGCACAGGGCACCTTTAAGCTCTAGGGTAAAAGATAAATGTTTCTGTTTCTGTGCTGTAACACCAACAGAGCCACAAGAGAGCAGTATTGCACAAAAGATGCATTCAGGCTTTTTACTTGGTTACATGATTGACAATGCTGATGGCAAGGCTTGAAATTCCAGCACTGACCAAAACAGCTCTTCCAACAGCTGTATCCTGGCCGACTTACTGGCTTCTCTCCGTTCCCTCTCCTCTCCGACTCCTCTGTCCCCTCGATCTCCGGTGCCCGCGACGCCTCCATCCCTCTCCCTCTCCCTCTCGCCCTGCCGTCGGGAGCAGGTGCGTTTGCGGCGGCGCAGGGCCGGTGGGGTCTTGGCAGCATCGGCGCCCACTGCTTCGCCTGTGGTCACCACGGAGACCTCAGACTGCAGTAGCGTCTCCAGCTTGCACACCTCACTCTCTGCTCGCGGCAAAGTAAATAAATGGAGGAATTAAAACATACATAACCCAGCCTCTGGACACAAGATGCCTATTACCTCATTGAAAAGTCAGTTCTCAGTGTGTCAGGACAAGAAGCTTCAATTTTCCACAGTGCACTTGAGTGACTAGCATACTGGTCCACAACTCGCTTCTCAAGTAGTTACAATTTCAAGATCCTGCTCATAGGCACATGTCTTAAATGGAGATTGTGAAAACAGTACTATCAAAAATATCAAACAATCAGCAAAACAGATTTTTGAGCAGAGCGGGATGAAAATTCAAAGCAAGATTTCAAAAAAAGTTTTGGTATTGGTACCAAAATTCATGTACTGTCATAGCACAAAAATTTAATTTATTTAAAAATAACCACTCCTACTTCTAAAAGCCTTAACTCCAAGTCTAACATCTCTTCTCTTTGAGATTGGAAATTATAACTGTCACATCAAAATGTACATAAACCTTGAGCCACATGAACTGCCTCTCGTCATTCTTTTAGGTTGAAAAGAGGAAACAGAAGTGGCTCACACAAACAAATGGCAAACTGTAAATAGACTACCTTGGTAAAAACCCACATGAAACTGTGCATTTGGCTTTCACGTCAACGGTGCCCTACTTACGCAGTTTCACCTTGTTATTTACAAAAGGGAAGCTGTGCCTGAACGGGTCATCTTGGTTTCCACAGGCTGGGTATATACAGAGAGACGCTGATGGAAGAAAATGATGTGACTCACCCATGTGCCTGTAGTACTCCTCAATTCCGCTCCAGGTGTTCTTTTCAATCAATGCTTTCACCAGGCTCCACGGCTGCTTCCTGTAGCAGATGTCTGAGGAAACTCTATGCAGAGGAGAAGCAAACACACCCCACTTAAAACAGAGATAATGTATGGACCAAGATTATTCTCTTCATAATTTTCCACAAAGGAAAAAAAAAAATCATGTTGTTTATAAAGGAAAAGTCAACCTGCTCTATATGGTTCAAGCATTAATCAGCACTGTTCTCATTTAATATCATCATACACTTCCTATCATTTTGATCAGTGCCCAACAACAAGCAGGAACCTTTGTAGACGACCGACACAAGTTCCTGCAAATTTCCTTATAAACCGATAAATCCAACTGAGAGTCCAAGTCTATAAATGAGAAATGAAGAAAACTATTGGTTCTGGTATCCAGGTTTCAAAGAAAAAGCAATCAGACAAACATACGCTACATACCAATCACAGTTCACCAAATTTTAAAAAGGATGCTTGACATGCCAGAATATACTACTACTGGCTTTTGTTTGTCTGCCTGTAACTAGAAACCATGACACTTTTTTGGGAAAGACACATCACTCTATTAAAAAAAAAAATAGTAGAGGGAGTGGTTTGTCTTTCTAGAGAACATTTTTTAATTAATTTAAGTTAGCAAGAAAGAATAGAAAGACACTATACAGTGTACGATATAAACAGGAAGTAATGAAAAGGAGCTTTTGTGGGGCAAATTTTCATCATTTTAAGTTTAACCAGAAATTCCCTACAACAGAAAGAAATGTAATTAGTTTAATTGTTTATTCAGTTAATTCCTTATTGGATTCAGATTTTATTTGATTAAAAAAAAAAGGAAAAACACCTCCAAATAAAAGCATCTAGTATTATAACCCGATGAAAGGATTGTGTGGAACAGTCAAAGCTTTTACTTGAATGAAATATGTCTTGTGGCCACGTGACCTAAGGGTCAATTGCAGCTACCCCCTCTCTCTCTTCTTTTTCTTCTTCAGACATGGTTGCAAAATGCTGTGAGAGATGCCTTCGCTCTTTAATCCTGAGAAGCTGGCATAAGGATTTGTGTTTGGTAATACTATATAAACCCCTTTGCAGGAAATACTGGAAATATGCTCATGTGTCATCAACTTATATACAGTATTTTTGGTTAGTAATGTCTACAGAAGTGAGAGAAAAAAGCCTCTAGAAATGTAATAAAAAAACACCAGCTGTTTGGTGTTCGGACTAATTTTTATAAGTACTGAAAAAACATCAGGGGAGTCTAGATGAGACAAGGGAGAGACAGGTTTGATGGGATTTCAAATACCAGTGAGAGTTCTGAGTCCCCAAGGTAAAGGACATAGCTACTCGATTTGCATCATTTATTTTGCTGCAACCTGACAGCAAATGTGTAAATAAGCTTCAAGTGTAAAGAGGTGCTGAAACATGGTTGCGTTCTCTGCCATCTGTTAGGAGTTCTGTTGAATCCGTCCTGTGCTTCACCTTTGCAGGAGACTGGCAGGCAGAGCAAACTGCAGATCATCAGTGGAAAACCCAACACCTGTGCAGTGCAGCTGCTCAGCTATATAACCTGAGTCAGTGTTTGCAGCTTTCTTCTTTTGTCTCGCATATATAATCAGTAGAATAAATTCAGCACTTACAACATCCCTATTTAAACAGAATGATGCAACAGTAAATGGATCTGTCATAAAGCAAATGAGCACTCGTAGCTACACAGTCAGCTTGAGTTTAATCTTGAGTATGAGATTTGTGGCTCTTCTGTTTTGACTGTGGTTTTATTTCCCAGTCCATGGGTGACCATGAAGTTAAAGAAAATCCCACCCACATCAATTAACCCAGAGAGACACCAACAAACCTACCTGAGCCGGCTCTTGTGCTTGTTGATGGAGGTGAGGCAGTATCTGTGGACAGTGTAGAAGTAGTCCTGGTAGGGGATGCCTGAGGTGATGACCTCTGAGTCCAACACATAACATTCACCCCGGGCACTGTTCTTATGCAGTGTCTGGAAGCCAGAAGAAAAGTGGAGGTGGACAGTTAATAGTATGCAAAACTAATTGATTTCCTCTGATGCACAACAAAACCATCAACCAATCCATCTGCTAGGCTTCTTTGGTTCTAAAGCTTTCTGTTCTGCATTCAGTGTAAATAATTTAGCGCGAGAGAAGAGAAGAAGAAATCAGTATATTACAACTAAGGCCTGTAAAAGGTCTGTATCCGTCAAGGACTGACCTGCGTTTCCACCACAGGGGCAGTCTTGGGGCCGAGGGGGTTGTTGAGGGCTATGGTGTAGCTAAGCACACGGCTGGTATTCCCACTGCTGCTGTCCTGCTGCCATTCACCCACCGACAGGTCTGAGAGAGAGGGAGAAAAGAGACGGAGAACATGAGCAAGTTGTGAGAGAAGAGACACAAAGTCCCAAGAGATTTTTGTGAAAATGAGAGAGGAAGAGGAAACGATAGGATGAGAATTTATGAATGAAAAGGAGAGAGACCATGAGATCCAGAGAGGTTGAAGGGAGGGGGTCAAACCACTCTCCTTCATAAAAAAAAAAGAAAAAAAGAAAAGAAATGCCCCAATTAGAGTTACACAATGTTCCCTAGCAAGCGGGGCCTCCAACTGGGGTAGCCCCTGGCCAAATCATCCCCACAACTTCCTCTCTGGCCTCATTTAAACTACAGAAAAATAAATGTTTCTAAATGAAACAATGCATTTATGCAAAGATAATTTCAAATGTCAAACTAAGAATAAAAAAAAAAAAAAAATAGTTGCACAGTGTCAAAGCAAAGCACGAATGAACCAATGATGAACGCTGCTTAACACGGCATAAAGAGCCAGTGCAGCACCCTCATTAGTGGCACAATACAGAGGGCCACAGCATGTCTCTGAGGGGTTGGGGGTAAGTCGTCACATTTGTAATTATCAGCTGGACCAAGTGGAACAGCATCTCTCAACAGAACTAGTTTTAAAAAGAAAAACATCAGCAAAAAAATGTTTCCACAGTTTAGAAGATTTCAAGCAGAGACCTCTGCAAGTTTATTTCTTGACATCTAAATGTCCCATTATCTAATGCATCAACTGCAAATGCCAGGTTCTCGTGAGAGAAAACAAAGAATGAAAGGATGAGCATCTTTTTCCACCAATGACAGCCGCCTCAATGGTCTGGTAAGCAGCAGCGCAACACCAAACCGTGGCCTTCTACTGTCACTATCTCAACAGGAAAAACTCGCTCTCTTGCGTTTAAGGTTATGCAAAACGTCAATGCAAGTTGCATTCTCAAAAACATATGAATATATCCCCATTCCCATGATCATCAAAGCTAAACACGGTTTCACAGCATGAGAAAGAACATGTAGAGAGCTCTTATACATGGGATAAATAAAAAGATATCTTAATAAAAATCATTAAAAATGAACAGGAGTGGCGTAATCCTGGGGAAAATAAGTATTTTTAAAATACTACAGTATGCATGTAAGCTGAAGGTTTTCACCATCATATATAGGATACATGTTTCCTTGTGTTTAACCTACCAGTAAAATGTCGCTGAGAGAAGAGGTGCTGGATGAAGTGTGTGTCCGCGGAGAAGAGCAGATCGTGCAGCTTGTCCACGCTCATGCGGACGGCAGCGTTGATGTGTAGCCGCCCACTCAGGTCGGCACAGAATGACTCCACTTCACCTTAATACCAAGAAGAACACATTAAAGATTTCCTTTTTTTTAAGATTCTATTTCGGGTTATTCTTCTGGTTATTTTAATGAACTCAATATCTTTTTAATCAAAATACAAAAAATTATAATTCCCAAGCTGGCTCCAGTTAAAAAAAAAAAATGTATTCAAATGTAATGTTAAACCCTTGCCAGTGTATGTAAACATTAAGACAATAAAGTATGGTTGTTTAAGAGGTAAATTTGACATTACACCAAATCACCAATTAAGCAGTGACGCAGATTGCTGCTGTTTATCTTATTCAATGGGTAATAGCATACTGACCAATTTCTGTTTTACACATTAAAATCTTCTGAAATATGCTCTTGTACTTAATATAAGACCTTCCAGTCATGTCATTTTGTCAGCTTGGGGGTAACGTTTAGGTTTGTCATCTGACTTTGCCAAACAAAAAAAAACATGCATATAACTGGAAATAATTGATATACACAGTATCTTTGGCTGTGGAGGACATAAACTTACAAAAGAATTCTGTTTAAAAGCCTTCTCTGTAATTACTGTTGGCGTGGAAGGAGGGAGAGAAGGAGGCAATGAAGAACAGAGTTGTGGAGGAAGGGAAAAATAAAAGAACTCACAGTAATGTGTTTAGCATTCTCATGAAGACAAAGTTAGTTCACAGTCAGATTAAAGCCAAAAGCCATAAATTATAGAGAATAGAGATTAAAAAAAAATAGTATATAAGCAAAGAATACATCCCATAAGAGTTTATCAAAATAAGTTTTCCCTCATATCTAGTGATCTCTATTCAAATCATTAATGTCAAATAATGTTAAAAAAAAAAGTTACAATAGAAATATTAGTAACATAATCTAATCTGCATATAACTAAAACATTCTCATCTCGACTGGGTTGATGTGGTGGTCTCTGCAGATACCCAAACTTCACTCACTCTCTTCCTGTGTGTCAGAGGAATTGCTGGGGTCTGTGGGCAGCTCCTCATCATTTGTGATGTCCAGTGAGGAGAGGTTTCCCAGACTGGTGGTCGGCAGGGGCAGCATGTGATTGGCTGACTCAGACAGGCTGTCCCCACCCTCTTCCAGATTCTGATGCAGTGAAGGGGGAAAGAAAGCACACCAGAGGACAGTTAGCAAGAGGTCTGTAGGGAAATCACCCCATTGTCATATGACTTGAGACGAAAGAGGCCTCAGCTGTGATGACCTCGTGTTGACGCTGTCTGAGCAGACGCACCACTGCAGCCGTGTAATTCATCTGAAACAGACACAGTCAACACAGCACTCCATTTATTCACTGCAGCTTGGCTTGGGCTTGGTCTGTCCATATCAAGATCAATACTGCAAAGGGCACAACCACAGAAGCTGTTTTTGAGGAGAACTGATTGGACATAGAGCCAACTAGGGCCACTGTACAATATTACACAATTCCTTGATGAATAAAACATGTACATCCTGTTCATATTTTTGTATTATATTTTCCTTACTGTTATTCTGTTTTGATTGAATTTATTTGTTTTTAAGGGTTTTTTGCCTTTATTGGACAGCTGATGGTGAAGAGGCGGATACTTTTGCCTTATCTAAGCTTTACTGCTTTTTGAAAGGTGCAATACCAACGAACCCTCCTAGCACTAGATTATAAACTTTATTCTTGTAATCAAGAGTCTGTTTGTGCAGTAAAGCTGATTTGAATCCATTTTACAGAAAAAAAACTAACACAGGAATAGACCGTGCCAGATTTAGATACCAAGACACAAATATCCCAGAAAGACTCATATCAGTAGTGTTTCAAGAGCCGTTGAATAGTTGACAAAGGAGAACGGTTCCAGCAGATTGATTAAAGTAGTACATCAATTTCAGTGATAAAGGCAACTAAAAGAAATCTAAGGCTGGCTTGTGTTGAATATGTTAGCGAGGATACAAATCAGACTTGTCTAGCAGGTACAACATCATCGCTGGGTAGATACCACTATTTACTTGTTTACACACTGATATTACATAAACAACGAACCACCTAGATCTATCAGTGCCTGCACAAAACTTTGGTGGAGGTTTAGATTCTTTTTTATCCATACAGTGTAAAATGTCTACATTGTGAAAATCAGGTTATTACAAAGCAAATAAAAGTAGGATTTTCATGCAAAATGTAATGAAATTGAAAGATGCTACATTAGCAGTCTTGAGTTAAAATAGTCCAGGTTTAATTCTGATGGGAACAGTTGCACGGTATGTGCATCGACTGCAGTTTAGGGGACTCCAACAAGAGGTGAATCCACGAGGGTCAACAGAGCAGTGTGTGGATTCTACTTTATTTAGTCCATCCCCACCATCTAATGCTAGCTAACCGGCTGACTGCGATATATCAGGCTGATGTTTTGAAACGCAGAACAGCTAGAGCAGATAAATTAATGAGTGGACTTTTCTGCTCCATCTGTACTGAAGCGATTATTAAAGTTGATGTCTCTACTTAGCTGAAGCTGAGCCAAGATATGGACTGGCCACAGCAATATGGGATACCATATTTTTTAATATGCATAACAATGACAGCTTTGCAAGTGGTGAAAGTCTTTTATTGTTCTTGCACAACTGAAGTACAAGAAGTAATACAAAAAAATATAATGTCCGAATTAATCAGACTGTGTAAAGTTAGTTAGATGTCTAACTATGTGTGGATGTCAAGAGGGACACTCACAAAGGAGGCAGCAGCAGAGGCCGGGGCGGGGGCCGAGGCAGAGGCGTTGGTGGGGCTGGTGGATGGCAACGAGCTGTGGGAGCTGGGCGGGCTGGGTTCAAGGGGGTCAGAGCTGAGTCTGCATCCAGATGAGGAAGGCATCTCTATTTGCAGACAGGAGGTGGAAGAAGGGGAAGAGGAGCCCCCGAGGTTTGTAGCAGAGGAGGGACTGGCTGGACCACAGGGGACCAGGGGAGGGGGAGAGCTGCCCGTAGAGGGAACTGACACTGAGCTCAGGTCTAGCAGATCTGTGACCGACACTGACTCTTCTCCTGGCCTGGGGATGGGGATGGGAGGGAGAGGAAGTGAGACAGAGTGAAACGGAGACACGTACAGAGAAAATCAGACAGTGAGAGATAGACACAGAGAAAGTGCAAAGTGTTTGTTAGTGACCTTAAAGATAGGGGTAGGAAATTTTTAACGGACCAGCCATTTAAGGGGAATCATTATGCAACCTGACATTAAAAAAATACAAGTTAATACATGTGTACTTAATGACTTGAATAGCACCTGCAAAAAAAAACAAAAACAAAAACAAGAAAAAACAAACCCATGTGCTAATTAGTGAGGATCAGCTTGTTTGGTAAAAGAATGAGAAAACGAATCCTTCAAGCTGCATATATGTCAGTTGGTCTGGTGATATTTGCACATACAATATATGCACCCTGAGAACCTGGTGATCATGTTTTTCTGCTGCTTTTACTGTTTTAGAAAGTCACCACGATGAAATTATAATTTGACCTCTCTGTCATTCTCCCGGCAAAACTGCTGATGCATGTTTTTTTTCTTTACAAAAAAAAAATCAAAAGTAATTAGTTAAAAGTGCATTTATGTGTGTTGTCAAGCACCCAAACATGCATCAACAACATAAGACTCTAGAATAATACGCACTGAACCATATATTATCATGTTTTTATGCATGTACACTCACAGTAGGCCGTTCATGTGTTCGGCGGTGGGGCAAACATAGTCATCGTCTTCACTAGTGAGGCCCAGTTCAGTGCCGTAACACTGGTGTACGATGTGCCACAGCTCTTTTGGGGATAGAGACTATGAAAATGAACAAAAAAAAAGTTTAATGTTCTATAAGGATCAAATTAAAAATACTGATTTGCTGATACCTAGATTCATGTAGAGCCATGATTTATTATACAACAGCTCAATTCCTGCCTTCATGTATAGTTTAGTTGTACATGTAGATGCAGTTGGTATAGACTTTTTATGGCTATTTATGGCTATAATCCTGACTACAGGATAAAGTGAGGTTTATTAAGTAGTCTGGGACACCTTTGTTTATTGTATCAACAAATAAGTAAGTATGAAGCTAACCCTTTTGATTCTAATCATAATATAGCATATGATTATTGTTCTTGGCAGTTACTTAGTTTCTGTCAGGCTTTTGCAGGTCTTTTGTAAGGTTTGAATTATGTAATGTTTTCCACTGTGTGTGCAGTTTGATCTCACCATCTGTTGCCATGTGCTTTGATACTAAACTGCTGTGTTTCTGCACCAGCGCCATCCAAATAAATGTCTGTATTCAAACTAAGCAAATAACAGTGATTTAAATTGTTCTCCCAAGCCTGTGTTTGTGGCCATCTCCTGCTTCTTGACACTGTGTTCTATTCTAAGACGTTAACTACTAGCCGTGTCACATCGGGCAGCAGCATAAACCACCACTGGGGTGGGAGAGGACGTTGTACCTTCTCCAACAGTGTGTTCTGCCACAGACGGAAAATCATCATGAAGCTGCGATCCCTTGCTCCAAAAGATGTGAAGAAATGCTGAGAGGGTGAATAGGAAAGGAAGGAAGAAAGAAGGGAGACAGAAGAAAAATGTGACAGAGGATTTGACGAATGGTTTCCCTCTGTTGGGATGTTTGCTTTGTCACATTCAGTGGAGATAAAGTTGAGGTCAGCTCATTTCATACTGCTTCGCTGGCAAAAAAGAGGATGATTTGAATTGAACAGTTTCAACACTAGCTAACACTTTTCATGCTTTTGTAGAAGCTGTTGATTTAACAGAGAGTAAAATGAAAGGTTTTCCGGTCTTTGAAAAGGGTGCAATATTATTTGTGCTCAAGTCTGACCTTCTCATTGTCAGTGCTGATCTGGATGGCGTTTGGGATGAGCTTAGCAGTCTTTTCCTTGGTCATGGAGGTCACATCTCTCAGTAGGATAGTGATCTGAACAGATGTGCAGAGAGATTTACAGTGTGTATTTCTGTGCGCGAAATTCTTATCTCAGTGAGGCCCTGAGCGAATCTATATTGATCTGCAAACAAGTGCATTAAAATGACTTCTTATCAGATTGCAGGTGTGACATTAACCAGGCTACAACAGGCTCGTGTTTGACTGTGCGTGTGCCAATGTGTACACAGCGAGTGCATGACTTACAGTGGTTTCCCAGCGGAAGATGTTGCTGTAGAAACAGAGCCAGTTTTCTGACAGATAAAGGCGGCCCTGAAGCAGTATGTCCTTCTGCAGAGCACAAGAGTAGTCTGAAAAAAAAAAAAAAAAAAAACTTTTAGTAGACTGAGATACATCTGGTCGTATCAGGAATCATTGCGACAATTCAAGAGGTTGGCTTTGAAGCAAGCGGTTTTCATGAGTATTTAATCTGATTAGGTGTGAGTGTGAGTGGTTGCTCAAGTGTCACAAGCCCAACATGAGCTGAGCACACACTGAGTTTATCATCCACCATCATGTCTTTGACACGTATGTGTCTCTCACTCACCCACTATTAGTCGCTCTGTGTCAGGAAGTATCTTAAAAAGTTTACGAAAATCCTCATTTCTCTGTTTGTATGTAGGACTGAGAACCTGAGGGTGAGGACAGGAAAAAAAAAGAGAACATGGTATTGTAATTCACAACCAGCCTGCACTGCAGTTGGTAGCCTTGGGCAAGACTGGGATATTTGGTTAAACAATAGAGAACAACAGTGTTTATCTAATGTATAAACACTAAAATTCTTTAACAGCAATGATTAGTATTTTACTATGTCAACTTGTTCCACCCACATGAAACTTGAAAACCGACAAATATCAGCAAAGTCAAGTACCCTGGACTGAAAATGATTAATGAGGAGCTGTTAATGTATACTTACATTGTACCAGCTCTGCATTTTCTGGAAAGAAAAGACAGAACAGCATATTTAGTAGTTACTGATGCTCATATCTCTATGTAAGATTAAAAAGGTTGCACTACTGATTCTCCATGGGAATGGAAAATCAAATGCTTGCAATGCCCTAGTCAAGTAGCCCACTTTGATACTGAATGCGTTTGAACCTACCAGTACAGTCCCTTGGCTAAGTCTGTTTTATGTAACCTTGAGGTTTTGCAGTTTTCAAGCACTGTCAAAACTATCTGCACTTCTCCATTTCAATGAAATATGTGTCACTAACCAGCTGTAACTAACAGTCATTATTATAAAAAGCTGTTCTGGGCCTGAAATAAAAGATATGTGAATGTTTAAACAAATCCCCAGGCACAGTTACATACACCATCTAGGTAAATTTACAGAGAGTAAACACGCTAATATTTACATAGTGTAATACAGTCCGCTGACAGAAACAATCATTACTCTAATAGCTCACATGGCTAAAAATGGAAGGTAAAGAAAATGCAAAACAAACATTTATATTGACTCAAGACATTTGAAGAAAATTTACCGCCATGGAAGTGGAATGCCTTTTTCCCGCCACTCGGAATACTTTTTTGGTCTTCAAGCTGTTTATTTATTATGTTGACTAAAGTTGACTAAGTTGACTAAAAATGCATGTGAAATTGCAGATTCGTTTAAAATTCTGCCCTGACGGTGCATTCATGCACAACTGTTCGTTATGTTGTTCAGACTCTGCAAAGTCATCGTGAAAATCATTTGAGTCTTTAATGACACACCACAAGACTGAAGAATAAACGGCCTTTGTATAATGATAGGTTTGAGTTAGTCATGAAATCGTTCATTGAGAGAGGATGAAAGAATTTTTCTCGCCTTTAATCTCACCTCTCCATGTCTGCATATCTACAGATCTCTTAAGAGCAGCAGCTTTAGGATTGAAGATTAGCACGCATCTATAAAATACGACCTTGAGCAGTGGATATTCTGACTTACCTTGGCATTGCGGCTGAAGTGGCGAGAGGCAAGTGGGTAGGCAGATGTGAGGGAGGAGGCAGAGGGTATGGAGGGCAGGGGGCTATCTGACCCTCCACCTCCTCCACCAGTGCTCTTCTCTCCTCCTCCCCCCTCAGTCTCACTGGCCCTACCACCCCCAAGGACCCTGCGCCGCAGAGAGGGAGAGCTGCCAGGGGTGCTGCGTGGAGAATTACTGGCTGTACTGGAGACAGAAAAGACAGAGTGAGATTTAGCTCAGGCAAGAAAGATTCATATTTCAAACTCTAAATTTCACTCTGTTGTGCCCTTAATGTCATTTTTTGAAGAAAGGCTGCAAGCATATCCTATTTGATAATAGCATACCATCTAAAATGGCCTGGTGAAGACCAAAGAAAGGTCATGTAAGCTTGTGTTGTCAGCTGAAATCATTTTGACTACAGCAGCCAAGAGGGTGAGGTTATTTTAAACTGTTTAATAATGTGTCTTAAGACCATCCAATCAATAAATCTAACTGCAAAACACAGGACCCACCGTTTTCAAAGACATTAAACGGGGACAGAAAAACAATTGAAAAACATTAGACATAAATAAAAGCTATATATTTGTATTGACTTCAAAGTAAGTGTGGTGTGGAGCTCAAACGATTAGTCAGTTAATCCATTAGTCACCTTAGAAAAATGTTAGAATTACAGACTGTGACAATCGACTAATCTTTTGCTGGCATGTTTACCTCCCGTAAAAACATCTGATTTTCTTTATTTCATATCAATGCAAACTGAAAACCTTTGGGCAACACAAAAATAACCAATTAGTGATATATCTTGTGATTTATATACTAGAGTAGGTATTTCTGGCACAACTGCACCTATGTCCAAAGTCAATCGAGAAAGGAAGAAGGGAAGAATTGTGACAAGGTCAAAACTCCAGCAACACTTTTATAATGAACAACTTCAGGATTAAGATCTTCAGGTTTTGTCCTTCATCAGCAACATGGTCATATCATAAACTACAGACTTAACAGAAAAATGTTTCTAACATAGATCAACCTGTACTGACCTCTTCAGGGTCAGCCTACTGCTGCCGTAGCATTTGCATCTAATGTTCAGGTCAGTGGCCCACGAAAATGGCTGTATTTACGCCACAACACGGTTTCCATGGTTGCACCTCATTCCTCTGTAAGTGAAACAACCTCTGTATTCACCATCGGACATCTTAGAAGTTTGCCTCTGTGTTTCGAACATACACACACAGCTATTCATCATCGTCCATTCCATTATCCCAAGTGGTGACCATGAATCAGATGTAGCTGCCTATGTGCTCGCTAAGTTAGGATCCAACTTGATGAATGCTCTGCTTATTCAGTCAGCCGTATGTTGCTGTGGCTCCCCCTTGGCTAAAGGTAATTTCTTCATCAATGAAGCCAAATCAAAAAGTTCAAAATTTCATTTAGTCCCTTTAAGCTGAAATTCTCTCCACACACTCTATCACTTCTATCAGCAAAGTATTCCCATGTTAACCATTGCTCTGTAACTAATATTTCTATCAACATAAACTTGTCATGTTTTCACTCCCTCTGCAACGATGATTTTTGTTCAATCTTCCCTTCTATTTTATGCCGCAAATGGTGAAGCCCCCAGAGTTTAGTTCTTAATAGCTTCCATTTAACTCTAATTTTTCCTTTGACCATCCCAACTAAACTGGCACAAAGTTTAAAAAGGTTTTAAGACACTTTTACTCTTCTCCTCAAACAATGCACAGGACTTGAAGTTGCCAGAGCTGATTACCGTTGGTGAATTCATGTATGCTCAAAAATTCATTACTTTTAGCCTATTTTAGATGCTTTGGAAACTCATATCTTTTAATGCTTATTAACCGAATATTGTCTACACTCTTTTGTAGTGTGTGGCAGTTAATCATGGTCTGATTATGTTGTTTTCCGTTTACTATTTCAACAATGTTTTCTCCCCTCTTTGGCCAGGTCTCTCTTGATAATGAGATTGTAACATTTACTCGTTTAAAGAAAAGGAAAAATGGGCAGAAGATTAAAACGAGCACAGCTCAGACAGTGTAAACTTAGAAGCGGATGTCATAGACAGAAGCTGGAGAGGTAAGGGGATGGGACAAAATTATCATATCCGAGGCAACGCCACTGAGGCTGGGACAAGGAGCAGGGGAGCTGGGAAGCCATCCCTAGACCTCACCAAGTTCGCTTTATATAGGAATATAATCCGAGATCTAACTCAACGCTGGTAATCAGAGCAGCGGCATTATGACAAGTAGCATTAAGCTATCTTTAGGTAAACGTACGTAGGGGCAGCAGGTGCTGGAAACAGTCTTGCTGCGCGGTCAGCCAATGCGACCGAGTGCGACCGGGACAGCGATTGATGTGAATCTGTGTCAGCATGTGTTTACAAACCGGGGCTAAATCCGCCAGCGGCATGGATGCTAAAAAAAAAAGGCTAACCATCAGCTCTGCCAGAACTTTCGGCACAAACCTCTGGCTCTCTCTCCGGCGCAGTTACCCTTAATTTTGCCCTCTACCCTGTCACACGCTAGGGCGAAGCGAACTTGCACAGCTAATGGGGGTAAGCTAGCACAGCGGCTACCCCGAAACCCAAACAACATCGTAACCGTGCGGTCACCTAGGACGGGAGAGAGAGGGGGGGGGGGTGTCAAACGCGAGTCGTTAGGAGGAATCAAAATGAAATGTAATCTATTTAATTAAAATAAAACAAAACGAAACGTTGTGCGGGGCTGGTGTGGTCAGTGGATGGAGGGGTGGGGGAGTGTGGACGCGGTGTGAGCGAACGAGCATCGACAGGATGAACATATAAACAAATCCCCAGCGATCGCTTCATGCGGCTAAATAACAAATGTGGCCGCACAGAGAACACCTGTGTTTTTACATAAACTAAACCTGCACCATCTACACGTTATAAGTGGGATTTGGTCATTATTTGGCCACACTACCACCCCCCCCTCCCATATCCCATGAACGGTATATGAGGACCACAGCCAGATATCACTATGTAACACATGCTATCCATCACACTACCGGAGGCTTCTGCCACTTACTCGAACATGTCATGGGGCGTTTGCGATCCAGCTGATAATACACAAAAACACACACACGCGCGCGCGCACACACACGCTGCCGCTCACTATTGTCATCAATATGGCACCGGCTGTCCCTGGTGTGTGTGTGTGTGTGTGTGTGTGTGTGTGTGTCTATGTGAGTGCAGCTAAAGCGAGCCAGACGCCGAAGGGAGTGTATGTCCGCTCTTCTGCCTTGTTTTCCTTTCGGTTAGCGTCGGGGTAGCACTGCGCCCATCATCCACCGTCCCGGGGTCGGGTCTCTAATTTCCCATCGTGGCCGACGCCCCAAGCACCTCGCCGCCAGGTACCGGACGGAGCGCTGCTCCCTATACCGTCTGCAGGACCCGGTAACGGGCTGCTGTCTCTGCGTCCATCCGTAATCCCTTTTTTGCAACTAGGGAGCGGGTGGGAGGAGGAGGAGGAGGAGGAGGAGGAGGGAAGAGGGAGGAGGGAGGAAGGAGGCGGCTCCATGTGTTGAGTGAGGCCTTGCTTTTACAGTGAGGTGGTGTTGAACTGGGGGCACTGATAAGGATGGTAAAGCAGTGTCAAAACTGAGGGGTTTTTATCTGAATTCAGGGAGACCAGTTCCTCACAGAAAGCCGGTTGCAAAAACACCTAGTAACACCGTCATCTTTGAAATGGATGCCTTTATCCACATGTTCAACTATGTGCCAGCTCTATCTGCTGCCTCTATCCCTTTTCCAAACAGATTCACAGACCCTTTAAAACATGCTCCAGCATTAATTGCACATCAATTCTCACGTTAATTTATGGGACAAGCACAACACATCAGGTATGTTTGGAAAAAATGCATTGATAAACCTCGAGAGTGAACATTTAGTGGATTAATCAACTATTGTTATAATTGTTTTTCAAAAGTGCCCAAAAAACCCTGGTTTCCGACCTCTCAAATGACTATCGCTGTTAGTTTTCTTTGTCATGATAGAGCTTTAGATTTTGGCTTGTTGAGTGGACAAAATAAGTAATTTGACAACATCTGGGAAAGTATCATGGGGACTTTCATGGGAACTAATTTCTGAGATTTTATAGACCAAACAATTAAATCAAAAAAACAATCAGCAGATTAAGCAATAAAATATAGTAGTTTAAGATCTAAAGCCCCTTTTCAAGCCCCACGTTCCAAACAAACTGGAATCATCTAGAATAAATGGACTGTTAAAGAGGTTTTTTGATGAATATCTTCACAATATCAGATGGAGGCACTGAATGAGGGTCATGCTTCATCTCCTAATTTTCTTAGTTTAGCTAGTTGGAAAGCATTGCATCTAGACAAAACAGAGCAGTCACACATTGAACTTTGGGCCAAACAGCCTCCTGAATCTACTTCTGCAGCACGAGTTCATCCCCATGTTACTTAAGTATATAATTATAAAAAATAAAAAATAAAAAAAACAGGCTGAAACAGGACTATCATTGTAAATACAGAGACCATGGCCGCCTGTAGTAAATGCACCTGGCCAAAGCCCAGAGCCCACCCAATCCCTTAACCCTCAATCTCGCTGTCCATCCCGCTGGATTAGAGTCCTCATCATAATCCACGCTGGTCTGAGCCAGGCCCACATCTCCACCATTCTGTCTCCCTCAATGTAATCTGCTTTTCTGAGGTTCACCAACGGCCCATATTGATGTTAGAGATTCATTGGCCAAGTGGGCATTGAGAAAAGAGACAGAATGCAGCTCAAAGAAAAGCCAGAAAAATATACAGGATGTACACATCACACTACAGAGTCTATACCATAAGATGTACATTTTTTGGTCTCATACCGTTTACTTCCTGTCAATCTAAAAAAAAAAAATCTCACATCAAGATAAAGAAAAGCATTGCAAAATGAATTTCCATTACAGCACATGTTAATGTAATTGGGCTGATCAGGAAATTGTAGCTTCTGGCATATACTACATACATTAACTAGATAAAACAGTGAAAGACTTTAGAACAATCTCTAAACATGTTATCGTCCAAAATTGATTAACAACCTAATGTAGTGAATGTAAAAGGCACCAACTGAATGAAGACCATTTGAACCAGGAAAGGTCACAAAACTTCGCTGATGCAGTGTGGCAGAAAGGGCAAGAGAGATCACATTTACAAATAATGCATCGTTGTACCATCCTTTGCAGTTTTGTCAACAAGTTTGATTCTGACTTTACCTGTTGTTCTTGAAAATATGTGTTTCCGTTTGTGCATGTATATAAATCATACAGCAGATTCAGGCTACAAAATAAAAAACTTCTGTTCCAGAATCAACCTCAGAGCTGATTGTCTAGAGTTGCATTGATTAAAATCTAAATAAAAATGTACTATGATGTGTCTTATAACAAAATGATGATTTACATGTAATTTCAACACATTCTCTACACTCTTCATGTTGCACATTAGACTGTCCTCGTCTGCAAACCTACACATGAAAATCTGATGTTCAAGACATGAGAGATGAGAATCTTATATGTTGGTAATATCTAAAATTAGAGGCCAATCAGTTTATATTTGTATTGTTAAACATGTGATAAGTTGTTATGACAATTTAACAAGTTGTAACATCAAAAATAAGTAGAAGGAGGTCTCTGTGTAAAACAGAATTACCCTTTCTGCTGCACTGGGGAAAATGCATTTGTGTTAGTTATGCAAAGCCAGTGAATGCAGCTTTACCTCAACAAATCTGTGATCAAGAAACTCAAAGGATAATAAAAAGTATAAATTTGCCCCCAATAATCTCTTTCAATCCCAACATTCAAAGGTCGGGAGCAAATAGTGCAGTCAGCAAATGAGCACCTAGAAACTGAACAATGCATCAGTGGTCATGCCTTTATTGACCAATGTTCTATAAAGAAAAAAATTAAATATATACTTTGTAAATACCTGAATAGATTTAGTGCTCACAAACAGATATTGGCCCATCAAAGATATGGACCTGTTGGCCTTTCTGAGTTCCCAACTTTGGCTGGGATGTATCAGTTACCATTAAAAAAAAAATTGCCAGTGGTCTCGCACTGCAAGTAGTCACACTAACAGATTTGTCACCTCTTTCCATGATCAAATCAGAAATTCTAGTTTAACAACACGGGATGTCCTCAAAGAAAATGCCTTAAGTGCCTAAGGTGGAAGCCAGCCCATGCAGGAAAACTGTTTTATCCAGTTCTAAACCCTCATCACTGTCTTTAGAAGATCTTTTGGTATCCTGTCTGAATACTGTCAATAACAGATCACCGTGGACTTTTGTACACTGCATGCTCACCATGGATGAAGACTGAGGCACCAGTAATTTGCTGAGCAAAAGCCTGCCAACAGAGCCTTTACAGCAGGCCTGGCTTAAGGCAAGACCAGAAGTAAAAAATGAACATGATCACAGACTGTGTTGATAAGGAGTCTAAACTAATATCTCTTACAAAACAGCAACACTTGTCTCTGCCGACATGATAAAAGTCAAGATTAGATGGTCTGTGTTTTGAAATTAATCTCCAATGCATCTCAAGTGGCTTTTGGGTCAGTTGCAGCTGATTTCATCTGCAAGAAACTTTCCACTGTTAGACAAGGACATCAAACATTTGCCATAAGGCTACTTAGGGGCTGCTTAGCACCTCACCTTTTGGGCAAACAAGTGTGTTAAGTGTGTTACATGTAGGTTGTCCTAAACCAAACCAATGTGTCTGTTTTGCAATTATAAATTTGAATTAGAAGTTGTTCTGAATTTTGAGCTGAAAACTCAGAATTGTACCACCAAAGACTGATTTGAGTGCTACATGCGAATGAGGTCATTGATTTTATTTTTATGGCTTATTTGAATTATGGTTTACATAACCCTAAACATTTGTTTTGCCAAAGCCTTTCTAATGAAAGATGCATATGTATTAGAATTCACATGACCTCGTTTCAACTTAAAGCTTTCACTTGCTTTCCATGCTATATGAACGTTGGTTTGTCACTACAAAAGCCCATTGCCAAGCCATCACTGAAAGGGCGATAATGCAGATCTGGAATTTAAGTTTCATTGGTATCAGGCAAAACAATATATCTGGATCAATGAAATGATGTGTAAACGAAAAAGACAAGGGCACAGCTGTTGATATGGAGCACAGAATCACCCTGCGCTTGCCCTCTGTAGCCCACTGCAGTGGTGCCCAGAACCCCTTCTGATTGGACTCACATGACATCATCAGACTCGAAGCCTGCTCCCATTGGCTAAAGGTGATGTCATGATTCAGAGGAGGGATATATGGCGCATGAACCCCGCCTCTAACTCCTTGTGACTGACCCAGCTCCCTTTTTCCATGCTGTTACAATAGCAATCTCACTTTCTTTGTTTACAGTCTGCATAACCTTGCTGTTTTGCTTATTTGAAGGGGTTGTCTATTCTAAAAACTCACACTATTCGTCAAAATACCATTCAATAGAGAGTCAGATCTATTATGTATCTTTTCTTAGTTTTGCAGTGCAGGGAAGCAAGTGCATTTCTTGGCTCTTAACTTTTTCATTCTAACATCTGAGTCCTGGCCTCCTTTTTTATCTAATGTCACTACGTACCATGAATCAAGTCAGCTTAATCAGGGTTTTAACAGTGTAATCTGTCCTCACTAGTTTTAGCCATTAGCTAATTAACTCAACCCTGTTCCAAAATAGTTGACCTTGTGTGGTGTCTGAGAAAAGTGGACTAAGTGTAAATCTGTCAGATGTAATGCCTTTTTATTCTCCACCAACACACACAAAGGAGAGGCTACTCATTCCAGTCAGTCATTACAGGCAAATCTGGTCTCAGTAGGCCTGAATACAAATTGGCTGAGGTTTAACAGAGCTATAATTGTTGATTACCCATGAGACAGTCAAACATAGTGCTGACGGTGTGGACGCTCTATTCCAAGCAATCGAACCCTATGTGGTGCTGCTCACTATGGTGTAAAGAAAAGCCGCACTCTAGCACTTTATTTTGTTATTTCTTTCATCATAATTTTTTTAATCTTTGGCTGGTTGTTTGGGATGAATCCAGCACACTAACCTGCAGCTGTCCCAGTCAGAGTCTCTGCTGAGCAGGCTCCTGACGGACCAACGGGAGCGGCGGCTGGGAGAGGGACTACGAGACCATGAGCGAGATGGTGGCAGGAGGAGGTCCTGTGAAGGGCTGTCCCGACCTTGAGCTTCCCCCTCCATCTGAGTGGCCACAGAGGGGGAGGGCGAGGCACATAGGTGTCGCATGGTACCCTTCTCCATGGTGTCCTCTATTACAATTTGTGGCTTCTTACCCCGCTTGGGAGTGCAGCCTTGCTCTTCCTCATTTAGTTTCTTAGTTCGGGTCTTGCTGCTGCGGGATCGACTGTGGCGGTTGAAGTGTGAAAGTCTCGGGCTAGGTGAGCGAGACCACGACTCTGTGTCTGAGGATGGAGGCAGTACAGTCAGTGTTGGGACAGGAATGGGCTGAGCCAGAGTGATAGCTTCTGGTCCCACAGGAGAGGACATAGTCATCTTCAGAGCTTTCCAGGGGTTAATTTTCTCACTCATTCATTTCAAGGGCACCGACATGGGCTTGTTGTATCTTTAGAGCTGAGACTGACCCACGACGGACTGTGATGTTGTGTTTGATCTACTTTGAGAAATAGGATGGGTTAACTCCATCCAGATAAATTAGCGCTGACTTATTAAGTAACACTAACCGTATTTAAGGTTGAGTCACCATTCCCCATGTTTCTCGGGAGCTTAAAGAAGTTTCTTCACATCCAGCCAGTGAAACCAAAGAGCAGCTTAAAGATGACAGTGGTGTGGTTGTTCCTTCACAGTCAAACATGATACAGCAGGACGCTGGGAGGAAGTTTGTCAGATAATTTCACAGGCTTTTAGGTAATCCATTTCCAGTTCTCCAGTCTGTACATAAGTGGGCTAAGAGTGACTAAAATGCTCTATCAGCCCTCTTCTGTATTTAGCGAAAGTGCCTCACCCCTTCCTCCTCTGCACCACTTGTCCGGTGTTACTCTTTCTTCCGTACTTCTCTCCTCCCCTCCCTTCAGCAAACTTCAAGCTCACACGAGCATAATCAAACTCATCTTTGCAAGAGTTGAAGTATCACACACAGAAAGATCTGTGTCTGGAAGCTGCTACCTAAGGAGTGAAAAGAGCAGAAACTTTGCATTCAAAAGGCTGACCTACGTCTGACTACCACTTTGTTTTTAATATTTTTTTCTTGAAATATTAATCATTCAGCCTTCTCCACTAAAACAAATGATTGCAAGACTAGAGCTATTTATGTATTGACTTTGATACAGTCAGCTCTGCCAATTCTGGGAATATGAGGTATCATATGACAAAAACAATGTTTCGCAATGAATAGTGTTCCAGGTAGTATGCCAATCAATAAGATTTATTTGTGGTAGGGTAGATCACATTATTAGAATTATTTGGCCCAGCTTTGGAGAACTGTTTTATTATTATAGTAGCATTATTTAATATTTTCTCCCTTCAAGTAACTCAGAAACAGCCAAAACTGTGCAAATCTGGAACTGACTGACACCAGTCACACTATCAGAGGACAAAAACGGACACAAGAGAAATTGCATCTCAGTGTGTTGTGAGGAAAGTCCATGCAGATCATCAAAAATGCCAGCATTTCCCAACCTTGACTTACAAAAACACAGCTGATCCTAAAATTGGCAAGAGTAAAAAAAAAAAAAAAAACAAATAACAAAAAACCCACCTTATGCAGCAACAGCCAGACACTGGCAGACATAAACAACACACCCTATGAAAATACATAGTTCATAGCAAGGTCTAATTACCACAATACGCTACCGAGGTCGTATAACTACATGAAAACATACTGCAGATGTTTTTTTTCCAACAGAGAAGGGTTTTGTGTGTGTGTGTGTGTGTGTGTCTGTCAGTCACGCCATTGTTTGTCTTAAAAGTAGGCACTTCCAAGGCAAGGGCCAAAGCGCGTCTGACAGTATTTGCTGTGATCTGTTTGAACAAGAGCAATCTTGGCACAGACTTGTTCGTCCAGAGTAATCCACCATAATCTCCGTGCAGCCTTCACTCTTTAGTCCACACAAGCCTAATCTTTCGTGCTATAAATCACCAGCCGTATAGCGCTGTAATCGTACAGTATTACACACAGACCACGGCCAAGTCAGATGCGGTACAATGCGGCGGGTTACAAACGAGCAAATAAAGTTTCTGCAGTGCGAAGCGAGTGTCCAGTAACAGCTGATCCGGCGACATCAGGACCATCACTCAACATTACTGCTGTTTATTTTGGCTTAAGGAACACATCCCTCGAATGATCTGCAGTTATGTGAAACACCGCCAACCAGCGATATCTGTTGACACGATATTGTGTGCGGTTGAACACCCGAGGGTATGCGAAAAGAAACCGGGTAGATTTTGATAATACGGCACAGAACAAAAGTTTTAAAGCCGTATAGGCTAATGTTGGAACTCCTACCTCCCATTGGATGAGTTTCCTCCGTTTCTGTTATCTTGCTCGGCCTCGAAAACAAGCCGAGCGACGGTCCGGGACGAAACGTTAAAATCCACTTTTTCACAGGAACACATCAACA
Source organism: Istiophorus platypterus (assembly GCA_016859345.1). Lineage (NCBI taxonomy): Eukaryota > Metazoa > Chordata > Actinopteri > Istiophoriformes > Istiophoridae > Istiophorus > Istiophorus platypterus. The sequence continues at coordinate 6,457,342 of CM029126.1, read as the reverse complement.
TTATTATGTGCGAGAAGAAGCATCTGCCGGCTACAGCTAACCGTTAGCCCTTAGCAAGCTAACGCTAAAGACAACGAAGTTTAGCCAACGTTGACTGACACCACCACCACCACCACCACCACCACCCCCGGACCTCCGAAGGACTACAGCTCACAAAAAAAGATGACTATCGGGGGCTAACAGGCTTTAATTTCCAGCAGAGAAAGTATTACGCCGTGGTCTTCCATTTTCTCTTTAAAAACACCCCGATGAAACTAATTCTACAGTTAGAGTCCAAAGTTAGCTTAGCGTCGTTAGCCTGCTAACTTGGTTTAAAATTGACATAATACGGGTTTTTTCTTTTTTTGACGAAATGTGAAAGCAACGGACTAAGTCAGTCGGTCGATTTACTTAGTACATTGGGGGGTCACGGGAAGTATCACCAAGACAAGGTAATTACCCCAGCTACTTATGTTTACCAGATCATAACCCCGACGACAATTTAAAAAAAAATAAAGACCTTTTAGAAATAATAGAAAAAAAACGTTTATTATTATGTAATGAAATATAAACAGCCAACGAAAACAAGACGAACACCCTCCCGGCGAACTTTGTGGTACGGGCCGGGAAAATAACTGTACAGGGGGATGTGGCGAGAAGGAGGCAAGTGTTTACGCCACTCAAATAAAAATATATCTAATTAAATATTTATATCCTTCGACAGCTATAATCTTTCGATTTACTTCAAATAAGCTGGTCAATGATCTGGACCGTTTTGGAGCGGTTTGGTTGCTTTATTGCAAAGAGAACCAATGAAAGCAGTCTCGTACACCCGAAGTCGTCGCAGACATGAAGTCGCCGCTACAGGTTGTTTTTGGTTTTGTTTTGTTTTGTTTTTTTTCGGTAAACCACGAACAAACACAACCTGTGTGTGTTCATCCACCGATTTAGCATAATTTCAGAGTTATATTGAAGGGAGCTGTTACGTGGCCATAATTAACGGAGAAGGACACTGCGACCCCTTGTGTCTAACAAGGTTGTCTACAACCTTGATGTGTTACCTGATGACTTATGTTTCATCCTTTGCCTCACAAAAACTGCCACAAAACTGCATATGAGGTATGTGGGCCCTTCTTAAGCATGAATTTGGTAGCAGATGCAGTGTAGCATGGGTGTATTCATCTCACCTCCTTCATCCTGCAGCAGCATTGTTTCATATGGTCTCATGAACTATCATGGGTGGGGTGCAGCCTGTAGGATACTGGATATCGTCGCCTCCGGGACGCATACAGCCAACAGGGCCAGTGACAGGTTACCTTGTCTGAACCTGAAAACAACAAGAACAAACAAGATACATTAAGTTAAACTGATGAAGAAAGGTTGATATTTTGACCCGATGCACTGTTGATTTTTAGTGCGCTGACTAACATTTCTTTACATTACAGGTTTGTTTTTAAATCAGCTTCCCAATTAATCAAAACAATTGGACATTTTCTGAATATTTGAGAAAATAGTGTTAAAAATTTCCATCACAGTTTCCTAAAGCCCAAAGTAATGTCTTCAAATTGTTGTTTTTTTTGTTTTGTTTTGGGTTTTTTGGGGGGGAGGGGGTTGTTTGTTTGTTTGTTTTTTTGATTGGCCAACAATTCATAACTCAAAGATATTTAGTTTACCCTCACATAAGATAAAGAAATGCAACAAATCCTCAAAACTGAAATTGTGGAAAATTTTGCTTGAAAACAACTAAAAAAAGACTTGGTTGCCAAACTACTGATTATTGACTAATTCATTTTGACTCTTGTGGATATTAAAAAAAAACCTCAACAGTTTTAGTGTACCTAACAGGATGTGCTACTTCACTTTTATCACATTTCTAATGTCCACATCCGGACATATGCACACATATTGCACCTTTCAGTCTTATTTCCCAAACTGATGGGCACTCAGTATACCAGACTTTTTAAAAATACACATTAGGGCAGATATCCTCACACTTTGGTGGTCAAACTTTAGAAGCTGACTAAAACAGAGAAATTTGAAGCCCTGATACAGGCAAAGTAAAAAAAAAAGGAATATTACAGTATTTGACAATATATATCCTGAAAATCTTTTGTATTTATGAATTTGCCTTTACCTGTTTGTCAGTTTTAATCCTCAGCCAGTACTTGCTTCTGTATCCTTTCAAATCAATAGCAGAGCATCACAATGACTTGGCAGTTTCACCTTCTCCATAGGTTTAGCAGGCATCCTCTGGTTTCTCATTCCTTGTGAGTTCCGACCAAAATCAACACTTCGCCGGTTCCGCTTCAAGGCAGAGTGCCGAGGTCTGTGATACATATGCAGCCCGGCCAAAGAAACCGCTCCTTGTCACAGGGAGTTGTGTAGCCGAGTGCTTTTCTGGCTGCTGAGTCGGGGACTGGAAACTCGATCTGTGCTAAAAATAAAAAAAACATCACCAGCATTGCGAAAAGGGAGGTGTGTCACTCACTGTGTGTATGCGTGTGTAGGGTCACAGAGGTGTAGCCCACACCAGTACACACAACACATGACACACACACACACACACACACACACACACACACGCATACACGGGGTTCATCAACTGTCAACTTGAGTGTGGCAACCCAAGGTCTTTCCTTCAACCTCTCATGATCACGTGTGTAATTTCCAAGCTTAATCATTGTCATTATCATTCATAGGTGACCACAAGGTTAAAAGAGGCAAGGACCCTTGTAAAGAGCTCAGTGCTTCAATGTGTCATCTGGTTGCATCACATGACAACATTCCTTGACCTCCAACGGAGCCAAAGTACACAAACAAACAAACACAAGCAAATACACACACACATACACGAACGCATACACACACTGTTGCTGGCAGAAACACAGTTTATATCCTTTCCCCGTACACTGTGCATGATCTTTTTTTTCAATATTTGTATGGCCTCAAAGTGGGACATTCTTCTCCCCCTGTAAAAAAATAAACCCAACAAAAAAAAAAACAAATAAGAGAAAAAACAAACCCAACTCATTACCCAAACTCATCATTCATCATGTCAAAACACACTTGCTTTATCTACCATGTGAATGTTTTGGTCACTGTAGTGAGCAGGCCCTTGGTCAATGTGTGTTTTGTCAGCCCTGACCTCAGTGTCCTTGTTTTTTTTTCTTCCTGACAACTAACTGGCACTGACTAATCAGTCAGACCCCTTGATGGGGAACATCAAAAACCAATGAGAAAAGACATGATATAATACAGCTATAAAATGTAACCTCTTCTGGTTGTGTAAAGGAACAAAAGGGAAATATTTAGTCAAATCTATGTGAAATGAGTCGATAAACGATATCTCGATACAATGATTGAACGCAGTTTGTTGCAGCATGTGAGAAATTCAAACGCACCTTCATATTGAGAGGAGAATTGCATTTATGCCAAATTCATGTGCAGACACTGATTCACAAAACAAGAAGAGAGAATAACAGTTTAGTTTTAGTTTAAATGGACGATATACAGTGGGAGATTACTATTAATTGATGGTACACACATGGAAAGGGAACATTAAATGAAGCTTGGATTTGTATAACTTGGTTCAGCACGACAAGTGTCAACATTTTCAAATCTCTCAGTCCATGAATTCTAATAGAAAATGAGTATGAATCAAATAATTTCCCATGATTCCCTATGTAGGACCAGAAATTAATAGAAATTATTTGATTTAAAGCATTTAGCTGATGCATAATGTTCATGCCGCAAACTGGCTCTGGGACGAACTATGTATTTTAAACTCTACAAATTTTTTTATTTTAATTTAATCTGGATCTCGAGAGAATCCTCAATATTACCATTTATCTCTTCACATTGCTCCTGAACACCAAGCAAACTGAAATAGCTTTAATTTAGGTGACGAGCATTTGTCTGCTGTATTATCTTCTGGGGGAGTACAGAAATGAGCAGCTACACCGCAAGCCAGTGTTAAGCAGATGAAACAAATTGACTTACACAGTTCTGAAATGATCAAGTGCTATATTTTGCCACTTAGGCGGCAGACTCATTGATTCATGACGACAGCCAGCAGATATAGATGCAGACTTACTGAAGGGTTAAATAGAATGTACGACTCAGCTGGGGAAGTGCAGACAAGAGGAAACTAGTATTATTCGTTTATACATCACATCATTTATTGAATTACCTACGTTAAAAAGATGTCAGAACAAGGAACTCATTCAGGACACAGCAACACGGTTTAGACTTAACCACAGGTGCAGTTTGAGTTGTGTCTCATTTTCAGTCTTTAACATCGACATACTTTGACCTGAGAGATCAGGTGAAGTCAGTTCACAACATGGAATAAATCCCCAGGAAATAATTTTCATTAGCAAAGTCTGGCTGAGGTGCTTATGCGTACCTGTAAACACATACTTGTAAAGTACCCTTGAGTGAGTCACTGAATTCCTGCCAGCCGCACAGTGCTGGAGCTTACCGTGACCTCTGACCTGGGGAGAGGAGCTGGAGAACAGAACACTTGTTTACAGACAAAATTAAGGTACTAAATTGCATTGAATTGCACCTATAAGTGTGGCTGCCCCTTTGAGCCCTGCGTGGCTGTTTGTTCCACTCTCAGCAGGTGTTTTTCTGAAAAGATTTGTTTAACAAAATAAGACAGGGTTGATTTAGCATGTCAATCTTGTTGTCCTTTTTTTTTTTTCTTTTTTATTGAGGCATGAACATAAAAGCAACTACATAGAATGGCATAGATACTTCTCAGCTGATAAGGCAAGAAATGGTAATAGCCAACGCCTGCATCACATTTTAAGCTATTAACTAACAACTGATTCCCTTTTCAAAAAAAAATTTCCAATATTGCACCAATGAAAAAACAGAAACAGTTCATGCCTTCAGCATGTCAAAACTTCTCCTGTGTGAGAGAATATTCCTCCGTCAATCTATAAATCAGAAGAAGCATGGCTGCAGTCTTGTTTTGGATGGTTACGGATCGGGTCTCATCCTCTCAGGTTTCCTGCTGGCTTTCAAACACACAAGGTCCAACTCTCCTGGATTCACACGCTCTAAATATAGCTGTCTTAAAGTCAGTCGGGACTGCAGGGGCGACTTAAAACTACTGCTAAGAAACGCAGATACGCAAGGCTTTTTTAAGATTATTATTAGTAAACAGTTTCTCTCTCCTATAGCTTTTAGAGGCTTTCTAAGTTTTTTTTTGGGTGGGGGTTTCCTTCGGGGGTGGCAGTGTGAAATGCAAGATTTTTGAACTAATGGACTGACATTCTGGATTAAAAAGTGGACTGGTTCGTAGTGAGGGACATGGAATTAATCGGCAATCTAGAGGCATCATGTCAGTAAAGTAATCCCAGTTGTCACAGATATTTCTCCACAGGTTTACGTCAAGGAAAGCTTGACATTTTGTTCAACAGCTGTCCATAAATTGCTCCAGCAGAAATGATATGCCACGTGTCTCTTTTAGTTGTTGTCAGCCTTTTCGGTAAGTCCAAAATCATCTTACCTTTAATTACGAGTAAGTCTTGATGTCAGCTGCTGAAGTTGTACATTTGAGTGTGAACTTCTGGATGGCTGAATTTTAATCACTGTAACAAAGGGCAAGAATAGACTATTGAAACAATTTGATCTTTTTTGAACACCCTATGTTTTAGCATGATTGTTTAAAACTACAGTGTACATCCAGCATAGATGAATTTTAAATACTCTGCACATTTGAATATGTAAACGAGTAATAGATAAGCGAATCTATAAATGTTTAAGCCCTTATTTTATTTTTTAATAAAAATAAATCATATATATCCCTAACAGACTGATATTTCCTTCTCAACTGCTGTTCATCATTATGTGAGGCTCAGTTGATTCACATCTTCTTAATTACACATTTTTATGTGCTGAATGAAACTCTCGGACTGATCATGGGAGAACATTTCGTCAGAAAAGGGAAGCTTTTATTACTCTGAGATGTAAAAGATTGTTGTACAGAAAAAAATAACTTAAAGTATCTTCTATCATCGTAGCTGAGAAATCATCAAAAACAAATAGAGTTTATTCACACTGAATTCAGTTTTTGAATATTCATTTCCATTGGGAATATTCATTCCAAAACTTTTATTCTCCTATTTAATCAGTTTAATTCAATTCTGGCATGGTCTTATCCTATATTTGATTTTACAGTGTTTAAAGCGTGTTTGCATTTTTACTTTGCCTTGTTGTTGAAAGGTGCAACACAGTACAAATGATACTCCCTCGGTCAGTGAGAAGTCTAAACAGAGCATCATCAGTTTTAAGTATGCAAACAGCTGCAAGCTTTTACCAAGTGGAATAAATTGGAGATATTCCCCAATTGAATGTAATTTCCTATCAAATGGGATAAAGCGTAAGTTGTACATGGAAAGTCGTCACTATGATGATTCCCTGGCTCATTCTTCATCTTAATTCCTTTCTCCTGTTTCATCATCGCCTCTTTTTTTAATTCTCGTTCTTTAAATTGCCTGATTGTTCTGCTCATGTGCCCTGTTTTCTTCTCCTTCATCCACCTCTCCTCTCCTACCCCCCCCCCCCCCCCCAACGTCCAATTCCCTGCAGCGTCTCAGTGCCACGCCGGCTGTGCGGAGGTGGATTCCCTGACTGAAGCCGTGGCAGGAAAGCGATTCCTGCTGGGCTGCATCTCCTGCAAAAGAAGAGAGGAGGTCCATGCTCGGGCCGCAGTAGACTGGCACTTCAAATCACCGTGGGAGGAGGAGTTCAGGCATGTGAGTTCAACAAAGCCTTTGAGGGAACCGGGTTGAGTTGTCCGTTAAATTTGGTTTGGGTCTGTGAATGAATAGGGCTCTCTTCATCTGTCAACATGCCCTTGAGCAGCTCTGATGCCGTGCCACTGAAGCCTAGTATTACTGAAGGTGGAGGTATATTTTAGTAGGCCTATTTTTCTTTTTTTTCTTTTTTTAATTAGTCAACCTTTATTACTTTTCTGCATTTGTCATTTAATATTTAATATTTTCAGCTCGCTATGAAGTTTGCTAACCAGACAGATCAGGAATTAAATACAAGAAATCCATGTTGTTTTTAAATTACATACATATACTGTATATATTATATATATATATATATCACATATATTGACATGATCAAATCCAAAATTGCATATCTTAAATGAGCTTTTACCTCTTTATTTTTACACTATGTTATTACACATTGGTACCACTTTCTACAAGACACCATTTAAAAAGGCTTTGTATGTTGTAATTAATGGATTTATTAAAGGTTTATATATAATTTTTTTTACCTTATTCTTTACAGCTTAGATATAAGTCATTAATAGCAGCAACACTGGGTTGCCAGGTTGTGAAATATCTGCCTCCAGCCTGACATTATGCTGCCTATGTCAATAAATGTTATTGAGTTATCAACAGAGGGCACCATGTTTCTAGCTTCCTAATATTTGCTCTTGTATAATTGATAGTGAACCATTAAGAAAGGGTAATGAGTTTTCAGTTTATAATAGGCCACCAGAAAAGGCTAGTGGGTCAAATATAAATTTTAATAAATAATTTTTAAAAAGCATTCTACAAAAATCCTTCAGTGCTGTGGTTATAAATGTTAATGTCCAGACATCCGGCAGCCCTTTCCTAGAAGATTATTTTGTACATAAACTCTTAATTTTAAAAAATAATTAGGAAGTCATACTAATGTAATGACATAGAATTTACTACATTTCCCTCCGAAGTCGGATGGAGTTGAAGCATTATGTTGCTTAATATGGAAAAACTGAGTACAAGTACCTCAAACAGATGATTGCAGGGGTCTCCCAAATGAATTCAACTGCTCACTATAAAGACAAAGATGTCATGTTGAAGGTTGCTTCAGATGGACATGCCACACTTTCCACCATTCGTAACTATTAGGGCATAATGTGCCTAATAAGAGAAGTTATAGTATTGTATAATATACCTAGAGGAGGAAATCTTTTCAAACCAAATTCATAAAGTTCCCATTTGTTTCCTTCTTTTCCCTTCTCTCAGATTTTCCACTATGACCACCCCACTGCTGACATCCTGGACAAGGATTTTGGCAACCGTCTGGAGTGGCATGGGACGCAAAATAGCGACATTCAAATAGGAGCCATTTACATTCACAACGTCAGCTTCAATGACACGGGGACATACCGATGCACCTTCCACCGCACCCTCTTCCTGGCAGTGTCCGAAGAGCATGTCACTGTGGAGAAGGAGGTGGAGCTCAGCGTGGTGGCTGCAGGTAAGGGTGAGGTGTACCTGTGAAAACACACTGTGTCGACAGTGTCAGAAGAATTATTCTGATCCTTCACTTAAGTAAAAGTACTTTTACGACAATCTAAAATTACTCTGTTATGAGTAAAAGTCCATCATTTAAAGTCCGACCTCAGAATTATCAGCAAAACATTCCTAAAAAATGAAAAAATAACTGCAGACAACTAGTGGCTATTACTGGTGTACATTACATCCACCACTGGCTGTCAGTTTTTCTTCCCTTTCTTCTCGTTGGAATCTCCCATTTCTCAAATTTTTGAAAGAAAAAAAAAACTACATTAACAGTTTACCTGTCAAGGTGCTTTTGTGATTCCACTATTTAAAACCTAAACATTAGGCCTTGGTTCCTCCTCTCTCTGGCCATGATAAACGAGTTACACCGGGGATCCGAGTTACACAGGGATCCGAAGAACCTTCTACTTAACACTAGACGACAACCCAGTGAAGAAGGTCAGAGGTCAAATGAGCCATGCAGTGCTTTCACTCCACTGCCTCTATCAAAAAGTCTCTCGGGAGCAGGATGTTACAAAAGGAGAGACACCACAGAGAGTGTCTCTCAAAATCTTCATCAGAGTCAGGCCTGGTCTCCTTCTGTTTGGTCCACTGACTCTTTCCTTTAGATTCTACTCAAGATAATGGTACCGCATAAAAGGTGAGGGGACCACCAAAGTTCACAAAGACCATGAATGTCTTGCATGGTAATTAACCAACAATTGTTGAGATATTTTTCAGGAAAAGTCAGAGGATTGGCAAAGTCATTAGGATTTATCCTCTGGGCCACATGGGTATCCGCCCCTGTTGTTAAAGTTGGATTTGAGTTTCGAATTTGTCGCGATCTTTCGTAGTTTCTGGAAGCAAATTTGAGCAGTAAAGTGGAGCCCAGGTGGAGTCAGTGAAAAATAACACTTGTGGCCCAACATGTACCCAGTGCCTCGGCCAGAGTCTGATTCTGGCTGTTATCCTCCAGTGTTGGTTGATGGCCAGGAAGACAATCTGTCCGGATTGGCCTGGATGTGGAAGTAGCGTTGGACAGCCATGTACATTTTGAGCCAGAAAAAAAACAAATATATGTGGCCAGAATAATTCTTGCCAGTGACGCCTGTATAGTCTGTTAATCGAGCAAATGGGATTCCAAATGTAGCTCCCAGTATGTACCGCAAGCAATGAAAGATTGCATAACATATGCTCATCTAGATATGGGGCAGAACTCTTGGAGATTTTGAAAGAGCAATACATTTTCAAATTACCATCCTATTACAACAAATATTGACTGAAACTTGCCTTTAACTGCTGGAGATGGGGAAAACCATGCTGGTTCTGCCTTTCTACAGAGATGTCCTGGTCTCCCTTTTTTTTTCGCAGCCAATCGGGAGCCGACAGCGGTGGTCTCAGAGATAATGATGTATGTGCTGATTGTGGTGCTGCAGCTTTGGCTCATTGCGGTCCTTGTCTACTGTTACAAGAAGATTTCGGAGGAGCACGAGGCTCAAGAGGCCCGCAAAGCTCTCAAGGCTCAGGCAGCGTGAGTCATCTGTCTTTTATGTGGTGTACTGCACCAATAATGGGATTAGTTTCAGATTTAAGCACCAATATTTCAGCAATATATTCAGGTTCAGGGGTCTTAAATAACGCTGTACCTTTTCTTTTTATAATTCCAGACTGATAGAATCAAAAGAGAACTGTGATGGAGTGCAACTAGAATAACATTACCCTGGGTGAGTTTTGACTTGCAAGCAGCCATTATACCGATTCACTGGCTTCAACAACATCTTTTTAGGATTCAGGGAACTGTGATAATATGAAATATATGAAAGCATGTTCTTCTCTTCACTTGGCATTTTTGTGTTTTTACTTTCGTTTTGTATCCGTCAGGTATGACAGATCATCTCTGCAAGAGTTAAGCTTCATCACTGCACCATGATTTTGCTGACAAAGACACAGTTACTGTATAATGGAGTTGATTTTGAATGCCATGGTCATGCTCAGTCATATGGGACAATTAAACACTGGAAATTTTTATGGATTTTTTTTTAAAAGGACTTTAAAGATTTTTGAAAACAAGTGGCCTTCAGTGTAGGGAATTCAATTAATTGTGTTATGTTAGGTGTTGAAAAACCTATTAATTTATTGGTTAATTATCATTCTATAATATATAGGAAAAAGACAGTTAAAGTTTTTGTATAATGTCTGAATAACACAAAGGTATTCAACTGAAAACAATGAGACACTGTAATGCTGTAACTACAGGACATTAACTCAAAGTCAGTAATCCAAATGGGCAACAATGGATTTTCTATTGATAAACAAATTAAGTGATTCACGTGATTCATGAGTTCAGCATTACTTGAAATACTTAAATAAAAAAGACTTGAAAGCATCCCAGTAACAAAAATCCTCATTTATCGGTATACCTCAGTTCTCTGGGCTGCTCCCATTTCTATGGGATCAGCAGTGTTGATAGAAACATGTGTTGATAAAGCAGCAGTTTCAAAAGAAAATGGCTTGAGGCAAACTGGTGGCTTTCCAGGCTTAGCTGGGCGTGCACCGTCTAAATATGCTGGGTTTAACGCAGCAGCCACCCACCCCCCATCCCATCACCACCTCTGTAGTGACTAATTTCCTCTTTCATCTCTTTTGACCATCAAAAAAAAAAGTGTAATAATTTTACCATATTATTTGAATTCCTAAGTTAAAAAAGGCGTCTAAGTATTTATTTTTTTTGACTGATGCCATGTCTTAATCATGCCTAATGAGAGTCAATTTCATTAATATGACTTTCTAGGTATCCGAGAGGTCTTGACTTTATGTCATGACATGTTAGTGTATGGTAACCATAAGCAGGATGTCTTAAAATACCAGTGTCAACTGGCAAAACACTGTCCTAGTACATCCAACCTTATCCATTTGTCCGAGTCCGTGTCTGTGCAAGTTTGTAAATGAAGCAAAATAAAGTAATTGTTTTTTGTATATCTTTTTTTTTTTTTTTTTTTTAAATCCACTGCCTGTGCTGGGTTGAAAAAAAAAAAACAGGAAAAAAAATTAAATTAATGAACTTATCAGTATAAACTTTGACAGTGATCCCCTTTTGAGGAACTACATTTGTTTTCAGGATGTTGCCTAATCTTTCTTGTGAAATGCTGTGTAATGGGTTTTTTTTTTTCTTAAACAAACTTTGTCCTTTGCTGTGCCTGCCAATCCAACCACAGAATGACAAAATACTTATCTGCAAATGTCTCTATCTTAAATACCACTTTACTGCAGGTTTCAAGAAGCACACTGACAATATAACACTGAGTTAAAGGGCATTTGAAGGGGATTGTTTTGTAACTCAATCTGATCTGAGCTGTGCTGCAGACTGCCCAATCTAGCTCTTGTCTGAGAGCAGCTTTGTTCTCCTGCGTCAGCTCGGCACCGTCCCCAAAAACAACCACACACTCCTGCTCCCATTTCAAAATGTGAACAAAAAATATTTTTTTTAAACACATGGGGCAATGCTACTAACCACATACAATCCTAAAAAAGAATGGGATTAAACACCAGTCTTGACCATCATCAGAGGTTAGCCCCAAAGGATGATGGTCCTCTGAACAGGTGATAAAGTTCATCCTCAAATCATCCTTAACATTTTTTGTTTGTTTGTTTTTGATTACCTGCCACAAAATGGGTAGACTTTACCATGTGCATTTGTAATGAAAATATGTTTAGGCCAAGTTTAAAATATTTTCCCATGATTTTCATGACATTTAACCAGATTAACACTACTTGAATGAAGTATATCTAAGGGCAGTATCCTAGCTCGGTAAACTCATCATTGTAGCTGATTATAGCACAGTGGTTTAAGTCATGCTACAGCACTGCCTCACTACACTGAGCTTCTGACCTTGCCCTGTGACCTCCTCATTTCATTAAACGTGTTGACATGTTGAACATGCTGCATATCTCTTTCTCGTAAAAGCACGGAAGGAGGGCAGGATATGTGACCAAGAGAAGAGGGGTTGTGCATTTTTACTCAGAGTATAGTTTTGGAAGCAAGGACAACCAGATGCCTCAGGTCCAGCTGGAGACAGGTGACTTGAAATGACTGATGTTCGCTGATGCCAATAGCAGCAGGAACTGGGTCCGGATTTCTTGAGGTACGCTGTTCCTTCTACCAAACAAAGCTCGAATAATGATTGAGATATTTTTCCAATTCACTTTGACTCTCTTAAAACCAAAACAAAAACTGAAAGATCAACCGAGATTTCTTAAAAAAAAAAAAAAGTGTATCCAGCATTCAGTCTCAAGTTTGCTGGGTGGAAGTCAGAGAGTACATTTCCCATGTTTAATTTGAATGTAAGACAACAAACGGAAGCGTGATTATACATTTTCTGAGAAATGGAGTGTCCTTTCCTTTACCTGGAGGAGTTTTGTTTAAAATCACTGTGGGATGTGGGTCATTTTCTCATTCTCTGAGATACAGCCTCATTCTTGCATATTATGCCTCCCACTTAGCTCCTTCACATTTTTTTCTAATGTCTTAATACACATCTATTATAATCAAAGTGGATTTTACGGGGCAAACCTATCAAATCTTTAAGCAACTTGTGACTTAAATCATCATCATGCTTTGTAATTGGGTTAGGATGAATCATTTACACATTAATCAGACTAAATAATACAACAGTGAAATAAAGAACATTTTCTGCATCTACTTTTTCTCACAGCCTTATTTTCCTCTGCTGCAGTTTGCTGAGCATCCAGCAGAGGTCAGACATGTCTCACATCAATACCACTGAGCTGCAGTCGCTCCTGCTCTCCCTACTGCAGCGCTGCCTCAACGGCACAAGTATACTGTCACCACCGAGGCCTCAAAACTACACCACACAGCAGGCTGTGCACTACGTGACTGGAGCTCGGGTCCATGCGCAGTCTGAGGGAATCATGTACATCCTTCTGGTGGTCGGCATGTTCAGCTTCTTCACATTCGGCATCATGCTCAGCTACATTCGCTCCAAGAAGCTGGAGAGCTCTCGCGACCCGTACCACCAGTACATCGCCCACGACTGGACCAAGGTGATGACTCCATCCAGGGCCGTCGCTCAGGCTCTGCACAGGGAGGCTGCAGATAACGGAGCAGGCAGCAAGGAGCCAGTCGTCATCTGCAACCGTGCAACACTGGATCAGTTGCCGGACTAGAATGAGACATTTCCCAGATTCAAAAAATGCAACAATCTCAACACAGAAATAATATTACACAGGATTTTTAAATTACCTTAACTTTTAATGTCACATAGCAACCAAAAGTTACACTGTTAGGTTTGTATTTTCAGCTCAGTAATTTCACAGAAACAACTCGTATCATAGAATTTCCTCGTGTTGGAATCTTTGTTACAAACACATGCATTTCTTCACACTTTATAGTCGCACGGTACCTCAACCTGTTCCACTAACACCTGATTACAATGCTGCATATCTAGATATTAACAGCAGTGACAGTAAAACTGGTTAAGTGGAACCATTGTACCCAGCTTTGATTCATAGTGTATAAGAAGAAGGTTAAAAGGTGTATCTGAAATATTTCCCCAGTGACTATAATGTTTGGTTTCAGTAAAAAAATTAAATTAAATAAACCACTGATATCAAATATTGTCTTTATGTTCACTTAGATTCAGAGTTTTAGAGTTTTCATCTGAGCAACTTCTGCATCCAAGACATCAGGCCTTGTTTGTTTTTTTGAGGCTTAGTTACTGCATTGGCTCTTTTTTTCTCTTCCTTCCTCCTCTCTCGCTCCTTCTCTCTCTCTTTCTGCTGGTCCAGTCTGTGTTGGCGGACTCCTCTGGCAGCACGGTCAACCTCTCTTGACAAACTGAAGTGAACCATCTGCATGTTGAGCATGGGTACGATGAGGTTGTAATTATCCACCATCTTGTTAAGTTTCACCAACTCCTCCTCTACAGATGCACACAGCTGATCCCATTGGCTGTGCTCTTTAGGGGTCATGGGGTCACCAAGCATGGCCCTCCCCTCCAATAACCTCTTTCGGATCTGAGCAGTGGTCTCTCGGATGTCGCGTTGAGTGATGACCCAGGGCGGCTGGTAACCATTGTCTATGAGGATGCGGTTGAGATTGTGGGTCATAGGATCAGCGTACGGATTATGCTCAAACTTGTTGAGGGGCTTTCCAGCTCCACTCAGGTTCCTAAAGTCTCCACGGGCCATTGATTCCTGAATCAGGTCCTCCACAAGCCGTTCTACAGCTTGGGTGATCTTGATCTTCTGGCTTCGCTGACGCATGTCCCGTTCCACCAGTGCTCCCTCAGCAGCGGCTGCCCTCTCGTGCTCCCTCTGCCGGTAGTTCAAAACCTGCTCAGACGCCCGGTCGACACGAATCTGCCGGTACTGGCGCTCACGCTGACTGGGTGTCCCTGAACCCATACCCTCATAGCTGAGGTAGTGTCTGTGTTGAAGTGATGCACCTCTGGTCTTATCTTCATCGTCCACCTCCTTCCCCCAGTCCGGTTGCTTGGTCTTGCTCTGATGTGCCAGTACAGCACGGTAGGCCTCCTCAACACGGGCAAACAGTGCTGTATCTGCAGTCGGAGCCCCAGAGTCCGGGTGGTAGAGCTTTGCCAGGCGCAGGTAGGCCTCTTTCACCTGTGCAGGACTGCTGTGTCCCTCATCAGGCAGTTGCAAAAGTCTGTAGCTTTCTTGCAGGCTGCGGCTGATCTGGGGGCCAGAGCTGAATGCTCTGAACAACATGGATTGTCGAGACCAGACAAGCAGAAAACGGCCATGGTAGAGGTCAATGCGGGAAACCAGGAGGTGGGAAGTGCAACTCATTTCTGGCACACTCCTGTCGATTTGAAAGGCAAAGTGATTAAAAAAAGACAACTAGCCATACAAATGTGTCTTACAGAGATATTTACGGAGAACCCTTTTGTCACAAAGCAATAAAAAGCTTCATAGTCTGGTCAAAATAACTGGTCAAATTATAGATGCAAGTACTGTATATCTATTGTCCATGGAGATTGAGTTACTGGCTCCTGGCTGTCACTTTAGGATAGAGCTGGATACATATATTAAATGGATCCATTGTTTCTGCTGCAGTAGCTCAGTTTAACTCCTGTACTTTTTCTTAGATGGACTGGAGAGTTTTTCAGCCAAACCCACATAACCCTAAAATTTGGTTGAGTTGGGTTTACTGCTAAAATAAAGAGGTTGCCTCTTTGTTTTCACTTGATATAGTGGATTTCTTTATTTTTATAACATAAACACATTATTTCATTAAAAAAAATAATTTTTCTCTGTCCTTATTAAAGCCCAAAATGTAGAAAACACATCGTTTTGCCAGAAACTGGGCTTGTACGTTTGACGAGGGTGAAAATGACCATAAAGCATTGATATTACACCAAATAAGGAATTTTTTTGTTTTTTTTTTGTTATATTATATGGGCTTTTCAGAGAGAAACATATATTACATTTATTTATCAAATGTCATTCACTTTTTATGTAAATCTACATAGTGATGTTACTTTGGGTTCAATTACACACCAAAAAGGTCTAAAACCGTATAAAACTCCAGTAATAGAAATACAGGTGGAAATGGTTGTGCTGTGTAAAAAGCAGTGTCAATTCCGATCACATCTAGAGTGGAGCTGCAATAAGTAGCTGATTAAACAATTAGTCAATCAACAGAAAATTAATCAGTTGCTAACTGATTGTCAAAAGATTGCAATGAATTTTGTCAATAGCAGTGCTAAAGCTACTTATTCACAAATTATTCACAAAATTCACAAATTACAGGAATAAGCGACAAGCATATGCCTGGTTTGATTTGCATGTTCCCTTTAAAGGCCACTCCAGATTGTATGTTGGTCATCCGGACCCACAAATCCACACGAATTCCTGCTATATGACAAAAACTGAAGTTAAACCCGCATCTGTTTCAATGCTAAGCTAGCTAGGTGATTCAAGAGGTCAGCAAAAAGGGGTCTAATTTCCCAGAATGCGACATTTAACGCTAGCGAATAGTGGAAAACGAAACGAAAACTACAGCACAGATATGTTTTTGGCACATTAATGAACAGCGCTAACGTTACATGACCTACAGCTGTACACAGTAGAAAAAAAATCAAGTCACCTGTTCCTGCCTGGTTTGTTGTTGTTTTCTTCTTCTTCTTCTATCGCTACTTCTTCTTCTTCTTCTTCTTCTTCTTCTTCTTCTTCTTCTTCTTCTTCTTCTTCTACTATCGCTACTTCTTCTTCTTCTTCTTCTTCAGTCATTTCTCTGCAGTTGCGTTGTATTACCGCCCCCCGGCGGACACACTGTTTTCCCGTGGTGGAGGAAGTATTCAGATCCTTTACTAAGGTTTTTTTTTCTCATTGCTGTATGTTAGACATTATATAACTGCTTTTTTTTAAATGAAAATATTCATTAAGTATAATCAGGTCCTTCGAGTCAATTTATTTATATAGCACATTTTTTTTTTTTAAATGATCACTCTCTTTAAAAAACAAAAGCGGACCAAAGTTTTCTAAAGAGAGTGATTATTTGATTATTTCATTGAGTATTACAGTCCAATAAAAACACACGAATGATCCAAAAAAAAAAAAACATGGACATAAATATGATAATATACGTAAATCAATAAAAGCATAGGAAATCATTAACAGACTGGAGAGACGCCAGCGCAGGGTAGATATTTGATCTCTTCCTTGAACCACTGAGACGTGTCTTTATTGAATTGTAATAAACCATAAAAGCTATAAAAAATCATTCTGTAACGTAGGAGTAGTCTTGTCTGCCTCTGATTGGCTAGTGTCCGTTGCATTGGTCAGCGATGAGCGGTAAGAATATCAGGGCGAGCCAATCAGCGTCAGGGGTTGGTTTCATTGTAGCGGGCGGATGATGGGGTTGGGGAGGTTGGATAAAGTTGTTTAAACTCGAAAAGACTTCACATCCGATTAGTTCGCCCTGAACCGAAAGTAACTGTTAAAAAGCTATTTCGGAGCCAACGAAGGAGCCAAAAGTAAAAAAATCTATGTGGGATTTATTCTGGATTCGGTTTTCAAACTTCGAGAGAGAGAGAGAGAGAGAGAGAGAGAGCGAAAGGAAGACCTGGTAAGTGTTTTTTCCATACCTAGGAGGGAAAAAACAACACCCAGATGTTAATGACAGGAAGCACTGCGGTCAATTTATGCTATTAATAAACAGTCCCATGGTGTTTGAGTACACAACTGTATGCAAAAGTTTAGGCACCACTTGGCAGATTGCATAATTTGTTGGTTTTTGAAGTAAAAAAGTGAAATGCAATGAAGGGTAAAATCAAGTTGGACTCAGTCCAGAAAGTGAAAGGACGTTGGCCTCTACAACCAGACTATGATCAGTAGCAGACTTCAATATCCACCGTGAACCATTTTAGGAAACACAAGCTGGAGCTTTTGGAGCCACCCCCACAGTCCCTCAGCTGAACCTCACAGTCTGTGGGTTTATCATTATAGGCTGATTTTAATGTCTGTTTCCTGCAGGGGTTTTATTTACTTCTTTCCACTTCAAAAATCAACAAAAACTTCCTTTTGTGGAAATCTTTCTGTTAATATGTTTTTTTATTTTCCGGAGGCTGATCATTTGAAGGTGTTATTTCACTAAATATGACAGTATGTAGAGTATACTTGTTCTAATGAATAATTTTATCCCGCTTTGTTGGTGCTCTGATCATTAAAGTCAGACAACATTTTATCTACCATTTAAATATGTTGGGGCAACATAAAGTACATAAAGTTAAAAAGCAACACAATCTTCAAAAAGCCTTAAGTGTCCCTGAATTTTTCAGTGGGTGATCATCAGCAACAGTATCTGATGTAAACACAGAGGCGGAAGGTATCTGCATAGGTATTATGTACACATAATGTTAGTCTGGGAGTTGTCTACAGAAAGTCAAAGGTAAATTAGGAATCTGACTGTAAAAATTATTTTCTCGACATTCACATAGTTAAACCATTGAAGGAAATTTTGAAGATGTCTTAATGAGGATTTTTTATCATTGAAGAACTTCCATCAAATTTAAACAGGATTATACAAACTGAAAACATAAGAGATTTGCAATTAACATCCCCCCAAAATTCACTATTTTAAAAATAAACTTTTTTTTTTCCAGAATCTTTTCTGGGGTAAAAATCAATTCTGTCTCGTCCACTTTTGCTGTATAAATTACTATTGTTTGATTCATGTTTTATTTTCTTTATTTAAATTTCTACTTTAACTTCAGTTCAATGCAGTTTGCAGTACCTTAGTTAAAAGGATGCACACATTTAATGACCCAGATCACTCTGAAGGAATCTCAAGTCTTTTTTAAAAGAAAAAAAAAGAAAAAAAAAAGAGAAATTAATTATCTGGTTTTGTAATATTTGATGTATTTTATTTTGCCCCAATTTTAATGAAATATATCCTGATGCATATTATCTCTAAAAAATCAACCCTGTTTTATGTTCTGTCTCTTTTTCCCCAGAGCTCTTTGTGGATAAACATTGATTCAAGCTGATCAAGAGAGTGAATGATTCTTCACATATGATCTGATCAGTTAAAAAAAAGTGTCTATCCCCAACTCTGAGGGGAAGATCTCTTTAGTGGTCCTTTGAGATCCAGTGGAGGTCAAGGAAAAACATTTTTCTACTACATCCTTACCTGAAGAAAACAGAGTATGGGGAACTCACCGGGTAGATCATCGGGACTGCTACCGTCAGTGCAACATTCACGGCAATCATCAGTAAGTAAAAAAAGGGTGTTTGTGTATGCTGCTCCCTCAGCCTGGAATCAGTTGCAAAATCCCCTGAATCTCAGTAAATGAAATATATATTAGAGCATTTTAGGTCGTAGAGCATACAAAGAGCACACAACCTGTCATAGATAATACTGTAAGAAATATCCTTTCAATCTTCCTGGTAGAAACAATGATATTGGGCTACAATAGCAATTAACAATGGGATGAAAACCTTATGTGATCTCACAGAAAACCTTGTAATGCCCATGTCTACGTGAACATTGATAAGATGCAGAGAAACACATTTTTAGTTGTCTAATGAATGTATTGATTCTCCCAGGTGCAAAGGATGGCTGCTTTTAAAATGCGTCTTAAGGAAACCCTGAGTGATTTGAGTGACGAGGAGCTTGAGAAATTCAAGGAGGTCCTGGAATGGATCGCCATTAAGAGGGGCCACCCAGACGTCTCAAGGAAGTTGAGAGGAAAAGCTGACAGGGCAGACATAGTGGATGTGATGGTTGAGACCTATGGTGAAGATTCTGTGAAGATGATCAGGGAGGTTAAAGAGGAAATGGAGAGGAGGGATCAGGTGCAGAAGATGTCAGAGACCAACCCAGGATCTGAAGGTCAGTTACATTGGGAAATAAAGAAAAACAATGGTTTACCAAAAGGGTTCTGTTGTATTTTACTTTTATTATTACTCCTCTTTTCTTCACTCTAAACATATGCGGACAGTCAAGCATCCAGCAGAATATGAGTTTATTTTCATATTATGTAAACACATATTCTATATACTGCATAATTGTTATGGTCATTCACTCTAGGTCAGTCGCTGTTTAATTCATGCCAGTGTTGTGGCTCTATGGATGGCAGCGTTGCTGCCTGTCTGTCTGTCTACCACTTTGGTGCAGACTAAATTATCTCAACAACTATTGTGTTCAACTATCATAATGACTTTGGTGATCCCCTATTTTACTTGAAATACCTACAAAAATTACCATTTTCCTCAACTGTGCTTTGTTTTTTGTGCAAATTAGCAGATGTTAGATAAAACACTAAACTAAGATGGCAAACGTGTTGAACATCACACCTGCTTAACACTAACATGTTAGAATTGTTACTGTGAGCATCTTAGCTTGCCGATGTTAGTATTTAGCTTGAAGCACCACTTTGCCTATGTACAGCCTCATAGGGATGCTAGCATGACTGTAAAGCCGTACTTTCATAGCATTGTCCACAGCAGGTAAACTCAGAGTAACTGGACTCTTACTGACAGCATTGTTAACTTAATTGCATTTCACTGCACTAAATTACTTTTCTTTTAGTCAGTGTTGCCTGTGAAGACATAAAATGAAATTCAAACTAAATTATAACTAGAATATAAGAACTTCACAAAATGGCATTTGGAGGATGCATCGTCTAATGAATGTAAAATATAGGCCTTACACTTTTTGTTGTAAAGATTGTTTACAAATGACACCTGCTACTTTTAGAAGCCAGATCCTCACTTTTAACTCGTTGTTTCTTCCAGGTTGCAACACAGCTCTGCAGCAGCTGTTGTTGAACATCAATTATTATTTATAATTTGGTAAAACAATTGTAATTGTCAAATAATCTCTGCATTATTTGTAGGAATAATTTAATTGTTAACATTAAGTTTCTTTTACTTCATCAACAGGTGTTAAAATCTTGTATTGCCACTTTGGTTTTTTGGAACCTGGCTTGGGACCATTACAACATAGAATAGGACCCTGACTGTAAAGCATGACTGCAACATCCACTCACTTTATTTAAAATGCATGATGTTAGCTATTTTCCAGCTGTTTTCCATCAAGTATATTCAGTATAAATCTAAAAAAATAAAGTCAAGTTACTGCTCCTGCATTTTGATCATATTGTTTCTTGCTTTCATCAGGCATCGTTACCTAAACAGCTACATGTAGCTAGCCTGTGCTTTGTATATGAGAGAAGCTCTGTGAGGTTCTGCCGCTTTTCCTTGACTTCAACTTCACTCAACAGTTTTTCCCGTTTAACATATTACATAGCACATACCACTAAGGCAGCAAAACACATGGAAAGCTTTTGATTTTATGTACCAAAATATGATCATTTAAAAATGTTTTTCATCTGTCTTAAAAAGGAGCTTCAAGAAATTTGGAGCTTGAGGGTCATGGAAGCACTATGGTAATCCTTTCTATTCATTTATTGCTTCATTTATGCACAGTTGCACAAAGAAACATCTCAACTCATGCACTTATTTTCCATCTTACACAGCCAGAATCAGGCAACTGGACTAAACTTGATCCTGAAGTGAACAGTACAGATGCAGATGAGAGGCCAACCTACAGGTAAAAATGTCATCCTAAACACTGCAGCACAGCAAATAGTTCTGCTTGGTTGTCTGGAGGGTTCATAGAAGGAATACCAGAATCTGTCTCTGTGCTGCTACTGGTTATACTATATATTACATTTATGCCATTGTGGCCTGTAATGGAGTCTCTTTGTGCCTTGTTTTGATTGACTTAGTCTACAGTCTGAGGCCGGAAACTTTGAATGCAGTGTCTCTGGTCTACGCTGGGTCTGTAAGGAAAAGGTCAGCCTCAAATACCAGTTTATCTCTTGGGAGGGACACATGGAGAGGATGGAGAGCATAGAATATATGGCCGCCGGTCCCCTAATGGATATCACAGTAATTTCTGGGAAGTTAGATGAAGTGTACCTGCCACACTGGATCTGCATAGGTAAAGTTATGTAAATTTAAAAAAGTAATTATAAAAAAATACAAATGTTCCATTACTGTTTGATAGTAAGTGTACGAAAACACTTATAAAAGTTATTTCTTCTTAGTAAATCTGTCCACTTATATTTTTGACAGATGACAACCCAACAATATTAGACAAGTTTGCAGTCCTACACATAGATGACTGTGGAGATGTTGTAGAAAAAGCGTCTGAGGTCACACCTTCCCATGTCAAGTTATCTGGAACAAGTTTCTCTCCGAGAGCGGTCCTGATGAAAGCCGGCTTTCCCGTGAAAATCAACTGTAACGTGTTGATATATAGGATCGACCCAGCCTTCCTCACGCTCCATGTTTATCTGATCCCACGTGATCCTGGTCTACAACAGGTTATTACATATCTTACTCTCACCAGCACCAATTATTATAAGACAGAATGAACCATAGATAAATTGATAAACACACAACAGAGACATTGTTGTCTATTATAACATCTTTTAAGAAGTTGTTTGATTGTTTTTTTTTTTTGTTGTTGTTTTGTTTAGTTTTGAGGTTTTTTTTGTCATTTTTATGCAGGCAATAGACCAGAGGGCTTTATCCTTCAGACACAGAATAATCCATAAACCACATCCAGCGACGTCTCTGAAAATGCAACAGCGTTTCGTCCTCACAGCAGATATGAAGGCTGCAGAAATTTATCCTGAAGTACGGTTTGAACTACTTTTAAATGTTAGGAAGTGAATTGTGATGCTGTTGAACAAATTCATGCTCTGTGGCACTAAAAGCTTGTTACTTTCTCCTGCTACTGATAAAGCCTCAAAGAGCTCAAGACCCATCTCAGCTTCCAGGATAGATCTGTTCCACTCACCTCAATCTTTTTGAAAACCTCAAACAATTACACTATAATAACATGAGTGTTTTTTTATTTAATTAAATATTCAACATGTAAGTAGCTTCATTCTTCATGGCTGTTTGACTTAATTGTTTTGTCCAAACCTTATGGTAGCTGAATCTTGTGAATAACTCCCCAAAAAGCATTATAGGAATTCTAACATTATCATCATGTATAAATTTTGTTTCATTATTATCAACGTCATTGCTCACCACAAAATACGATTTAGACTTTAGAGAATTATTTCACTTAAAACCTAAAATCAGCTGCTCCATTTTTAGCCCTAATATATCATGCTCACTACTTCAATGTATAGTTTAAATAGGTTTTTAGGGAAAGATTGCATGTCTCTATGTTTTTATTTCCCTACGTTCTTAGTGAATTTATATATCTGGATAATTAGAGCACTAGTTATTGAACTATCAACTGAGAGAGTAACTTTTAATGTACAGCCTCCTCTTATTTATATCAATGTGGAAAGGCTAGAAAACAGAAACAGCTCTCACAGTTCAACATAACCACAAACCACATCCTCCAAAATGACCGTATATTTGAATCCTCACCTCTTTGAAACAGTTTCAACATAAACTGAAAACTACAACCTTCAGGAAGATAGGAGTTATTAGAGGATGTTGTATTAAACTGCACGTGTTTTAGCTAGGAGTTCCTAATAAACTAGCAACTGAGTTTGAATGTAACTCTTGACTCCATGTGATCTTCCATTTGAGTCTAACATTTCACCAGTATTTCACAGGGTACAGCAGATTCATTTCTTTTTTTTGTCCCTGTTGTAAATGTCTTTGCTTTAAGTGAAAATATCACCAAACTTTTCTTAACCTTCTTTGAAAACATGAAAAAGAGGGGGGGGGGTGTTAGTGCAACTCAACTCACATATTGATTCTTTTCTTTTCTTTTCTTTTTCTTTTTTTTTTTAATTCACAGAATTTGAAGCTCAGATATGAAAGCAGCATCCCAAACTTCTTTGAAATGTTCATTAAAAATCCACAAACGAACTTCAAACTCAGTCTCACCCAAAAAGATCAGCCTCAGCCAGTATGGACTTGTGTTATTCGAGAAGGTAAGTTTTAAATAAGAATTGAAGAATTTATCTAGACTATGAATGTACCATTAAAATTTTATTGAGCTAATATGCAGTATTAGCCAAGCAGATGTCTACTGTTTGATAAAGGCAGGAAATCAGCTACATATCCATTTTTTACTTCCGCATTTTTTTCTTTGTTAGATGAATACCAAAGCACTGGCCATACACAAGGTAAGACATTGTATTTACAAGCACTTTGGATTTCAGAGACATAACACTGGTTCAAATTTAGTTTCAGAGATGGCTTTAAAACTGCTGGATTTCTTTTTGTTCGTAGGTTCATAAGTGTGTTTACATATACACAATTTTGGCAATTTTTCCTCTGTGCACGACCACAATGGATTTGAAATGAATGAATCAAGATGTGATTTAAGTGTAGACTTTCAGCTTTTAATTCAAGGGGATTCACAAAATTTTTCATTAACCATTTAGGAATTAAAGTCATTCTTATGCATAGTTCCTCATTTTCAGGTGCTCAGAAGTAATTGGACAAACCATCATCAATTATAAATATGAGGATTATTTATAATATTTAGATGACGTGCCAATGGAGAGGTCTGCTATGCTCCTACCCCCTTGTTTCAGATTTAGGAGCCTGTCGAAATAGTCCCCTGTATAGTCTGGGTAGTTAAAAACGGATTTGATCATTTTCTCAAAATCATCAAATGATGTGTTGTCCAGGCGACTACCTGACTGATGAGCCTCCACCCAAGCTGGTGCTCTGCCCAGAAAAAACCCCAGCATGTACCTTATCTTCCTGATGTCAGTGGCAAAGGTTGGCAGTTGCTGACCAAAAAAAGATGTGACACTGGAGTAAGAAGCCTCAGTACCAACTGAAATGCTTAATGTCTGCACATTATCATGGTAAATTATCAAATGAACCATGACCAATGGATTTATTCTATGGCAACGACATGAATTGTGTTTAAGCCTTTTGTGTGTACAGACTTATTTCCTGACTATAACATCCTGTTAGGAAAGTTGTCATTAATATTTGGCAATAAAATGTTTATATTCTTTAAAAGAGTTTGAATTTATGTTTGGCTTTGGGCTACTAAAACTATAACTTGAGACTAATCCAAATCAAACCAACAAAATTTTTAATTTTGAGTGTTCGACTATCCAACTAAAACAGTGACAAACCATTTCATCTTAACAAGTGTTGTTTGTAAATTTGTTTTTCCACTTGTGAAGAGGTTCGAGTGTCACTTTGAAACTAGCCTATTCCTTCTGTAAATGTTGAAGAAACTGATGTGGCCTCATATTAACCTAAAAAAATAAATCATCTTTCCATCTCCTCTGCTCTCAGGGAAGCACTTTGTGGATGAACACCAGTGTGATCTGATCAGCAGAGTGAGCAACATAGAACAAATCTTGGATAATCTTCTGAGAGACGGCGCAATCCAACAAGAAGAATATGATCAAATCAGGCAAATCCCGACCACTCAGGAGAAAATGAGGAAAATCTACAGTGGTCCCCTGAAAGCTGGTGGACATGAATGCAAAGAGATCTTCTACAAAATCCTTGAAGAGAAGGAGCCGTTTCTTGTTAAAGATCTGAATAAGAAACAGTCATAAATACTGTGACTGCGGTTAAATGTGCTTTTTTTGACCAAAAAGACTACTTTTATATTTATTTTGACATCTACATTCTTCATTTACAACCACTAACCGATCCTTGCGTTTTCAGCAGTATTCTTCCAGTCTCCTTTAATTGATTAATGTTCTACTAATATGTTCACCAACACTGCCTATGTTAGTAGACTTTTAACAGAAACAGAAACACTTCACAATTTAGACAGTTATTTCACATTGCTACTTGTATTAAGACCAGTCAGAGCTATAGCAGATTGTAATCCTGAGGTTTTAGTTTCAATAATGAGGCTGTCCTTTTTCTTATATGGCTTCTGATATTTTACCATTATGCTTCTATATTGAAACAGACTGGGTCACCACTTGTTAGAAACAAATTCATTTTATAAATCTTGTGGTGATATCGTCACACAGCAATACTTTACTAAATACTTCATAAACATATCATAAATGATTTCCTGGCAATGACCACTATAGATATCTGTTTAATTTTTGCCTCAGTTTTTCACACAGACATGATATTGGATGTATTAAAAGGGAAAGCTACAAATGTATGGGGCCCAGATTTATGCGCCTTTATCTACTGCCTTTACTTAAATAAAAATACTAATACAACAATGTAAAATTATTCAATTACAAGCAGAAGTCCTGCATTCATAATCTCAAGTAAGATTTTGTAAGTATTACCAGCAAAATGTACATAAAGCAACAAAAGTAAAACCACTGCCCCTGCTGTGTGGCCCCTTTCATGGTGTTCTATGTATTATTATTATTATCCTTAATGCATTAATGTGTAACCTGCTTTTTTGTTGTTGCTTCTATGAACGTTTCTGTCCATTATTGAGGGTTGAAACAATATTTGATAACTTACCCTTAATTTAACTTACCACTTAATTGTACAAATATTGTTTTGATAGTTTTTAAAAACAAACCTAATATTTTAGTAAAATTAATATTTGTTTATTTGAAATATGCTGCTTTAAATGAGTTTCAAAAATTAAATCATGTTTCATGCAAAGTCTGAAGAATCATTATAAGTGCCAAAACTTAAATACTGTTTATTTAAAAATAATGTGCACTCTTATTTTTCAGTCTTATAAACCCGTGCACTGAAATGGGCATTAACTTGAAGAAGTTTTACTGTGTTATTTTTTTTCCCCTCTTAAGGTGGGCAAAGACCTGCCCCTAGTCTGCCCCTAAGTTACTGTGCTGTGCGACTGTTCAAAGAGATAAGACACACACCCCTATCCCTTCTCTGATTAGAGAAGGGATAGGGGGGTGGGTCTTTGGGGGGAATAACAGGTTTGAAGAGGCCGATTAAACTTGATGTAACCTCAACACAACTTCAGACCATAGGACACCGCTTTGACTGAAACTAACTGACAAACAGCTGCTTCAGACCAGGAGACCCGGTAAGTTGTATTTTCATATCCAAGAAGAGAAAGTAATGTTACTGACAGAAGGCAGACCACTACAGTTAAGCTCCTTCAAATGAATACAAATAGATGGATGAATCAAAAAGATGGATGGATTTGAGCACTAACAGCTGTGGTGGCAGTTCTTCCGTTCCATATGGGACTAAGAGTCACCTTCATGTTTCCACAATTTTAGTTCATCTCCAGATGGGCTCAAGCATAAAGAGATCAAAGGTCAAGCAGCAATGACTAATGTATGGCAATGAGCAAAGAGCAAAATATTTTGTAAGCTTTTCAGTAAGTACAGAAGGGAGGGGTTGCTGTGCGACTGTTCAAAGAGATAAGACACACACATAGGAAGGGTTCCATAATTAAAAAGTAAAACTGAGGGAGGATGTTTGCCTGGCAACAATTGTGTTTGTCATTCCTCAAGGTCAGGTGGTATCTTCTCAATTGAGCAGTGAGCAATCAATGCATTTTCATAGATAATATATCTATGAGTGCTGAGTTCAGTGGTTATGTGGTTAAAACCATTGGCGATAAATTTTGAGAAACCCATTGGAATTTTGGCAAGCTTTCTTTATGGCCATTTTCAGCTAAATCTTTCAATGAAGCCAGCACATCATGTATTTACATCTTTTCACTTCAAAAATCAAAAAAATATTTATCAGTCATTAATCAAGCTAAAATGCAAATACTGACTCTGGGATGTTGGAAACGATTATGGTCATATTTCACTGTTTGATGATTATATTTAAGACTAAACAATAAATAAAAGTTCTCCAGGACTCTCCCTTTCTTCACGACAACAGATCTTGATTTTGCAGGCTTGAGGGACATCCTGGCCCAACTCATCAACCCTTCCAGCCCTTTCAGAATCCACCTTGCAGCAGGCACTGAGTCTCTGGGATGTTTTTAGAGTTTTCTTCTTTGAGAATCTACACTCCCTTGGTGTACTGCCATTGCTTGGGCACTTTGCCTCTCTTCCAGATGGCCTTGAGAATTCACCACAGCTGCTGGAGAAGCCGTGGGTGGCGTTTACAGATTTTACTGTTAGTGCCGCTGGGACCAGGAGCCAAACCCGCTCTGGCTTTCTTGACTGCTTGCCGGACCTCCTTGAAAAATGGCTCCCAAAGATCAGAAGTCTCCGCTGGTGGAGCAGGGGTGATGAGGGCATCACAGTCTCTCATTTTAGATTCTCTGTCTGGGTCCCTGAAGGTGTTACAAGTATAGTGGTTCCTCTGGTCCTTAGTGCAGAACAGCTTGTTACGCTCTCCTCAGGGTTATGAGCCTTTTCCTCAACATTGCACACAGTTGTTCCAGTGGTGCTCTTTCATCGTGGTTTGCCAGCTTATGTTGTTTCTAGAGGGCCTTGAGCTCCTTTCAGACGTTAAAGATTTTGGTAGCTCTGTCTTCCTCAGTTCCAAATATTTTTTCTGCCACAGATACGATCACGGTTTTCCTAGTCTGCAATCTCTCCACATTGCCTTTGGCTGTTGTTACCAATAAAAGGTCCGTGTCTTTATCAAATCTTTCCCAGTCTGTTGTCTGGCAGGCTTTGGGCCATCTGATCAGTGCAGTCTGAGATGTGATGCTAGGATGAACTGCTTGCACAACACAAAGACTCTGGGCACTTCCTGACCATTCTCCTCCTCTGTGTCATCAGATTGAAAATCTGTGCATAGTGGGGCTCTCTGTTTCTCCTGACATTTCATCTTTGACCGGTGGATCTTAAAGTAGGTCTAGTTTTGAAATACTCTGCCGCAGGTGCATCATATACCCATAGTCTTTTTCCTTTGCACTGGGTCAGTTGCCTTGTATCCATCCACCTGGAAATCTCTACTGCCCCCCGTCTTGGGCTTCCCTGAGGGTATCTTTCAAATCTTTGATCCATAGCTTTCTTGAGTTCTCCATCACAGGAGCTGTGGTTAGTGCTGCTAACCCAACCCGCCCTAGTTTTCGGTCTTTATGCATTCAACTGTCTTTTCAGTTGTCACCAAACCTTCTTGGTTGTAAACCACACTCTTCCTGGTGGTCACTTGTTCCCAAGAAGGTAGTTCTGACAGAAACATCTTTCTGATGCTTTTACTAGGGAACATCCTCAGTGATGTTAAATTTATTTTCTCTATTTTGTAGAAGTTTATCTCAAAGAGGGATTTTTATCATTGAAGAGCTGCCATCAAATTTAAACAAAATTATAAAAACTAAAAATTGAAAAACTGAAAACATTTCCATTGATATTCACTATTTGAAAGTGTTGCTTTTTTTTCTTTACAAACTTTTCTCTGGGATCAAAACAAGTATTGTTGGATTTTCACTTTTTCTCTATGAATTACTATTGTATGATCCATGTTTTATTTTCTTTATTTAAAAATTGTACTCTAAAATCAATGGGGATTCACTTTAATTCAGTTTGCAGTAATTTAGTTAAATGGTTGCACACATCTGACAATCAAAATCACTCTCAAAGAATCTTGTGTCTTTTTGTTTCAGAAAAAGAGATATTAATTTTCTGGTTTTGTAATATTCAATGTATTTTAATACATCGGAGGTCATAGAAAAAAAGCTTTTCTACATCATCTTTACCCAAAGAGAACAGAGTATGGGGAACAGTATGAGTAGACCAACACGACCGCCATCGCCACTTCTACCGCCACCAGTGAGTAAATCCATGTTTACATAGAATGTGTGGAGTGTGGATAGTGTAGGTTTTTAAGTTTTGATAATCAGTTACTGAATAAACCTAGAATGAACATGTTCTGCCAGGACCAGTTGTAGGACCTGTTTGACTGAACATCTTCATGTTTCATTGTATACTCATTCTTGTCATGTCCTCCTTTCTCTACCTAATGTCTGTACTGAGTTGTGAAAAAGGGTGTTTGCATATGCTGCTCCCTCAGCTTGGAATCAGTTGCAAAATCCCCTGAATCTCAGAGAGCTGGTCTCACTGGATGCATTTAAATAATCTTAAATGATTTGGAAGCAGGAACATGACTGTAGATATCATGTATCAATCATTTCGCCTCTGTTTGACCCCATATGTTGATGTCTTCTGAGGAATATTTGAATATTTTTGATGTTTAAATTTCTGTTCTTTATTCTTTATATTTATCTTAAATTATGTCATGTATGTCTCAAAACCTGTTTATTAAGCTGCTGCCTATTTTGGCCAGGATGCTCTTGGAAAAGAGTTTTTTAATGTCAATCAGACTTTTCCTGGTTAAACAAAAAAAAAACAAACATAAGACTGTGTTGTCATAAAATTCTCCGAAAGAATGATGGACCTACCAAATGATATTGCCTTATTTTGTTTTTTGAATATGGCTGTGGAGAGCACTGTCCTAACACTTCAGTCCCAAATCTACCATAGCTATTCCACTGGGTGGAAAGCTGGTGACTGTGGAGGCCATAGCCCCTGATTCCCATCCTGTTTAAACCATTCAGTGACCTTTTGTGCCCTGTGTGGTGGAAACTGCATTTGTTAGTTCTCCACACATTTCTTCAAGTTTTTCCTTAACACAACAAATATTATCTTGTCTGTTTCATATTCACTCACAGTGTGTAATCTTGGTGATAAATAAGAAAAGCCAGATGTGAGTATCACTGGCATGAATGAAAGGCAGAAAGATCAGTTTCCAGTCAGCTCAGGTATTAGAGCATACAAAGAGCACACAACCTGTCATAGATAATACTGTAAGAAATATCCTTTTAATCCTCCAGGTGGAAAGAGAGATGGCTGAAACACTTGATAAACTGAGTTCTGAGGAGCTTGACAACTTCAAGTCACTCATTGAGGTGGAGAAGGATTTCCCAACCCATTCAAGGAGCCGATTGAAAGTGGCAAATAGGCAGGACGTAGTGGAGCTGATGTTGAAGACGTACAGCCAAGAGTGTGTGGAGAAGACCAAAAAGGTTTTAAAGAAGATGAACAGGACTGATCGGGTTCAGAGTTTCTCAGACGTCAGCTCAGGAACCAAAGGTGAGGCAAAGAAGACTGAAATATGTGAGAACTGTAAAACTACTGCAGCACACACTGTCACTGTAGGATGAAATATTTTGTATCGTAAATCATGACAAAACCTTTTCTTAAATCATTTACCAATGGTTATGTATATATATGTAATTTCCTTTATTTTTATTTTATTTTTCAGAGCAACACTGTGAACAGCAGCGTAAACTAATCCCACATGTGAGTAATGGGACGTTACTCTGACTTTACACAGGGCAGCTTTTGTTTAGCTTTTATTATAATAGATGTTACAAACAAAATCTCCATTCTTTTTTCTCAGATAGTTCTCTCAGATCTGAAGCTGATCAAGCCAAATAATGAACTCATAATTCAGAATTGTTCGGAAACATAGATTTGAGAAAGTGCCTGCGTCATGCTGCCACCTATTTCTACAGTTAATCCATCTAGAGGATCACCTGTATTATCAGGTGGCAGGTACCAGGTTAGAGATATTAAAAGGTAGAAGGAAAAACTGAGTCAGATCTAAAAGATAATTATCAAATTTATCAGTTGCTTAGGTGGCCTTGAAGTAAAGTATATCTTTAAACTCCACATGTCTGGGATAATGGCATTGATAAGATGCAAAAGGATAAATCTGTAATTTTCAAAGTGAAGAAATGATGTACAGTATTTTGCCTATGAATGTTTACTTTGAATTTTCCAGGAGGAAAAAAGGTTGATTATTGAGAAGCTTTTGAAGACGATGAATAATTTGAGTTGCAGTGAGTTTGAGAAATTCAAGTGGATCCTGCAGCTCACTTACTTCCAGAGGGGTGATCCACAAATCCAGAGGGAACAAATGGAGAAGGTAACCAGTGCAGAGCACCTGGTGGATGTAATGGTGGAGAGGGACGGACTGCGGTCAGTGGAGGTGATTGAGGAGGTTTTCAGGGACATGAACAGGACTGATCTGGTGAAGGAGCTGACAGGTAATTTAAAAAAGACAATCGTTATAATTAATCTCTAATAATAAATGAATATACATGGTTACAATTAGTATTTTTATTTTAGGGCACAATATTAAATGCAGGTAGCAGTATGTAGCAATACAACAATACCATACATGTGTACCATGACAGAAAAATTACCAAAGAGTTGATTCAACACCTCTCAAACAGTCTCAAAAAATGTACGGTTTAAGTTTCCCAAAGTTAGTTGTACATCATCTAAAGATTAAGAAAACGTTTTCTACACTGTAAAATAATAACTTCAATTTTAAAGTAGGCAATTTAAGAAATTCAATTTATGTGAAATTAGACAAAGAATATTTTGTATTTAGACCTTTTTAAAGCAATAATATTCTGAAGGGTTAATTAATCTGTTGACTTTGGTTCTTTTGTTTTGTAAATGTTGGCGTCCTGAGGTCTTTTAACATCTTTTCATTGAAAACATTCTGTTTTCTTTGTTGGGCCACACGTTCTTGTTTGTTTGCTTTTTGAGCTCATTATTATCAGTCACATCTTGTGTTTGGCATTTTAGCATTGATTTGACTAAGGGTACATTAGATCATGGACACATATGGACAGTCTGTGTAGAGTAAGTTATTACAATTCCTTCTGTGATTTCTGTAACTTTGGCCTCCCCCTGCCTTTAATTGACACACCTGAAATCCCTCTGTGTCATACAGTATCATGTGCATGTCTGTTTATTTTATCATCATGACAAAGTATTTTGTCAAACTGTATAGGCCTAAGCCATGAAATATCAAAGGCTTTTTATTCACAGGACTCAGTATTATACACAGGACGAGCACACATAGAATTCTTGTAAAAATGTATTTGTCATGCATTTACAATTTGCATTAAATGTGTTGCAGCTTCAGGAGATAAGGATTCTGGTGTGTGTATTCCAGAGAAAGGTAGGTGCCTTTACAAAACATGACGACTCTGAAAAACTAGTAACAAATATTTTAACTTGAACTAAGAGTAAGGTTGTCTGAGACAGAACTGAATCATTTCCTCAAAGCCCTGTTGTTATTATTATTAACATTTCAGTGTATGGGCCTTTAACACAGTTTAATAGCAAATGTGACGTCATGTTGCAGTCAACTGTTCATCAAGTGAAACTGGTAATTGATTTGATGGTGTTAGTATTAACCAGATGTTCTGTTTATATCAAACAGCAGAGTCTGAACTGTGTCTGATTTATTTGATTTGATCTGATTTATTTAAAAAAAAAAGTGATGTGGAATTACTCATTTGTGAATCTTTTTATATTTCCTTTCTCCTCATAAAATTCATAAAATCCAGGGACTTTGTACAGTACATTTTTCCACAAAGTGTCTATAATCATATGTCACTAATGAGTCATTTTTATTTCTTTTCACTCTGTAGTTGGCCACTGCTTTGCACTGATCCAGAAAGTGGGTATTATTATAATATCTGTCTGACTGTAAACTGTTTAAGGTTAAAACCAATAATTGATTGACAGAAAATTAATCAACAGCTTTCATTCAGTAGATGTAGGTTCAAAATCATCCTCATCTTGACTATTATATATGAACAGGATCAAATGCTAATTGTTATCAGAAGTAATTTTCAGAGCTGAAGCTGTAGTCAGTTTGCCTTGTGTAGACATGGCAAATCTTCAGCAGGCAATGCGAGAGAATGCAGAGATCACACCAGTCATGATGCCATGTTGACGTTCCGACCCATGAGCACTCAGTAGTCATAAATATATTATTGCATGACTACTCAGTACATGAGTGGGACCACACTCATTCTTGAACTCAGGCCTCATTTTATTCTTAACTACACACCTGTACAGTTTCCTGACCGTATATTGCACAGCTTTGATGCTATCGCAGTGACGAAACTTATCCACAGACAGACATATAAACACCTGCCAAAGTTGTCAGAACTGCCCCAGTGGTAGTCCAGGTAGATGGTGGTCCAGGTAGATGTCTCCAGGACCACATTTTGCCAAGATGACATGCATACAGACTCACTAGATGAAAACAATACCAGCCATGCTTCCAAAACTGGTAAAAATTAAATAATCACAAACCTGTAAAAAAAATTATAACAACTGTAAAAGAAGAAAATAGTGAATCACCTTGATGTTACTAAAGAACTGTATATTTGTAAAAGTGGTTTGTGAAAAACTGGTGCGCATAATCAGTGGGACAGATATTATCAGTTTTATTATGACCTTTTGTGTTGCGGCTGATGTAGCCTGAAAAAATTGCGATTCTAAAACACATTAATTGATCAGATGTGAACAGAAAAAGTTGTATTCATCCAAGTTGAGAAATTCACTTTTGCCACGTGAACATTTCCTCTCAATCTAACAGGAAGAGATGATGGAGCGTGTTATAAAGCGACTTTTGGAAACACTGGCTGGTTTGAGTGATCGTGAATTCAAGAACTTCAAGATGCCCCTCTTTATGGAAATTGAATTTTACAAACGACACACAGACATCACATGGGAGCTGCTGAGGGAAACAGACAAGCAGGAAACAGTGCTTTTAATGGTGCAGGCTTTTGGCCAACAGTCTGAGGAGGTGACCAAAACGATTTTAGAGGGGATGGGGAGGACTGATCTGGTGAAGAGGCTGTCAGACAACAGATCAGGAACCACAGGTAAGACAATTAATGCAAAAACTTTTCAAAATCATAAAACTCATTCTTAACATGTATATCATATTTTTTTATAAATTACATCATTACCTTATGAATAGTTAAATTTATAAATAGAGAAAATAAAACATCTGGTGTAAATTGTATGCTTTATTACTAATCTGAAAAAAAAATTGTGGGAGAAATATAATTTACATGGAACTGATCAGGAAATTTGAGTCTAATTTTGTGTTGGACCCTTAGTATTTTATTGTGTTTACATTCTGTTTTCAGTCACTAATGAGTAATTGTTATGTCTTTCCACCATAGAGATGCTTTCTGTAGGTCACTGCTGCCAAGCACTGATCTTGAAAGTAAGTAATGTGAGATCTGTCTGACCTTAAATAACAACACTTTCATTCAACAGATGAAGGTTGAAAATTGATCTTGAACATATTAATAATAACACAATCCAAACCCGTGATTCGAACTGGGCATTGTTCACAGAACTGACACTATATTCAGGTTGAGCTCTTCAGCGATAATTGTATCCAACAATAATGATGTGATGCCTTTACCATTGAGGGTTGAGATGAGAAAATGTCAGCATGATAATTTTTGCTGATCTTCCTCTTCAACTTTGACCATAAACATAACTTAAAAATGTATCCAACAGAACCATCTATTTATTGTAGAAGAAATTATTTATTGTTCTAAAAAATATAACACGTGAAATTGTGAAATTGGCAACACAGTACGTTTGAAATCAGTTACAGCCTTTAAATAAAGAAAATTAATT
Organism: Istiophorus platypterus; assembly: GCA_016859345.1. Lineage (NCBI taxonomy): Eukaryota > Metazoa > Chordata > Actinopteri > Istiophoriformes > Istiophoridae > Istiophorus > Istiophorus platypterus. Next base: position 6,422,217 of record CM029126.1, on the reverse strand, counting down.
AACCAGTTTATAAGAATTAAAGGGGGGAAAGGAGAAGGGAGTCATCCTTTGTTTTGTACTTTCTTCAAAAAAGGAGTATAGAAAAGAAAAGAAAAGGGAAAAATGAGCACACTGTAATCAATACAATAGCAATTACCAAATGAATGTGATCTTGGAGAAAACTTTACAACACTCATGTCAACATGAGCATTGATAATATTTAAAGAGACACAGTTTTGATTTTCACATTAATGTATTGTCTGTTCCAGGTGGAAGCAATGGCAGCTTTTAATGAGCTGCTTTTGGAAACCCTGCATGATTTGAGTGATGAGGAGCTTCGGAAATTCCAGAAGGTCCTGGAGCGGATTGACATTGTGTCGGGCAATGAAAAAGTACCATGGATTTTGATAGCAACAGCTTGTAGGGAAGACATAGTGGATGTGATGGTGGAGAACTACGGCCAGCAGTCTTTGGAGATGATCAAGAAGGTTTTATTGAAAATGAACAGGACGGATCTGGTGCAGAGGATGTCAGAGATAAGCTCAGATCATGGCAGATCAAAACCATCTAGGTCAAGTATGTCATTGGATAATGTGTTTCTGAGGTGCTGTGGGCCAAGTACAATAACTTCCGTTTTGTCTGAGTTTAACTGCCGGAAGTTGCTGGTCATCTAGATCTTTATGTCCTTAAGACATGCTTGACGTTTTAACTAACTGATTGGTTTCATCAGGCTTCACTGAAAATTTACAATTGTGTATCAGCCGCATAACAATGGAAGTTTTTGGAGTATTTCCTAATAATATTGCCTGAGTGAACCATATATAAGGTGAGTAGAACTGGTCCAAGCACAGAGCCTTGTGGAACTCTGTGACTAACTTTTGTGTATATGGAGGATTTATTGATTATGTGCGCAAACTGAAATCGATCTGATAAAAAATACATAAACCAAGAGCGAGCCCTTTAATGCCAATGAAATGCTCCAGTCTCTGTGATAGGATTTGATGGTCAATAGTTTCAACTGTGGCACTAAGATATAACAAAACAAGTATGGAGTCAAGTCCTTTGTCGGATACAGTTAGAAGATGATTTGTAACCTTCGCCAGTGCTGTTTCTGTGCTATAATGCGCTCTAAATCCTGACTGAAAATCCTAAAACAATTAAAATGTAAAGAGTCACACAACTGGTTTGGCGACAGCTTTCTTATGGATCTTAGAAAGAAGGGAAGGTTAGATATGGGTCAATAGTTGGCTAAAACATCAGGTTCAAGAGTAGGCTTTTTAAGAAGAGGCTTAGTTACAGCTATTTTGAAAGACTGCGGTACATAGCTTGTAAATAAATTCAGATTAGTTTCTCAATTAAGAGGTGCTACATAAGGGTAAAATTTCCTTAAGTAGCCTAATTGGGATGGGGTCTAAAAGATAGGTTGATGGTTTAGATGAAGAGATCGTTGAAGTTAGTTGGTGAAGGTGGATAGGAGAGAAACTGTCTAAGTATACACTGATTTTTACGGCTGTTTCTATGGAGATTAATTTTATCTCTAGTATTCAGAACTATATCATTAAAGACGTTCATGAAATTGATCCTCAGATCTTGAATAAGTTTCTATTTTCTTTCTCCTTAGAGAAACCTCCGTATTTGCTTCTCCAGAAAGTGAGTAATATTGCATAAGACACACTTTACACAAAACAGCTTTCATTTATCAGTTATGGGTTGAAAATTTTTCCTGTCTTGATTACTATAAATACACATGCAAAACAAGTAATTGCTGCTTTTGGTAGCAGTGTCAGAGAGAGATGGAGAGTCAGTAAAGCAAAAACTAAAAGAAAATGAAGAAATCCCACTGTTCTGTAATGATGCAGTAGAAATAAATGTATGGAGAAATTCTTTATTTCTCGAAGGTCATTGTAGAATCTAATATTACCCAATGTATTAATGTATCAGTTATTTTTAATGTTAGTTGATGCAATGCTCACATGACTAAAATGTTTACATTGATAAAAATAAATCAGTGTTTCATCACTACAGCAGAAATATTACGTAAATTTTCCTTATCTCCATCAGGAAGAAGACGTGACATCAGTTGAGGAGAAACTTCTGGAAACACTGGAAGATTTAAGTTACACTGAGCTCGAGCAATTCAAGTGGATTCTGCGGCACAATGAGAAAAAGAGAGGCCTTCCAAGAATCCAGAGAAACCTAATGGAAGTGGTACATTCAGTTGAATTAGTGGAGCTGATGGTGGAGACCTACGGTGAAGAGTCTTTGGATTTGACCAGGGAGGTTTTAAAGGAAATGAACAGGACTGATCTGCTGCAGATGTTGTCAGAGACCAGCTCAAAAATTGTTGGCAGAATGTGGGGTGTGTTCTTTTATTTCATTCTTACTCTCTTTTTCATCAACCACCAATGTGGACAGTCAGCTGAATATGAGCTTATTGTCATATTAAATAGAAACATATTCTATTTGCTGTATTATTGTTTAGGTCTGATCTTAGTCTCGTAATATTATCCACAGCAATAACAAGCTGGTAAACTCAGTAATTGGACTGCATCGTCTCATGAATGCAAAACATAGGCCTTCAACTTTTTGTTGTAAAGATTGTTTACAAATGACACCTGCTACTTTTAAAAGCAAGATATTTAATTCATTGTTTCTTCCAGGTTTCTTCACAGCTCTACAACAGCTGTTGTTGAACATCATTTATTATTCATAATTTGGCAGAACAATTGCAGCTATTCCAAATAATCTCTGCATTATTTGTAAGAACGGTTAAATTGTTAGCATTAAGTTTCTTTTACTTCATCCACAGGTGTTAAAATCTTGTATTGCCACTTTGGTTTTTTGGAACCTGGCTTGGGACCATTACAATATAGAATAGGACCCTGACTATACAGCATGACTGTAACATCCACTCACTTTACTTAAAATGTGTGATGTTGGCTATTTTCCAGCTGTTTACCATCAAGTATATTCAGTATAAGTCTAAAAAAATAAAGTCAAGTTACTGCTCCTGCATTTTGATCATATTGTTTCTTGCTTTCATCAGGCATCGTTACCTAAACAGCTACATGTAGCTAGCCTGTGCTTTGTATATGAGAGAAGCTCTGTGAGGTTCTGCCGCTTTTTCCTTGACTTCGACTTCACTCAGCAGTTTGTCCAGTTTAATACCATACCATACCACTAAGGCAGCAAAACACATGGAAAGCTTTTGATTTTATATATCAAAATATGATTATTTAAAAATGTTTTTCGTCTGTCTTAAAAAGGAGCTTCAAGAAATTTGGAGCTTGAGGGTCATGGAAGCACTATGGTAATCCCTTCTATTCATTTATTGGTTCATTTATGCACAGTTGCACAAAGAAACATCTCAACTCATGCACTTATTTTCCATCTTACACAGCCGGAATCAAGCAACTGGACTAAACTTGATCCTGAAGTGAACAGTACAGATGCAGATGAGAGGCCAACCTACAGGTAAAAATGTCATCCTAAACACTGCAGCACAGCAAATAGTTCTGCCTGGTTGTATGGAGGGTTCATAGAAGGAATACCAGAATCTGTCTCTGTGCTGCTACTGGTTATACTATATATTACATTTATTCCATTGTGGCCTATAATGGAGTCTCTTTGTGCCTTGTTTTGATTGACTTAGTCTACAGTCTGAGGCCGGAAACTTTGAATGCAGTGTCTCTGGTCTACGCTGGGTCTGTAAGGAAAAGGTCAGCCTCAAATACCAGTTTATCTCTTGGGAGGGACACATGGAGAGGATGGAGAGCATAGAATATATGGCCGCCGGTCCCCTAATGGATATCACAGTAATTTCTGGGAAGTTAGAAGAAGTGTACCTGCCACACTGGATCTGCATAGGTAGAGTTATGTAAATTTTAAAAAGTAATTATAAAAAAATACAAATGTTCCATTACTGTTTGATAGTATGTGTACGAAAACATTGATAAATGTTATTTCTTCTTAGTAAATGTGTCCACTTATATTTTTGGCAGATGACAACCCAACAATATTAGACAAGTTTGCAGTCCTACACATAGATGACTGTGGAGATGTTGTAGAAAAAGCGTCTGAGGTCACACCTTCCCATGTCAAGTTATCTGGAACAAGTTTCTCTCCGAGAGCGGTCCTGATGAAAGCCGGCTTTCCTGTGAAAATCAACTGTAACGTGTTGATATATAGGATGGACACAGCCTTCCTCACGCTCCATGTTTATCTGATCCCACGTGATCCTGGTCTACAACAGGTTATTACATATCTTACTCTCACCAGCACCAATTATTATAAGACAGAATGAACTATAGATGAATTGATAAACAGACAAACAAACAAAGAATTTCTTAAAAGACATCATAGTTGCCAACATTGGCTCTGCTCTCTTTTGTGTCTTTTTTTTCCCACAGGCAATGGACAAGAGGGAATTATCCGACGGAAACAAAATAATCCGTAAGCCACATCCAGAGAAGCCTTTTAAAATGCACAATCGTTTCATCCTAACAGCAGATGTGGAGGCGGCAAAAATTTCTCCTGAAGTATGGTTTGAACCACTTTAAATATTAATTCAACTCAACATATCATTGGTCTGTTTTTCAATATGTTAATGAATCTCATGTAAAAGTTTCTAAAACAGTAGTATTAAAAAAATCAAAAAATTCATAAAACATTTCTGGAAAGCTGAAGATAACTCTCCCCTCACCTGTATTCAGCTTGTTACTTTCTCCTGCTACTGATAAAGCCTCAAAGAGCGCAAGACCCGTCTCAGCGTCCAGGATAGATCTGTTCCACTCACCTCAATCTTTTTGAAAAGTTCAAACAATAACAATTTAACCATATCTTTTTGTTTTCTTTCTTTCTTTTATTAAATGTACAATATGTATGTAGCTTATTTTGCTATGACTGTTTGACTTAATTGTTTGTCGAAACCTTGTTGTAGTTTAGGCTCTTGAATGCTCCCCTTTAAAAACAACAACAACAAAAAAAAACAAAACAAGATATGAATTCTAAGATCATCATAGTGAATAGTTTGCTTCAATAAATTCAACATCATTACTCCCCCCAAAATATGATTAGGAAATTGAGATAGTTCCCTATTTGGCAAATGGAAAACAATATTTAATATTTTAAAAGACCATGTCTTACATTTACTTTTGCACATTATTTTATCATTAAAGCATATCAAGATTGTGTAATCTTTTGCTTACACTTTTTACTTTAGAGAGACTTATTTCACTTCAAACCTAAAATCAGCTGCTCCATTTTCAGGGCTAATATGTCATGATCATTACTTCATTGTATAGTCTAAATGGTTTTGGGGGAAGATTGCATGTCTTTATATTGTTATCTCCCTAACTTCTTAGTGAATTAGTATCTCTGAATAACATGAGCACCAGATATTGAACTAACAACTGAGAAAGTAATTTGCGCTTTTAAGTTGTCTCTCATTTATATCATTGAGGAAAGGCTAAATAGAAACAGCTCTCTGTATAACACATCACAGTTCAACAGCACCACAAACTACATCCTCCAAAATGATCCTCACCTCTTTGAAACAGTTTCAACACAAACTGAAAACTATAACCTTTAGGAAGGTAGGAGTTATTATAGGATGTTGTATTGTGTTAGTATTAGTTTTAGCTAGGGGTCCCTAATAAACTGCGATAACTCCTGAATCCATGTGATCTTCCCTTTGATCCTAACATTTCACCAGTATTTCACAGAGTACAGCAGTTTATCTCTCTTTTTTGTCCCTGTTGTAAGCATCTTTGCTGTAAGTGAGAATATCACCAAAGTTTTGTTAACCTTTTTTGAAAACACAAAAAACAAGAAAAAATGGTGCAGCTCAACTCCCTTTTTTTTGTTATCTTTTAAAATTTCTTTCACAGAATTTGAAGCTCAGATATGATGGCAGCATCCCAAACTTCTTTGAAATGTTCATTGAAAGTCCACCCACAACCTTCAAGCTGAGTCTAACTCAAAAAGATCAGCCTCAGCCAGTATGGACAAATGAAATTCGAGAAGGTGAGTTTCAAATGATACTTGAATTTTTTAAATTGTTTATGCATTATTAGCAAAGCAGATGCCCACGGTTAGGTAAAGTCAGTAAATCAGCTACACATCCATAGTTTTTTACTCCTGCATTTTTCATTTTATCCGGTGAATACCAAAGGACTGGCTATTCAAAAGGTAAGACATTTCAGAATATATGTATTAAGAATTATTGAACTTAAGATATTGGTATGTTTAGATATATATGTGTGTGTGTATGTGTGTATGTGTGTATATATATATATACACACACACACACACACATAGAATCAGGCCACTAAAACTACAGAGAATGGATAAAATATCCAACTGTAAAATAATATTAGCATAAAAAAGGGTGAAGAATTCAAATTGAAAAGTATAACATATTGAAACGAAAGTCATACACCTTAACGCCGCCCGATGGGGAGACAGTGAAGTTAAAAACGATTATCACATAGAGACCTATGAGTGGTGTTATAGATCGACCTTCATAGAGCCTGACCGATGCTGGATTTTAATGCATATAATTATATATTCATATTATTATTGTTATCATTGTTAATGTTATTAAGAAATCCAATAAAATGTATCTGTAATATTTATGATTTTTAACGCTGGCGAAATACAGTAATGTTTAGAAGAACAGTTGTCACTTTGAGCCATTTTTTTAATGGACATCACAGCAGAATTACGGTTGTAACATACTTTTATGAATGAGGACCGGATGTTCTGCAACCTGAAACATTCAAGGTCGATGAAAAATGACACATTTGATCAAAGGAAAGGATGAACTACATGTACATATATGGTGCTGACTTCCTCCTGCACTGCATATTCGGTGCAAAAAAAATCCCTGTTATAATACGTCTATAACGACCATAAACACGCGTTGTTGCCCTGGTTAATTACCCGTGACTCGGTTTTCCTTCGCTTAAATGTTTTATATGGAACAATAGAGATGTTATATTGAAAAAAAATCATTGTTAATTGATAGCTGGGTTAAAAATAATAGTCATCTTAGGAGACTTTGCTGGAGGTCTGCAACTCTTCCTGCCAGGCTGTTTTTGAACCTTACATTTGACAGTATTAAGCGGAAGTCGACTTGAAATGTTAATTTAAACAAAAAAATCGCGTTAACAACAAAACCGGAGAACTTTGATTTATGATTCTTCGTTTGATTTCTCCCGTGAGCCGGATGCTCTCAGGATTCAGAGACAATATCGATGGAGAGCGAGTGTTTTGCAGTAAAAACAGTGCGGGGGTGCTTAACGTAAGTGCTTAAACGTAAGTACAGCGGAACAAAGAAGTGACAATGAGGAGTTTTAGAGGACATGACTAGATATGTTATTGATTAATGACTGCAATAATTAACTATCAATCAATTATACTTTTTTTTTTTTTTAGTTTTAACATTATGGGCACACAGACATTTAGCTGTTGGCCTGTTTGCGCAAGTAATGATGCCAGTGAGCGAACGGGTCGTAGTGAATACGACGAAATTACACCGAGAATTCAGAGGAATTACACGTTAATTGTCGGGAAATTAAACTGTCGATCGCGGGCTGTACTTCGTAGCGTTACCACAATTATAGTTATAGGATAAGGGAAAATATTCATCCCTAATAATAATTTTATTTCAAGTTAACCCTGTATCAGTTATTTTATTCCCATCATATATTGTGTTTTTAATCAGGATCTAACTTTTTTTTTTGCAGAGAAAGAAGCAGGTGGACAATCCTCAGAACCTGCCGCCACTGAGAGTGAGTTGTTTTCTTTTTTTCTTTGACATGACACATTATAGATTAGCTGTTGTGCTGCTTAATGTTTGTAATGCTTAATGTTTAATCAAAACTTTTGCCTTTGATTTTAAACTTACATTCTGTAAAATTTGTAAGGTATTCAGTCACCTTCCCTGTCCTGGTCGATGAGGCTCAGTTAATTGCTTTATTTTTAAACAACAACACACATCATGAATTTTTTCACATCATTAAAAAAAAACCAACAAACAAACAGATGAAGAAAATTTTTATCAGACTATCCTATAAGAAATTAAGGATCTCAAGTTCTACAAATAGAGTGGCATCTTTAACTCAAGTTTTTAAGCTAAAGATTTTAGAACAGAATTTACCATATTATTATCCATAATGTTCAAATGTGAAGCATGTTTTAACTGTCATTTATACCAAACTTGCCAAAAGATTTTTTTTTTTAATTTCTTTTATTCTGTCCAGTAAGAATTTGGTTTCTGGGTGGCATTTTTCTATATTGAAATTTATAATAAAATCCCATGAAATCTGTTTGTGGTTCTTAAATTTTGAGTGAATGGCCCATGAAGCAAGTATAATAATGTAACAGAGTTTAGAAATCACGTCTTTCCCACAAGGCTTTGAAGAATGTGCACATTCATCATAATTTCTTATGTGTCTGTAATTGTTGGGGGGGGGGTACAAGTCTATGAATGATGTGCAATCCTTTTCAATAGCTTCCATGTCATGCAAACCACTGGTTCAAAATCCGTTCTGAAATGTGCAATAATGCTGCCCAAAGAGGACACATATCACATATATAGTATATTAGTACTTTGTCTGGCCACTAAAACTACAGAGAATGGATAAAATAACCTAACTGTAAAATAATATTAGAATAAAAATGGGTGAAGAATTCAAATTGAAACAATATAACATATTGAAACGAAAGTCATACACCTTAACACCACCGGGGGGGGGGGTGTGAAGTTAAAAAAATTATTATCACATAGAGACCTACGGGTGTGTTTATAGTATACGACCTTCTAGATAGACCGATGCTGATGCTAAAATATATATATATATATATATTATTATTATTATTATTATTGTTAATGGTATTAAGAAATCAGTAAAAAATATGTAATATATTTATGATTTTTAACGCTGGACATCACAGCAGAATTACTGTAAAATGGGTGAAGAATTCAAATTGAAACAATATAACATATTGAAACGAAAGTCATACAAACACTGACACTTTTTCAGAAAGATCCATTTTACATCATTAAAAAATCTCCCTAATTCCTCAAGCACATCTAACACTCCAAATTAGACAGATATGTGTTCAGCTATAGGTGATTCATCTCAACTGGCTGGGCTACTTGCTTTTAAATCCCCATATGCTGATAATATATAACATTACACCACTTCCATTTGGGACTTGAGCTGGCTTAGTTGGGGTTAGGGTTTAGCCATTTATTGCAAACAACCAACAATGTAGTTTTCCCATCATTGTATTGACATAAGCCAAGCTCCTTGTGTCTCACTGTTGGTGGTGTGCTGCTGGTATCACCATGAAGATCAGGCAAAGAGGGAGAGAAATGTGAAGCCGATCAATGAAGGAACAACGGAGATTTTGATAATGTGATTGTTAGTGGGAAATATACTGTCATTTCATTTTCCTCCATATCAAAAACAGCCACTGTAGTTTGCTTTAAAACAAATTAAAGGAGTCAAAGGGTGGTAGAGAGTAGCAGCAGATGAAACATGTCAAAATGTATGGAAATGCCCATAGAAATTTACCCTTGGAAAACTACTTCTATAACTAGAACTTGAGAATAATCCAAATCAAACCAACAAAATTTTTCATTTTAAATGTTCAACCATCCAACTAAAATGTTGACAAAACATTTCACCGTTGTTTGTACTTTTGTTTTTCACTAGTGAAGAGGTTCGAGCGTCACTTTGAAACTAGCCTATTCCTTCTGTAAATGTTGAAGAAACTGATGTGGCCTCATATTAACCTAAAAAAAAATCATTTTCCATCTCCTCTGCTCTCAGGGAAGCACTTTGTGGATGAACACCAGTGTGATCTGATCAGCAGAGTGAGCAACATAGAACAAATCTTGGATAATCTTCTGAGAGACGGCGCAATCCAACAAGAAGAATATGATCAAATCAGGGAAATCCCAACCACTCAGGAGAAAATGAGGAAAATCTACAGTGGTCCCCTGAAAGCTGGTGGACATGAAAGCAAAGAGATCTTCTACAAAATCCTTGAAGAGATGGAGCCGTTTCTTGTTAAAGATCTGAAGAGAAAACAGTCATAAATACTGTGACTGTGGTTAAATGTACTTTTTTTGACCAGAAAGACTCTGACTATATGAACTTCAAATTTTTACTACCACAGAACAGAACAGTTTTATAGCCTGCTTTTATGAAAATGATTATCCTGCTTGTAAAGCCACGTGGTCATTTGTTTGTTTGTTTTGTTTTGTTTGTTTGTTTTTTAATGCATGGGTCTCTTAATTCTGTGTATTGTGTAAAATGCATCAAAATCAAAAGTCACATTTATTTTATTTAAGAAAAACAAGAATGTGTAAGGTGGTTGTGGGTCAATTGCAGATATGTTTCAAATAAACTGACAAAATGACACTTGATTTGGGACAAAAATATTTTTCAGCAAACTGGAATTAGACTGAAATCATTTTATGCCCATCAAACTCCAGCTCTGATCTCACTAAAATCTTATCATTTTAAGCCCCTGTTGAACCTGAGCTCCTTTACATCATTCTGATGGCCATTTAACATGTTGGCCTCAAGTCTGAGCAAATGATCTCCTCATTTTCACCAAAGAGTCAACATGGAAATCTTAGCAGATCGGACCTAGGAACATTTCCGTATCACTTTCAACGCAGGTCTGAACTGAGAGTTATCAGATTAATGTGAGGGCTGCAGCAGTACAAGGTTAAAATGAGCACAGAGAGAGAGAAATGCAAATCTAGTTTTCTCTTCTCAGATCACTCTATTTATCTCAACCTATATCTTTTATATATTTTTCAAAGAAATAAAGTCTTTTTAATGAACTAGTAACTTTGGAAATGCCCATTTAGAGATGTTGAAAAGATTTTTCTCCTGTTAGATCAGATTTTGGGATGCAACTGGAGAAAAAGAGGAAAGAAACCCTCGTGCATCCACAGTAATGAATCTAACACTCTCTCCTTAAGTTTTCCGTGGATGAATAAATGAATATTAAGCAAAATACTTTACATACAGCATGAGAGCAAATTTTATTCACCAAGGGCTTCAGCCATTGTTGTGTTTACAAGACATTAGGCTGGGCCGAGCTAGTTCTTCTCTCTCATGTTCGGCCGAGGGCAGCCTGGACACTACCATGACTCAGCATCGCAAAGTGGGATGAACTTAAACATCTTAGTCTTAAGCCTCATATTGACTAATCACGTTTTTGCAATAAAATACAGAAGAATCCGTTTTGGGATTTTTTTTTTTTTTGCACCGAATTTGCAGTGCAGGAGGAGGTCAGCACCAGATATGTACATGTAGTTCATCCTTTCCTTTGATCAAATGTGTCATTTTTCATCGACCTTGAATGTTTCAGGTTGCAGAACATCCGGTCCTCATTCATAAAAGTATGTTACAACCGTAATTCTGCTGTGATGTCCATTAAAAAAAATGGATAAAAAAATGGCTCAAAGTGACAACTGTTCTTCTAAACATTACTGTATTTCGCCAGCGTTAAAAATAATAAATATTACAGATACATTTTATTAGATTACTTAATAACATTAACAATGATAACAATAATAATACGAATATATAATTATATGCATTAAAATCCAGCATCAGTCAGGCTCTATGAAGGTCGATCTATAACACCACTCATAGGTCTCTATGTGATAATCGTTTTTAACTTCACTGTCTCCCCATCGGGCGGCGTTAAGTTGTATGACTTTCGTTTCAATATGTTATATTTTTTCAATTTGAATTCTTCACCCTTTTTTATGCTAATATTATTTTACAGTTGGATATTTTATCCATTCTCTGTAGTTTTAGTGGCCTGATTCCATGTGTATGTATATATATATATATATATATATATATATATATATATATATATATATATATATATATATATATATAAATACACACAAATACACACATACACACACACATATATATCTAAACATACCAATATCTTAAGTTCAATAATTCTTAATACATATATTCTGAAATGTCTTACCTTTTGAATAGCCAGTCCTTTGGTATTCACCGGATAAAATGAAAAATGCAGGAGTAAAAAACTATGGATGTGTAGCTGATTTACTGACTTTACCTAACCGTGGGCATCTGCTTTGCTAATAATGCATAAAAAATTTAAAAAATTCAAGTATCATTTGAAACTCACCTTCTCGAATTTCATTTGTCCATACTGGCTGAGGCTGATCTTTTTGAGTTAGACTCAGCTTGAAGGTTGTGGGTGGACTTTCAATGAACATTTCAAAGAAGTTTGGGATGCTGCCATCATATCTGAGCTTCAAATTCTGTGAAAGAAATTTTAAAAGATAACAAAAAAAAGGGAGTTGAGCTGCACCATTTTTTCTTGTTTTTTTGTGTTTTCAAACAAGGTTAACAAAGATGCTTACAACAGGGACAAAAAAGAGAGATAAACTGCTGTATGTAAGTGCATGAGTTGAGATGTTTCTTTGTGCATCTGTGCATATATGAACCAATAAATGAATATAAGGGATTACCATAGTGCTTCCATGACCCTCAAGCTCCAAATTTCTTGAAGCTCCTTTTTAAGACAGATGAAAAACATTTTTAAATGATCATATTTTGATATATAAAATCATAAGCTTTCCATGTGTTTTGCTGCCTTAGTGGTATGGTATGGTATTAAACTGGACAAACTGTTGAGTGAAGTCGAAGTCAAGGAAAAAGCGGCAGAACCTCACAGAGCTTCTCTCATATACAAAGCACAGGCTAGCTACATGTAGCTGTTTAGGTAACGATGCCTGATGAAAGCAAGAAACAATATGATCAAAATGCAGAAGCAGTAACTTGACTTTATTTTTTTAGACTTATACTGAATATACTTGATGGTAAACAGCTGGAAAATAGCCAACATCACACATTTTAAGTAAAGTGAGTGGATGTTACAGTCATGCTGTATAGTCAGGGTCCTATTCTATGTTGTAATGGTCCCAAGCCAGGTTCCAAAAAACCAAAGTGGCAATACAAGATTTTTAACACCTGTGGATGAAGTAAAAGAAACTTAGTGTTAACAATTTAACCGTTCTTACAAATAATGCAGAGATTATTTGGAACAGCTGCAATTGTTCTGCCAAATTATGAATAATAAATGATGTTCAACAACAGCTGTTGTAGAGCTGTGTAGAAACCTGGAAGAAACAATGAATTAAAGATCTTGCTTTTAAAAGCAGTAGATGTCATTTTATAAACAATGCTTACAACAACAAATTTAAGGCCTATATTTTACATTCATGAGATGATGCAGTCCAATTACTGAGTTTACCAGCTTGTTATTGCTGTGGATAATATTACGAGACTAAGATCAGACCTAAACAATAATACAGCAAATAGAATATGTTTCTATTTAATATGACAATAAGCTCATATTCAGCTGACTGTCCACATTGGTGGTTGATGAAAAAGAGAGTAAGAATGAAATAAAAGAACACACCCCACATTCTGCCAACAATTTTTGAGCTGGTCTCTGACAACATCTGCAGCAGATCAGTCCTGTTCATTTCCTTTAAAACCTCCCTGGTCACATCCAAAGACTCTTCACCGTAGGTCTCCACCATCAGCTCCACTAATTCAACTGAATGTACCACTTCCATTAGGTTTCTCTGGATTCTTGGAAGGCCTCTCTTTTTCTCATTGTGCCGCAGAATCCACTTGCTCGAGCTCAATGTAACTTAAATCTTCCAGTGTTTCCAGAAGTTTCTCCTCAACTGATGTCACGTCTTCTTCCTGATGGAGATAAGGAAAATTTACGTAATATTTCCGCTGTAGTGATGAAACACTGATTTATTTTTATCAATGTAAACATCTTAGTCATGTGAGCATTGCATCAACTAACATTAAAAATAACTGATACATTAATACATTGGGTAATATTAGATTCTACAATGACCTTCGAGAAATAAAGAATTTCTCCATACATTCATTTCTACTGCATCATTACAGAACAGTGGGATTTCTTTATTTTCTTTTAGTTTTTGCTTTACTGACTCTCCATCTCTCTCTGACACTGATACCAAAAGCAGCAATTACTTGTTTTGCATGTGTATTTATAGTAATCAAGACAGGAAAAATTTTCAACCCATAACTGATAAATGAAAGCTGTTTTGTGTAAAGTGTGTCTTATGCAATATTACTCACTTTCTGGAGAAGCAAATACGGAGGTTTCTCTGAGGAGAAAGAAAATAGAAACTTATTCAAGATCTGAGGAACAATTTAATGAACGTCTTTAATGATAAAGTTCTGAATACTAGAGATAAAATTCATCTCCATAGAAACAGCCGTAAAAATCAGTGTATACTTAGACAGTTTCTCTCCTATCCACCTTCACCAACTAACTTCAATGATCTCTTCATCTAAACCATCAACCTATCTTTTAGACCCCATCCCAATTAGGCTACTTAAGGAAATTTTACCCTTACGTAGCACCTCTTAACTGAGAAACTAATCTGAATTTATTTACAAGCTATGTACCGCAGTCTTTCAAAATAGCTGTAACTAAGCCTCTTCTTAAAAAGCCTACTCTTGAACCTGATGTTTTAGCCAACTATTGACCCATATCTAACCTTCCCTTCTTTCTAAGATCCATGAGAAAGCTGTCGCCAAACCAGTTGTGTGACTTTTTACGTTTTAATTTTTAATTTTAATGTGTTTTTTGGATTTAGAGTGCATTATAGCACAGAAACAGCACTGGGGAAGGTTACAAATCATCTTCTAACTGTATCGGACAAAGGACTTGACTCCATACTTGTTTTGTTATATCTTAGTGCCACAGTTGAAACTATTGACCATCCTCTTCACCAGATCCGTCCTGTTCATTTTCAATAAAACCTTCTTGATCATCTCCAAACACTGCTGGCCGTAGTTCTCCACCATCACATCCACTATGTCTGCCCATTAAGGTGTTGCTATCAAAATCCATGATACTTCTTCATTGCCCGACACAATGATGAGAATGAGTATATAATGGAACATGTAAATGTTCTGTCAAACAGGTCCTATAACTGGTCCTGGCAGAATGTTGAACAAAGCAAAAAAGTGTAGTTTAAATCAACTGCTGTTTTTTTTTCACACTTTATATTGTTATAAGCTTTGTTTACAGATAACTTTTCTAAACCAATTGAGTCTCAAAAAAAATACACAATCCACACTTCCATTAGAAGGCTTTACATAACTATGGATTTACTCACTGGCACTTTATCCGCGACGCTCCTAAACTGGATTCTCCTCCGGTTCGCCGTTAGATATGAGTCACATCTAACTCGATGTTTAGCCACAAAGAGCTCAGGGTTGTTTGTTTAGAGATAATATGCATCAGGATATGTTTCATTAAAGGTGGGGAAAACTAAAATACATCAGATATTACAATACCAGTAAATCAATGTCTTTCCTCTAAACAAAAGACACAAGGTTCTTTACGATTGATGTTAATCACCAGATGTGTGCAACACTTTAACTAAAGCACTGCGAACTACATTAAAACGAATACCCATTGGTTTTACAGTAGAAATGTAGTTGTTTATTTAATGAACGCACATGTCTAACATATATAACAGGATGTTATTGGTATTGCTCCGGATGTTATTGGTAAATGATAAACCTATCGGTGAGACAGTCATTCACAAGAGCATAGAGTCCTGGACACAGCTTCGACCACCAACCATATCATTTGTAACACAAGGTCCATTTGGATTCTTTCTCTCAACCAAATCTTCATCAGAAGATCAAATCTGCAGATGCAAATGGACTTTGACGCGCGATGTCGTTTAGTTTATTGGTCTTTATATAAAAACTTTAGCTACGCCCTCTGCTCGAACGAGGAAGTACAGCTGCCACAGGGAAAGTAAAAAAATAAATAAATAAAAGTTAAGAATAAGAAACGCGGCGTCAAATGGTTCCGAGCGACAGATTCGGCTGTTATCGAACCGCTTACTTTTTGGAGGAAAACTTTTATACTTGGGACTTTGTAAAATCTTGTCCAGATTTGAAAAGTCCCTAACTTTTATTATAGATTGTGGACACCTGTGTCACATAACGTATAAGCGATTAGTTGTGGAAAATTGTGTTATTCATGAATAGACAAAGTACTAATATACTATATATGTGATATGTGTCCTCTTTGGGCAGCATTATTGCACATTTCAGAACAGATTTTGAACCAGTGGTTCGCATGACATGGAAGCTATTGAAAAGGATTGCACATCATTCTTAGACCCCCCCCCCCAACAATTACAGACACATAAGAAATTATGATGAATGTGCACATTCTTCAAAGCCTTGTGGGAAAGACGTGATTTCTAAAGTGTTACATTATTATACTTGCTTCATGGGCCATTTACTCAAAATTTAAGAACCACAAACAGATTTCATGGGATTTTATTATAAATTTCAATTTAGAAAAATGCCACCCAGAAACCAAATTCTTACTGGACAGAATAAAAGAAATTTAAAAAACAAATCTTTTGGCAAGTTTAATATAAATGACAGTTAAAACATGAGTCTGATAAACATTTTCTTTATCTGTTTGTTTTTTTGGTGTTTTTTTTTTAATGATGTGAAAAAACTCATGATGTGTGTTGTTGTTTAAAAATAAAGCAATTAACTGAGCCTCATCGACCAGGACAGGGAAGGTGACTGAATACCTTACAAATTTTACAGGATGTAAGTGTAAAATCAAAGGCAACAGTTTTGATTAAACATCAAAAGGCCAAGTGGCAAACCTCACAGAGACATAGCATTAACATTCACAAGGGATAACAGAATTTTTTTTTAAATTGTTTTCATTCACAATTCATGTTTGGTCTCACAACTCATTTCAGCATTACATTTACTTTTTTCCCTCTAGGTCTTTAATGAGATATGGCTCATTTCTCTTGAGGCTTTCATAGAACTTGTCTTTGCATTGGTCACTAGCTCTCAGGACAGAGTAGAGCTCCCTTATCTTATCATGGGAGGTAGAGAGAGCTCTGATTTTAGCATAACTTTCTTGCTGGAGGACTTTGTCGTCTAAAAGCTCATCCAAAATGTTTCCAACGTGGGCCACTCTCCTGATCAACGCAGATCTATGTATGTCCACAAAGTGCTCATCTGAGAAGAGAGGAGGAAAAAAATTAACAAATGTTATATAACTTCCACTTTGTATATACAAAAAATAGATGAATGAAATCCATCAAATGTTAAAAACAGGCACAAATAATGCCATGGATTTTCTAAGTTAAGGACTAATTACCTCTCTTATGTCTGTATCTTAAATATGAAGCTAGGAGGCAGTTAGCTTAGCTTAGCGTAAAGGCTGGAAGCAGCTCAGAACAGCTAGCCTGTCCAAAGTTTCTGTTTTTGGACAGATTAAACAAACCATACGTAACATGTTAATTATCGAGCTTCAGAGGGGCTGGTAGACAGACCCAGGCTTGCCCCCCCCATGTTTCCAGTGTGTACGCTAAGCCATCTCCTGCCTCTAAGTCCATTTGACGTGAAAAAGGTATCAACCTTCTCACCTGACCCTAGGTAACAATGTGAAAAAAAGCATATTTTCCCCAAAATGTTAAACTATTCTTTCAATTCTATAATACCATGAAGCACTCATCAGCAACCACAGTTTCATTTATTAGTCTTGATCAAGTTAACAACTTATGTCAAACAACCTATGTTTCTACTTTCTGCCATTGTGTATTCACCAGTTGCCAGTTGAGGGTCATGAGGCTGAAACAAATGTGGGGGATATTGAAATAGCTCAACAATGCACTAGTCTTAAACTAGTGTTTATGCATGCTTCTGGTTTCCGATACACATTTAAAATTTCTTAATTTCATTGTCTTGGGACAATATAGAAGGTTAGTAATTTTCTGCTATTCTATTCTATTCTTCTCTTCTACTTTAGATGAACAATCCACTGTAGATAAAACTTGTCTGACCTAACTTATCTAAATGTCTGTCATGTCAAATAACATTCTACAGTCAAATCGGAAGGCATAGATTTTTTTCCTTCTTAAAATTTACGTCTTAACGCTAGAATTACTTATTAACAGCTCCAAGAGTACGAGTGCGACAAAGTTTCATGTGAGATTATACAACCGAAACTTTCCACAGCAGCTAATCTATAATGTGTCATGTCAAAGAAAAAAAGAAAACAACTCACTCTCAGTGGCGGCAGGTTTTGAGGATTGTCCACCTGCTTCTTTCTCTGCAAAAAAAAAAGTTAGATCCTGATTAAAAACACAATATATGATGGGAATAAAATAACTGATACAGGGTTAACTTGAAATAAAATTATTATTAGGGATGAATATTTTCCCTTATCTTATAACTATAATTGTGGTAACGCTACGAAGTACAGCCCGCGATCGACGGTTTAATCACCCGACAATTAACGTGTAATTCCTCTGAATTCTCGGTGTAATTTCGTCGTATTCACTACGACCCGTTCGCTCACTGGCATCATTACTTGCGCAAACAGGCCAACAGCTAAATGTCTGTGTGCCCATAATGTTAAAACTAAAAAGAAAAAAAGTATAATTGATTGATAGTTAATTATTGCAGTCATTAATCAATAACATATCTAGTCATGTCCTCTAAAACTCCTCATCGTCACTTCTTTGTTCCGCTGTACTTACGTTTAAGTAGCAGTAGGACTTTTCTTTTCCTTTCATTTACTCAACAAGCTGAATAGGAAGTATGAGCATGCGCGATAAAGAAAAAGTCGTGTCGATGTGTTTTTTTTTCGTTTTCATAAATATATACTATACCATAATAACAACAATGATAATAATAACAATAATAATAATAACAACAATAATAATAGCAATAATAACAACAATACTAACAATAAATAAAAAAAGATTTAAAAAATAATTAAAAATCGTAACGTCGCCAGTTCTACTTTTGGAGCAGACTTTAATAACGTCCCGCAGCCTGGAGCCTCTCTACCCGTCTCTGTTCCCGTTCTTCATCGAACACTTTCGGCGTTAAAGGAGCTCACCGAGCGCCTCGGCCTGCCCCCCGCAGCCGATCGCCCTCAGTATCTCCACGGCCACCCGGAGGGCTCCCTCCTCGGTAAAAGTCGACACCAGGATGTCGGCGATGTCCAGGAAGCTTTTCCCCTCCACCCTGCCGCGCCTGACCCGCGGCTCTTCCCTGCGGTCGACGAGCCGGTGGCAGAACTTTTCCAGGTCCTTCTGGATCAGGTCCTCCAGCGTGTCGGCCAGAACCGCCCTGATGGTTCTGTTGGCCATCTCTCACCAGTGGATCAGTGGTTTTTCCCGGGTTCTACTGTTATACCTACACACACACTCACACATACACATATATATAAAAGATACCTTCAGAGCTGTCGGGAATGTTAATATCAGTTCAGTAGTCGACTGATTTCTAAGTTATATTCCCCTTTTCGTCGCCGGCTGCGGGTCCACGGCTCAGACGCAGCGCTGCGAAAGACCCGCGGATCTAGGAGCACGGAAGCGCGTCGCTGCTCGAGTTCCCGGATGTTTGTGCTGCATTTTCTTCCCGCGCCCGTGGAGGCAGTCTGAACCGAACACGGTAATGTCGGTACCTGGGCACAGACAAGGGAAACTACCACACAGGGGTGATTATTGAACATAATTACATAAAATGGCCATTGCAGGAGAAAGAAAAACCTGACCCTAAATAGTATCAACAGTGGGGTTTGATTTCATGTAACGTTGACATGGGCCCTGACCTATGAAATTTCCTATAAGATAAATTTGCATTTGGATCTTGTTTGTAGTGATGAAACACTGATTTCCTTTTATCAGTGTAAACATTTTAGTCATGTGAGCATTGCATCAACTAACATTAAAAATAACTGATACATTAATACATTGGGTAATATTAGATTCTACAATGACCTTTGAGAAATAAAGAATTTCTCCATACATTCATTTCTACTGCATCATTACAGAACAGTGGGATTTCTTCATTTTCTTTTAGTTTTTGCTTTACTGACTCTCCATCTCTCTCTGACACTGCTACCAAAAGCAGCAATTACTTGTTTTGCATGTGTATTTATAGTACTCAAGACAGGAAAAATTTTCAACCCATAACTGATAAATGAAAGCTGTTTTGTGTAAAGTGTGTCTTATGCAATATTACTCACTTTCTGGAGAAGCAAATACGGAGGTTTCTCTGAGGAGAAAGAAAATAGAAACTTATTCAAGATCTGAGGAACAATTTCATGAACGTCTTTAATGATAAAGTTCTGAATACTAGAGATAAAATTCATCTCCATAGAAACAGCCATAAAAATCAGTGTATACTTAGACAGTTTCTCTCCTATCCACCTTCACCAACTAACTTCAATGATCTCTTCATCTAAACCATCAACCTATCTTTTAGACCCCATCCCAATTAGGCTACTTAAGGAAATTTTACCCTTACGTAGCACCTCTTAATTGAGAAACTAATCTGAATTTATTTACAAGCTATGTACCGCAGTCTTTCAAAATAGCTGTAACTAAGCCTCTTCTTAAAAAGCCTACTCTTGAACCTGATGTTTTAGCCAACTATTGACCCATATCTAACCTTCCCTTCTTTCTAAGATCCATGAGAAAGCTGTCGCCAAACCAGTTGTGTGACTTTTTACGTTTTAATTGTTTTAGGATTTTCAGTCAGGATTTAGAGCGCATTATAGCACAGAAACAGAAGATAATTTGTAACCTTCGCCAAGGTTAAAGGTGGGGAAAACTAAAATACATCAGATATTACAGTACCAGTAAATCAATGTCTTTCCTCTAAACAAAAGACACAAGGTTCTTTACGATTGATGTTAATCACCAGATGTGTGCAACACTTTAACTAAAGCACTGCGAACTACATTAAAACGAATCCCCATTGGTTTTACAGTAGAAATTTAGTTGTTTATTTAATGAACGCACATGTCTAACATATATAACAGGATGTTATTGGTATTGCTCCGGATGTTATTGGTAAATGATAAACCTATCGGTGAGACAGTCATTCACAAGAGCATAGAGTCCTGGACACAGCTTCGACCACCAACCATATCATTTGTAACACAAGGTCCATTTTGATTCTTTCTCTCAACCAAATCTTCATCAGAAGATCAAATCTGCAGATGCAAATGGACTTTGACGCGCGATGTCGTTTAGTTTATTGGTCTTTATATAAAAACTTTAGCTACGCCCTCTGCTCGAACGAGGAAGTACAGCTGCCACAGGGAAAGTAAAAAAATAAATAAATAAAAGTTAAGAATAAGAAACGTGGCGTCAAATGGTTCCGAGCGACAGATTCGGCTGTTATCGAACCGCTTACTTTTTGGAGGAAAACTTTTATACTTGGGACTTTGTAAAATCTTGTCCAGATTTGAAAAGTCCCTAACTTTTATTATAAATTGTGGACCCCTGTGTCACATAACGTATAAGCGATTAGTTGTGGAAAATTGTGTTATTCATAAATAGACGAAGTACTAATATACTATATATGTGATATGTGTCCTCTTTGGGCAGCATTATTGCACATTTCAGAACAGATTTTGAACCAGTGGTTTGCATGACATGGAAGCTATTGAAAAGGATTGCACATCATTCATAGACTTGTACCCCCCCCAACAATTACAGACACATAAGAAATTATGATGAATGTGCACATTCTTCAAAGCCTTGTGGGAAAGACGTGATTTCTAAACTCTGTTACATTATTATACTTGCTTCATGGGCCATTCACTCAAAATTTAAGAACCACAAACAGATTTCATGGGATTTTATTATAAATTTCAATATAGAAAAATGCCACCCAGAAACCAAATTCTTACTGGACAGAATAAAAGAAATTTAAAAAACAAATCTTTTGGCAAGTTTGATATAAATGACAGTTAAAACATGAGTCTGATAAACATTTTCGTCATCTGTTTGTTTGTTGGTTTTTTTTTTTAATGATGTGAAAAAACTCATGATGTGTGTTGTTGTTTAAAAATAAAGCAATTAACTGAGCCTCATCGACCAGGACAGGGAAGGTGACTGAATACCTTACAAATTTTACAGGATGTAAGTGTAAAATCAAAGGCAACAGTTTTGATTAAACATCAAAAGGCCAAGTGGCAAACCTCACAGAGACATAGCATTAACATTCACAAGGGATAACAGAATTTTTTTTTAAATTGTTTTCATTCACAATTCATGTTTGGTCTCACAACTCATTTCAGCATTACATTTACTTTTTTCCCTCTAGGTCTTTAATGAGATATGGCTCATTTCTCTTGAGGCTTTCATAGAACTTGTCTTTGCATTGGTCACTAGCTCTCAGGACAGAGTAGAGCTCCCTTATCTTATCATGGGAGGTAGAGAGAGCTCTGATTTTAGCATAACTTTCTTGCTGGAGGACTTTGTCGTCTAAAAGCTCATCCAAAATGTTTCCAACGTGGGCCACTCTCCTGATCAACGCAGATCTATGTATGTCCACAAAGTGCTCATCTGAGAAGAGAGGAGGAAAAAAATTAACAAATGTTATATAACTTCCACTTTGTATATACAAAAAATAGATGAATGAAATCCATCAAATGTTAAAAACAGGCACAAATAATGCCATGGATTTTCTAAGTTAAGGACTAATTACCTCTCTTATGTCTGTATCTTAAATATGAAGCTAGGAGGCAGTTAGCTTAGCTTAGCGTAAAGGCTGGAAGCAGCTCAGAACAGCTAGCCTGTCCAAAGTTTCTGTTTTTGGACAGATTAAACAAACCATACGTAACATGTTAATTATCGAGCTTCAGAGGGGCTGGTAGACAGACCCAGGCTTGCCCCCCCCATGTTTCCAGTGTGTACGCTAAGCCATCTCCTGCCTCTAAGTCCATTTGACGTGAAAAAGGTATCAACCTTCTCACCTGACCCTAGGTAACAATGTGAAAAAAAGCATATTTTCCCCAAAATGTTAAACTATTCTTTCAATTCTATAATACCATGAAGCACTCATCAGCAACCACAGTTTCATTTATTAGTCTTGATCAAGTTAACAACTTATGTCAAACAACCTATGTTTCTACTTTCTGCCATTGTGTATTCACCAGTTGCCAGTTGAGGGTCATGAGGCTGAAACAAATGTGGGGGATATTGAAATAGCTCAACAATGCACTAGTCTTAAACTAGTGTTTATGCATGCTTCTGGTTTCCGATACACATTTAAAATTTCTTAATTTCATTGTCTTGGGACAATATAGAAGGTTAGTAATTTTCTGCTATTCTATTCTATTCTTCTCTTCTACTTTAGATGAACAATCCACTGTAGATAAAACTTGTCTGACCTAACTTATCTAAATGTCTGTCATGTCAAATAACATTCTACAGTCAAATCGGAAGGCATAGGTTTTTTTCCTTCTTAAAATTTACGTCTTAACGCTAGAATTACTTATTAACAGCTCCAAGAGTACGAGTGCGACAAAGTTTCATGTGAGATTATACAACCGAAACTTTCCACAGCAGCTAATCTATAATGTGTCATGTCAAAGAAAAAAAGAAAACAACTCACTCTCAGTGGCGGCAGGTTTTGAGGATTGTCCACCTGCTTCTTTCTCTGCAAAAAAAAAAGTTAGATCCTGATTAAAAACACAATATATGATGGGAATAAAATAAAAGATACAGGGTTAACTTGAAATAAAATTATTATTAGGGATGAATATTTTCCCTTATCTTATAACTATAATTGTGGTAACGCTACGAAGTACAGCCCGCGATCGACGGTTTAATCACCCGACAATTAATGTGTAATTCCTCTGAATTCTCGGTGTAATTTCGTCGTATTCACTACGACCCGTTCGCTCACTGGCATCATTACTTGCGCAAACAGGCCAACAGCTAAATGTCTGTGTGCCCATAATGTTAAAACTAAAAAGAAAAAAAGTATAATTGATTGATAGTTAATTATTGCAGTCATTAATCAATAACATATCTAGTCATGTCCTCTAAAACTCCTCATTGTCACTTCTTTGTTCCGCTGTACTTACGTTTAAGTAGCAGTAGGACTTTTCTTTTCCTTTCATTTACTCAACAAGCTGAATAGGAAGTATGAGCATGCGCGATAAAGAAAAAGTCGTGTCGATGTGTTTTTTTTTCGTTTTCATAAATATATACTATACCATAATAACAACAATGATAATAATAACAATAATAATAATAACAACAATAATAATAGCAATGATAACAACAATACTAACAATAAATAAAAAAAGATTTAAAAAATAATTAAAAATCGTAACGTCGCCAGTTCTACTTTTGGAGCAGACTTTAATAACGTCCCGCAGCCTGGAGCCTCTCTACCCGTCTCTGTTCCCGTTCTTCATCGAACACTTTCGGCGTTAAAGGAGCTCACCGAGCGCCTCGGCCTGCCCCCCGCAGCCGATCGCCCTCAGTATCTCCACGGCCACCCGGAGGGCTCCCTCCTCGGTAAAAGTCGACACCAGGATGTCGGCGATGTCCAGGAAGCTTTTCCCCTCCACCCTGCCGCGCCTGACCCGCGGCTCTTCCCTGCGGTCGACGAGCCGGTGGCAGAACTTTTCCAGGTCCTTCTGGATCAGGTCCTCCAGCGTGTCGGCCAGAACCGCCCTGATGGTTCTGTTGGCCATCTCTCACCAGTGGATCAGTGGTTTTTCCCGGGTTCTACTGTTATACCTACACACACACTCACACATACACATATATATAAAAGATGCCTTCAGAGCTGTCGGGAATGTTAATATCAGTTCAGTAGTCGACTGATTTCTAAGTTATATTCCCCTTTTCGTCGCCGGCTGCGGGTCCACGGCTCAGACGCAGCGCTGCGAAAGACCCGCGGATCTAGGAGCACGGAAGCGCGTCGCTGCTCGAGTTCCCGGATGTTTGTGCTGCATTTTCTTCCCGCGCCCGTGGAGGCAGTCTGAACCGAACACGGTAATGTCGGTACCTGGGCACAGACAAGGGAAACTACCACACGGGGGTGATTATTGAACATAATTACATAAAATGGCCATTGCAGGAGAAAGAAAACCTGACCCTAAATAGTATCAACAGTGGGGTTTGATTTCATGTAACGTTGACCTGGGCCCTGACCTATGAAATTTCCCTTAAGATAAATTTGCATTTGGATCTTGTTTGTAGGTTGTGAATATCTCAATCTAGAGGGAAACCTTTGATATAAACTATATGTCTTTTTTTAATTTCTTTTTTTTTCTACAGCCAGTGAAATAACTCCTGAGAAAGTGTATAATCAGTCAGCGTGTACCTTCCTCCACCACCATGGCTCCCGCTGAAGGTGCTGCAGCTGTAAAACATTCAAAGAAAAATTGATTTCGTATAGCAGCTCGGCTCTTTGGAGGTAAATTAGAAACACCACCAGAGACCATGTAATATACCGCGCTCAGCTACACATCTCGGTCAAAAGTCCTCCCCAGCCCCTCCCCAGTTTAAGGCATCGTTTCAAGGAATAGTTTGACATTTTTGGAAAAATAAACTTGCTCGATCTCCGGGGGAAGAGTTCGATGCCAGCCTCCATCCAGCAGCTATAATTAATTTAAGTAATTTATCTTAGAATACTGTGGGGGATAAGGGCAGGGCCCAGCTCTGTCCAGGCGCTAAAAATCCAGGACTGATGTGGTTTCTATTTGGGCCATTTGCAGTGGTGAACGCAATATTTTCCTTATAAAATGAAAAGGTTCGAAATAAAGAGTCTTTTACAGTCAATGCCATTCTCATCATGGAATAATATAATGCCTAAATCAAAAATGAATTGTCCCTATTCCCTATCTAGCCAAAAAATAATTCAATGCACAGGATTTCATAGAACAGACGAGAGGCAGTCACAGCTTCGTTACTGCAAAACACTCGCTCTCCATCGATATTGTCTCTGAATCCTGAGAGCATCCGGCTCACGGGAGAAATCAAACGAAGAATCATAAATCAAAGTTCTCCGGTTTTGTTGTTAACGCGATTTTTTTGTTTAAATTAACATTTCAAGTCGACTTCCGCTTAATACTGTCAAATGTAAGGTTCAAAAACAGCCTGGCAGGAAGAGTTGCAGACCTCCAGCAAAGTCTCCTAAGATGACTATTATTTTTAACCCAGCTATCAATTAACAATGAATTTTTTTTTAATATAACATCTCTATTGTTCCATATAAAACATTTAAGCGAAGGAAAACCGAGTCATGGGTAATTAACCAGGGCAACAACGCGTGTTTATGGTCGTTATAGACGTATTATAACAGGGATTTTTTTTTGCACCGAATATGCAGTGCAGGAGGAAGTCAGCACCATATATGTACATGTAGTTCATCCTTTCCTTTGATCAAATGTGTCATTTTTCATCGACCTTGAACGTTTCAGGTTGCAGAACATCCGGTCCTCATTCATAAAAGTATGTTACAACCGTAATTCTGCTGTGATGTCCATTAAAAAAATGGGTCAAAGTGACAACTGTTCTTCTAAACATTACTGTATTTCGCCAGCGTTAAAAATCATAAATATTACAGATACATTTTATTGGATTTCTTAATAACTTTAATAATGGTAACAATAATAATATGAATATATAATTATATGCATTAAGATCCAGCATCGGTCAGGCTCTATGAAGGTCGATCTATAACACCACTCATAGGTCTCTATGTGATAATCGTTTTTAACTTCACTGTCTCCCCATCGGGCGGCGTTAAGGAGCTCACCGAGCGCCTCTGCCTGCCCCCCGCAGCCAACCGCCCTCAGTATGTCCACGGCCACCCGGAGGGCTCCCTCCTCGGTAGAGGTGATGTCCAAGATGTCCCGCGGGACATTCCTGATCCTGTCGACGCCCGGACAGTTGATCATTAACATAGACGATAATAATCAATATCAGATTAACGCTCGACCACCTGATTGGCACAAATCTCCTTTCATAGAAAATGTTAACCTTTTTTTAAGAGCTGAAACAATTAATCAATTAATCAACTGAAAATAAACCATGATTTGATCGTTAAAATAATCAAACATTCCCTAATTCCTAATTGCTGCATTTGCTGTAATTAATGGCATTAGGTCACTTATTAATGCTTTACAGACCAGTTATAAGCCATTAATAAGAACAACTCGTGAGAAAAACATTTAGGTTGCAGAAAATCCTTCTCCAGCATGACACCTTTTCTTTTCAGCTCTTAAAATCTTTAGGGAGGCTATTTGGACCTGATTGACTGTAGGACATCTGGACTGAAATTTATTTATAAAACACTTGTTAATATTTACAACTTCAGATTTATCATGTTAATAAGCGTTTATTAGCTTAAACATGGCGTTTAATTAGCAACGTGCAAATGCAAATGTGAAAACTTTGTGGTCTGCAGTGTTTTTATTTCATTTTCAACTTCAGAAGTCCCCAATCTGTTGTTTGAATAAAGACTCTCTTGCATCCCTGTGCCCTGTTTAAATGAAACGAATTGGTAACAACACATCTGTGTGTTTCTATTTAGTAATAATGCAGTTGTAAATGTTGCTAGAACATTAATAAGTATTTGAGAAAAAGTTAGTCACCAAACTATTGCAATAAAAAACAATATATCAAAAGCTGAAAGTCATACCGTGTACCAAAAACATCATGTTTTAATGAAATGAAGAATCCAGAGGGAACACTGAACAATTTCTTTTTTACAGAGATCCAAACAACTTGTACAGTACAGAGTGAGACTCTTCACACAAATCTATGTTTATATACAGTTTATTTACACAAAATGGTCCTCACACAGGCTAAAACTTTCACAGTGAGTGCCTGAAAATATCTCAGTTTATGTTATTCTGACTAGCAAAAGAGGTAGACATGAGTTTTGTATTTAAAACATTTATTTAAATGCACAAAACTCTACATATGGGTTCATATAAACACTATTTACAAATTAATTCCTCTTTAGAAACATCAAATGGAAATATGGCCCAAGACTTTGCAGAAAGTATCTATTCATAGAACTGAACACCCCCCCCCCCAGCTGGTTCCTGGGCTGCAGTTATGTAGCTCTGAGGTTCATGAGCTTCAGGTTTATCAGTCAGGTATTAGAAGACTTCCATTTATCACAATCTATTATTTAAGAAAAAGTTTCATATTATCTTGAAAGACTGGTTGCATTGTGAATTTACGAGTTTTTGGTGTTTTTTTCCCCTTGAAAATGAAGCATCTACAGACTGGCTCCTGGTATGACTGTGACAACATCACCCCTAAAAGGCACTGCAGCTCAGCCAGGGCTTGAGGTGACAGTGTTCACTTTGTATGGCTATAGTACTTTGTTCAAATTTGCCAGTAACCCTCAACAAGCAGCACCAGTCCAGTCCAGGCGCCTGTTCCCCTACTGCGATGCCCACGTTTCACTGCTGTGCTCCGATGTCACCGCCGCCGGCACCCCAGGGCACTGCCACGACTCGGTGCTCGTGGGCAAAACGTTCAGACTGGTCAAGACCTCCTGCGCCGTCTTTCCCAGCATGCCCTGCATGTCGCAGACAAAGCGGTAGACGTAGCGCTTGCCCGCTGTCTTGTGGATGATGTTCTTGTGGTAGTAGTAACGCAGGCCGCGGCTCAACTTCTCGTAGTTCATCTTGGGTTTGTTCTTGCACTGGCCCCAGCGCTTGGCCACCTGCGGGATTGACAACAACCGCTTAGAGCACTTATATGTTTTGTTCTGTTTTAATGCAAAAATCTTAAACTGAAAAGTAAGTTGTACCGACAGTTGATGAATAAATGTAGTGGAGTAAAATTAAAGTACCTCCCTTTAAAATATAGTGGACAGGAAGTGTAAAGTAGTAAAAAAATAATAATATTCAAGTAAAGAACGTTAAAATTGTACATAAGTAAATGTGATTTAGTTCCTTTCCAATACTGCCATTGTTGTATTCAAGAATAGCCCTAATCCAAAACAGGATAACTCCTTACCTCTGTGGGGTCGGACATCTTGAACTCCCAGCCGTCTCCCGTCCAGGAGATGAAGGTCCGGCAGGCCGAGTCCAGAAGGAGCTCCAGTAAAAACTGCCACAACTGGATTGGACCGGACCCTGAGTGAACACATGAATAAATGCTTTGATTAATTTGACTACTTGAAGACAAGTGGAATTATAAAGGCAAAGTATTTTTGTCAACTTGTAATATTCAGTCATTTGAGAAGTACTCAGATCCTTTAAATACGTAAAGAATCTATAGAGCAGCATAAAAATACTCCATTATATGTGCATTTAAAATCTTGAGTAAGGGCTTTATCAGTAAAAAAAAAGAAAAAGAAAACAAAAAAATGAAAGGCAAAAATTCAGAAAAATTGGCCTTTGAGTGTTAAAAGGTAAATCTGTATATTCTCACCTGGATAAGCTGACATTCCTGCCATCTGGCCCTCCCTGTCTGGCCTCTGGGGGTGTGCGTTTTTACGTTTGGCCACACGGGGGCAGTACTGCTCTGAGGGCCGAGGGCTGGAGTTCGAGGGACAGGGGGGCGCAGGTGGGTGCGTCAAGGGGGCAGCGAAGCCGGGAGAGGGGTATTCAGGCCAGAAGGAAGACGACTGCCTCTGTCCGTCGGAGTCATAGTAGCTCTGATCTGTCTCACCTGGAGCAGAGAGAGGAATTACACCCTGAACTGCAACATCGGGGCCACTAGCCAGGTGAATCTTTTTCTTTTTTTAATATCCATAAGTGAAAATGTCATACTGTGTAATGCGTTCGATCCTTTTCCGGTTAGAAAGGGGCTGTGGCTGCCCTCCATGGCTGGGCTGAACTGTCCATTCTGGGGCACCAGGCTCTGGTATGCGTGTGGAGACTCCTGGTATCCAGCTTGCGGCTGATCCATTGTCAGCCCATCTGCTCACCGAAAAAGAAGGTTAGTGAGGAATAAAACAAAAGTCTTTGGGGGGGGGGGGATTTCACGTACAGAATGAGTGAGACTACAGGGTGGGAGGCTCACCTTGTGGATAGGAGGCCCACCAGTTGAACTCCTGGTACGAGTCCAGGTTGAAGAGGGCGGTGTCACTGGTGCTCACTGAGAGGAGGGAGGAGAGAGAGAGCAAATGCTGTGATAGAATTCACAAACGTCAACTACGCGAGACCACGAGGTTTATTTCGAGGCTTTACCTTTGGTGTCGTAGGGATGAGAGGCTTTCGGTGGCTCTGGGTAGCTGCTCTCTGCCGGATACTGCTGCTGTGCGGGCGTTTTACTGTCTAACAGAAAAGACAGGTCTTCACCAGGGTAGTCTGGAGGTTAAACACAACACACACAGATGGAGTCAGCGAGTGATGATGGAAGCGGGACAGAAGCACAGGTCATGCCTGTCAAGGACCATACCAGTGGTTTCATCCTAAGTGTTTTACATCAGTGCTTTACATTTTTACGGGGCAAACGTTTTATTGATTGGTTGATATCATCCTCACTGGGCGGCTACTGGTTTCCATTTTGTCACAACAGCACAGTATGAAACTCGAGACTTGAAATTTGGTCGAAACACATGGCCCTTGTGACTTTGTTTGTTCGCTATTTCATAATTTCCTGCCGTGAGGAAGCCCTTCAATTCTGACGCATTTCGGCGGAATGAAGGAAAAATCAGAAAACGATTGAGCTGCTGCAGGGCAACCTCTTTAAAGCAATGAAATCACTTCATCTTGGTCCATTGTTTGATTACTGTTTGTCTTTTTAGTTTGACCGTCTTACTAATGAAGCTGCCGGGCGCATTGCTTTTGGGCAGCTGAGTGTCAAATTGGTACAGAGGAAGACCTTTCCTGCCAATAACTCCTGCACGCAGCTTTATTACAATATTAAGACAATAAAAGCAACGGATTTCAAGTCTTTGCCAGTAGATTTTATCACCGTCATGAAACAAACTTAACCAGAAGCTGCCTTAAAGGTAGGAAATTAATCCGAAAATGTATTCTATGTGGTAAATTTGCTTAAAAATAAATAAATAAATGCAAAAGTCACTGGTATGGTCCTTTGAACGGGAGGTTGGTTAAAGCTCAGCTCAGGGAAAAAGTCATTAAGTGAGGAAAGATGCAGTGGATTTGTATGTTTGGGGTTATTATCTTCATGCTGGATGTTGACACAAGGAAAAGCCATTTGTGTACTGTCGAATCAGCACCATGCACTCAAGCCCATGCACCCCAGGTTTTTTTTTTCCTTTTTTCTTTAAACTCAATGGATGGAGGCAGCTATGAGGAGGAAACAAGGGAGGGAGGGGGAGGAAGAGAGCGGAGGAAACGCCAGCGGAGGGAGTGTGACAGAGTAGTGATGGAGGGATGGGGAGGGGAGGGGGAGCTCTAAATCTGTTCGAGGAGGAAGTCTGGAGGAAAGGATTAGGCAGGGGAGTGCAACATGGAGTGTCTTTAACCTGACCACCCTGTTTCTCTCGTCTTTGTCTACCTCAGCCCATTCAAGCTTCATTCTCACACACACAGACAGCAGCAGAAGCACCCCATTATCCTGAGACAGCCCCCTGGGTTTGGGCGAGAGCCCCCAGTGTCAAGGTCTCACTGAGAAAGCTCTGACAGCTGTGATGATACTGTCGGCGAAAAATATTTCCTCTGTCCTTCAGCTGCTCTGGTTCAGAGGAAACAGATCTCACAAACACATCTGCCCGGGGCCGTTCATCGCGCACCGAGTTTTGAAAACCATCACACCGTCGCCAGCACAAAAGTCCCCATGTTTGACGTGTGATGCAGGCGGCCTCTCAAGGAGCCATAGGGATTCTCTGAAACTCACCATAAGATGCAAAGTCGAAGCCTGCCGGCACTTCCTGTGTCCTGAAGTCCTCTGTGTAATATCCAGTCTGGCAAATCTCCATCTGTGTTGAAAAAGCCATGTGATTACAACTTTTCACCATCACTGAGGTTTCAGCTGCTGCTGTTGATCAATATCTGGACACACAGGCAACAATCATGGCTGATTTCATCATCCTGTGGCCCCTGAGGTAAAAAAAAAAAAAAAAAGGCCCTCAGTGACACCCCCCCCCCCAATACATGATGGTTATTAACCCAAACACCCTGACACCAAATTGCTTAACTATATTAGTCATATGTTCACGTAGGCTTCAGGGAATAATGACTGGTATTCTTCAGAACCTCTTGACATTTTGTAAATTGATCAATCAAATATTGAAGTATAATCACTATCTGACAGATAATGAAATAATTGCTGGTAGCAGCCTTACAGTCCTTCTGGGATGGAATAATATGACCCTGCCTAAGGTTTTTTACGTGTGATGAAATAACAATCAAAGCAAACTGGTAAAACCCAACTTTACAACATATGATGCACGATATTAACTAGGACAGTGACAGTCTTAGAGCGAGATTTTGAAACAGGGCCAGAAGATGGGGGATGGACGAGTTGTACCTCAGCAGTGCTAGTTTATAACATTATGTAATTCATCAAGCTGTGGTGAGGCAAACCGTGTGGAGTAAAACCTGAGACTTTTGGGGGGCCCCTGGTGGTCTGGGGGCCCCCAGAGGAGTTGTCCAGTTTGCCAGGTTGATTGAAAAAATAAAAATAATAATGACAGGGAGCATGAAAAGCCCAGTGTATTTTTGCAGTCACAAGAATAGGGATGCCATTTATTTATTAATATTTTCAGAGTCAATAATTATGTTTTTGACTTTAAAAAAATAGTTTATATTATGTAAGAAAATGGAGATAAAACCTGAGCTGCTCAATGCGATTAGCTTGCCCCACTTGTTTTGTCCCTGTACAGTCTATGCTACTGTTGCTCCCATGAACCCAATATCTGCTCTCATTCAATGAGATAAACTATGAAAGAAAAAATATAATAAAACTAGGCTAAATCCATGCCATTATTTTTCTTCATCCTCACATGAGAAAATAAATAAATAACAGTCAAGACCTACCTTTACTTTCGAGTCCTTGCTGTCTGTGTTTCTGTCCCCAGGCTTGACGACAGTGTCCCAGTACATCACTGTCTTTTCCTCTGTCTCTTTGTTTGTCGACGGTCCCCCCCTCTTCCTCTTTTCTTTTCCTTTTCTTTTTTGTTTTTTGACTTTTGCTGGCTACTACACCACAGAGTGGTCAGTCCCCGGTCGGACCGGCCCCGTTATAAGCGCGGCGGGGAGAGGTGGGAGGGGCGCGCGCCCGCACTGCGTCGTGACCCGCCGCCCGAGCGTTTGTTTAACAGCACGTGACGTCAGACCCCCCACCCACACACACACACACACACACACACACACACACAAACACACCACCACGACCACGACTTCCCCCTAGCAACGAAACATTCATTCATAAAAAAAGAGATCGGTTCATTTATTAATAATGAAAATGGAGATTTAAAAGAGGAATAATAACAACAATAATGATAATGCTAAAGCTTAAAATCCTCTTAAATGATCTAATTTGTTGATTTTTAATGTGAGGAAAGAAGTAGATGCAACCACTAGAAAATGGGTCTTTCTTCAAAATGTCAATGTACTTTTAAAAAATTCATTAATTTAAAAATACAACAACAAACAACGAAAAACAGCGGCTGCGTCATGTGCAGCCTATTCGCCAGCTGTTAAGCAACAGGGTGGAAATATTAAGCTACAGGGTGGTTGTGTGGCAGCCATGGTGGCGCACGACACATTGCACAGACTGAGGAGGGGGGGCACTTAGTCTCTATCTACCTGGAGCAGTTATTATAGGGATGATGTAGATTAATCCTGTACCCAAAAACACAATCATGTCACTGACTCATTACTCCATTACTCCATTACTACAGCTCCACTGTATACACAGTATATAAGTCCCAGATATAAAACAATACGTTTATGATATTCCTGATTAAACAAACGGTGGATGAGGCTATTTGCATGTTATCCCTCATCAGATGGTTAAAAAAAATGCACCATGACGAATAGAATGAAGCTGCTACGGCTGAAATGATTGGACGATTGGTCGATTAGTCCAGCCACAGAAAGCGAACAGGCAACAATTACATCGAGTAATCGTTCAAGTCTTTTCTTTAAGCATAGTGAAGCAAATTCTCACTGCACGCGTTTCAAACGTCTCCCATGTGATTATTTGGTGATATCGTTCAAGTCTGTGAAAGTAAACTAAGTGTCTCTGGATTCTGAGGTGTCATTTGGGGAAAAAAAAGAACAATCGAGTCATTTGATCGATTAGTTGATGGCAGAAAACTAATTGCCAACAATCACGATCAATTATTAAAAAAAATCAACAAACGGTGTGAGGATTTGCTGCTTTACACCATATATCATCACTGTAAACTGGAAATTAAAACAAACAAACAAACAAACAAAAAACACGTCTGAAGATGTCACTTTTGACATTTGGGAATTGTAACATGCATTTAAAAAACAAACAAAGCGAAAAATCGGACACCTCATAGACCAAATGACTTGTCGATTAGTTGTGAAAGAAAATAACCAGCAGATTTATTAATCATCAATTGCCTAGTGTCCTAACTTTTTTATAAACCATGTGACTATTTGATTGAGAAAATAATCAGCAACTTGACTGATGATGAAAATAAAAGTTAGCTGCAGCCCTTAAAGCAGCATATCTTATGAAATTAATAATATACGTGATAATGAGGCCTCTGTCATATTATGGATATCAAGGGGACGCTTTTCTTTAGGTGGACTAAAGGCTAAACATAATTCAGTCGACCTACATTTGCAGGCCCGTGGAGGATGAAATATAAAGGCAAAAAAGAAAAAAAACTTCAGCAATGCTGATTATATGGATGAATAACTGGCAGCCGAAACAACAGGCGGTGTATTTTTATTCTGTCACTCAATGACCTTAACATATTTCAAAGCTGCGGTCATTCTGATTGTCTGACAGGCGGGAACCAAATAACTGAGCCATAGTTTGGGTGGGGATGAAGTGCAGGCTTTTGAAATCAGAGCTTTGCCAGTCGCTTAAATGAAGGAGGAGGGGGGGTAAGAAAAAAAATGTCTGTATCTTTAGAAACCATTCGACATAACAATGGCCAGTAAAACACACACACACACACACACACACCCAAGTGGTCGCTGAAGAAAGTCTGAAATCACGGCGTGAGTGGCTGCAGGAGATAAGGCCGAGCCCAGGGCCTTGTATAAACAAACATCTCTGCTATTCTCCTGCGAAGGGGAGGAAAACACACACACACACACACACATACACACACACACACAGGGGCTGACCAACTCCATCTGGAAAAGTGGAGCCGGGTGAAATCGTGCGCGCCGGCGGTGGGAGTAGGGAGTCGTGATTTGGAGCCCCACCTCAGGACGAGGACGCAACCGGGATAAAGTTACACAACACGAGAGGCGATTAACAGCCGCCCGCGACTCGCACACTATGGGCCCAGGAATCCTCCGGGGATAATCACACCGCGGGGTCAGCTGGGAACGGGCAGGCCGTCACGGAGCGACGCAGGAGCCACCACATCTGCCCAGACATTAGAATAACACAGGGTTGGCTTGTTTTGGGTTTTTTTTTCCCTTTTTTGACGGCACCAAGGAGCAGAGGCTCCATGAAAAACCACCCATGTTTCAAATCAGCATGGGGGGGGCTTCCATAGTCGCTCGACTAGAAACGTGTATCTGTCGAGCTCCTGTGATAAAAAAAAAAAAAGTCATCAGTTTCACCTTTACGGCTGTGGTCAGTGACTATTAACGTGTTGTCGTTGTTTCAATCGTGGCCCGTCGATTTGCACGGAAGTAACAAGCACTCAGGGGCTATTTTTAATGAATAAAAGTAGTAATGACATGATGCAGAATTAGTCTTTTATGATTAAGAGCTGCTTTCAACACCAGGAGGAAATAAGTACCAACAGTAAAATGTACTTAATAAACGTGAGAGAGGAAAAAAAACGGTTCAGTGTCCACAGTGCGCTACGAAGCGTTGTTTTTAACTGATATATTACTGTATATTAACCTAGTAATGCATTTTGCATGTTATTACTTCATCCAAAAAATAAGCAGTTATGCAGCCGTTGAGTAAATGTAGTGGAGTGAAAAGTAAAGTAAGTTTACATGTTGCATTGTGGGTAATGTAGGCGAAGGAAGAAGTACTTATGGAACAAAAAGGCAAAGGAAGAATACCTCCGGTTTTACTGTAATGATTTTGATCCCTTGAAATATTTCATTTTAAAAAAATAAAACTAAATTAGTCCAGTCATGTTGGAGAAGCGTGATGCTTAACGGGGGGAAGTGCTCAAAGGTCAAGATATTTACTGAGTGGGACATTTTACGGTTGAAAAAGACCTAAAAAAAATGAACTCTAGGCTACATTTCATCAAGGCACCTCACACGTTCAGATTCTCCATCGCAGGGCCCCGAATTCACTCAGCAGCAGGACCACGAGCCCCAAAGCACGAAGCCGGACTCTCGGGAGAAGCTTTTCCTCAAGAGAGGACGAGGGGTCCCGCAGCAGACGGCCCCCCCCCACCCCCAAGAGCCCCAGTCCCGGCTTCACGGGGTCAGTCTGGGTTCAGGCGAAGAGTCAGGAGACACCGAGACAGGTTCCCAAAGATGCTGGGAATAACCGACCCGAAAAAACTGGTGCGGTTTGAAAAAGGCCAAGTGTGGGGAATTCTTCATTCCTTTCTTTTCCATGTTCACTTCTCTCTGAATTCACGGGGATCGTCAAATCCTACGACTGCAAACTCGTAATGAAATCGTGTCGTTGGCAGTCAAGCAGCCATAGGCACGGAATATGGCAGAACAACGCACTAGATTCTTATTTTCGTCTGCAGAGGAAAGACTTGGCTGAACTTTGTTCCAGATTGAGCCCCCCCCCCCTTTCACAGGGAAACGGGGAAATCATACATAAAACACACGTCAAGATATTCCCAAGAAAAAAGTGGACAGACAAAACACAGAAAATGAAACGAAAACGAAAATTTAAAAAAGAAACTATACATACAACTACTGGGCCACTGATTTAGTGCAGATTTGAGAGCGAGCTGTGACATACAGATTAATCATTTCTCATTATGGTACATTTTTAGCATATTTATCCAATTCTCCCCTTACACCCATTTCTAAAAAAACAAAACAATACACCAACATACTCAGGATGTTTTACATTATCTGGTAAACTGTACCAAGTATCGGCCCCCACACACTGAAAAGATCCAAAGGAGCCATATTTATGGGTTTTTAAACTTCATGCTAGTGTCTATTATGCTCAGATACCTGTAAATAGCCTGGCGCCTGGCCATTAGGACTCTTATACACATGTATACAAAGGCACAAAGGGTTTTGTACGAGTGTTATTATTATAATCATTATTTTTAGTCAGAGGGACATGACATTTCAACAGACTTTAGGACCCCAGAAGCCATTTTTGGTGACACTGGACTGTTCAGCAGGTGGTGCCCCGCTTTCATTTTCCCTTTGTTGCAAAATGCAAAAGAAAAAAAAATTATCCGTTTCAAACGAAATCTTGTGAAATTCAACACTTTGGCTTTTTACCTTGACCTCTAATGTAATTCTAAGCAGTAATCGAACAAAATACACACGCACAAACAGAGTGGAAAGCTTTTTGTTTGTCATTTTGGCCAGAAAGTGTTTCATGTGAAGCAGCTTCATGCTTTCAGTGTTTACTGTGACTTCACTTCCCAATTTAGTGAGTAAGAGAGCGAGAGAGCGAGAGAGAGAGAGAGAGAGAGAGAGAGAGAGCGGGGGTGGTGGGGGGTGAGGGGGAGAGACTTGCCATCCGGTTATGGTCTGTGAGCAAAAACTTGTAACTGCAATGGTTTGCGCCGTCGAGCCAATGCAGTCCTGCATGAATTGAAGTGAGCGTAGCAGGCGAAATTTGCTGCTACGGTCACACACGCACGCACGCACGCACGCACGCACGCACGCACGCACACACACAGGACCACAAAAACGACTAAATGACAAAGACTGCGAGGAGGCTGCAATGGACTGTACGATAAAGGTAAGCGTCCTCTCCGTTGTCTACCGACCGCTGCCGGCGGCCCCGGAGCTTGACAGGCGGCCACCCACTCGAGCCCTGCGTCTGCTGAGTGAGAGAGTCGAGGCGGTGATGCGAGCTCCCCACTCTTTCCTTCTTGTACAAAATTTCCTCTTCCTTCCCGTTCGTGGTTGTATGTCGGCTCTATAATAACACAACTAACCACTACCATCTTTACACTCGGATAAAAAACACTAATTGGCGGCTCGGGTTCGACGCGCGGATGGAGGGTTTCCAAACGCGCGCTTTTCGCGTTTTGGGGTTTTTTTTTTTGTGTGCGTGTTTGTTTTGTTTGCTTTGGGGTCTTTTTTTTTGCGGGTTTTTCTTTTCGCCTTAATTGCTGCGCTTAAAATCGAGCTCGCCTCAATATGTCCAAGAGGAAAACAAACAAAACCACAACAACAACAACAACAAAAGTGAGGAGAGAGAAATTACTGAACACTTGTCGGGTTGACGGTCCTTTTTTTGTCCTCTCTAACGGAGAATGAGTAAATGGAGGGATGCAGGACTTGATTGGTGCGCAGTAGTCCCTGCAGGCACCACGGATCGGTTTGGATACAGTGAGAGCCCCTTTCACAGAGCAGGACGGATCCATTCTCCCGTCAGATGACTGGTATTTTTTTTTTTTTTTTTACATTTCATACCACTGCAGCTACACCTGTTTATCTCCTGCTGACGACCACAACGCCGTCGACTGTTTGCAAGTCTCATCTTCCAAGAACTGCAGAAATAAAGGCCCTTCATGTCAGCAATTCAAATCTAGCTTTTTTTTTTTTTTTTAATTTTTGCAATTCACAATGAAAACAGATTATTGTGCAAAGAGGGGGGAGAAACCGTTTGTCTGCTGATGTAGGCGAATATCATAGAAATTCATACATTTTTTTTTAAACCCATATGCGTTACGTGTGCAACATTAGGCCCGCGGGCCTTTATTTTTTCATATCCCTGAAACAAAAATATTCGTGTAGCCTTTTCGAGTTATTTCTCCCGATTTCGATGCAATCTTAACGTCGACATTCAAAAAAAGAAACCGATTTATTATCAATTACTTGATGTTTCGACTTAAAACGAAAGCGTCATCCGGCCTGTTGTTAAACTAGATAAAAGAGCATTATGGGGAAAGAAAAAGTAGAGTTGGGGCCTCAGGAGATTGAGGAACTAATCGCCTAATTGTGCTCATTTCTCTTTGTTTCGCTTCCAGCAAATAACACTGCTGCACTCTGGACTGAGTTACCTTACCCTTATCACGACATTTAAAAAAAAAAAACCCAAACCATCGAGCAGGCTCAGGTTTTTCTTTTTAAAAAAAGACAAAAGAAAAAAGGGAGGCAGTGCAGCAAAAAAAAAAAAAAAATGGAGGTTGGGA
The DNA here is from genome assembly GCA_016859345.1 of Istiophorus platypterus. Lineage (NCBI taxonomy): Eukaryota > Metazoa > Chordata > Actinopteri > Istiophoriformes > Istiophoridae > Istiophorus > Istiophorus platypterus. The sequence continues at coordinate 6,382,903 of CM029126.1, read as the reverse complement.
TTCTGGACGCCACGAAACGAAAACCTGGTAAATATGGTACCTGGTAAATACGTATCTTAATATAAATTCATATTGCTGTTTAAACGCTGGCGTGGATATGGAGTTCTTAGCTGCTAAAGCTTACTTAATATTATCGTTATTAGGATAATTATTCTCTTGAACTCTATCGCAGCAGATTGTGTGTTTGAGGTTATTTTAAGTATAATTTATTGCTGCAAACGGGAGCACTTGTCAGGTGTCGTTATCTGAACTCAACAGGCTTCCCGTCTCAAACCCCATACTTCCTGCACACATTTCCGTTCCCTGGACCTTAAAAAAAAAGAAAGAAAGAAAGAAAGAAAGAAAGAAAGAAAGAAAGAAAGAAAGAAAGAAAAAAAGTGTCAAAAAAGCTAACAAAGCTTTGCCAGAAGAAACGAGGTGGACGAACCGAGGCGTCTACAATGGCCGCTCTCAGGCGCGCGGCGAGCTGGTGGAGAAAGGGGGACCTGGCTGTTGTATATGAGAGAGAGAGAGAGAGAGAGAGAGAGAGACAAGGCCTCTGTGCGTTACCAGCATAGGAGCTGTGAAAACCGCATCGTTGTTTGTGCAGCAGAAAAAAAAGCAGCTGCTCATGGCCTGTGCAAAATCCGCTTCGCCTCGACTTTTACTTCTGCATTTCTGCCACTTTCCTCAGACAATGGCGACGACAGAGGGCTGTGGCCTTTTTGCACAACTGATCTCGGGCCTGTTATTGTAGGCTACACCTTATTTTTATGTGGAGAGTGAGAGTTTCTCTCTCTCCTTTCTGTTCTTCTCTTTTCTAAATGTATTTAAATATCCACCATCCATTTTACACACTTAAAAAGATTATATATGTATCTATTTATCAATATACATATATACACACACACACATATACATATACACACACACATACATATACATACATACACACAGACACACCTATATATAGTATAGTAGTTGTCTGGAAGTGTGGTGGCAGAGCCAAATGTAAACTCAGTGATGTAAATTGAGCAAGAACTCAGTAAAACAAAACAAGAAGAACATGGTAACACAAGGACTACAAATCATTAGCTTTTCTACAAGCTTTAAAAGATGTATTATATTAAATCCTGCGTGAATGGTGAAGGTCAGCTGAGTTCAGTATTGGTCTAGTTTAAAATCTGAGACTTCATATAAAAATGAAACAAAAAAAGAAAAAATCAGGATGACCAGCGAAGCTTGAATGGGTGCGGTACATGATGTCACCGTCGTTGTGATGGCGAAGGGGCATAAAGGTTTCAAAAATCAGCTTCCTTGACACAGTACAAATAGCATATTCATTGGCCTCATTGGTTTTAAACAAGTGGCTTGACTAGTTTCCTCTAAAAAGGACTTGAATGCCTTTTTAAAAAATGTCTAGACATTTAAAATTATCAATTAAGTCACGTAAAAAAGCAAAGATTAGATGAAAATCTCAACAAAGTAAAGAAAACCATATCCAGCAGAAATTTATTTATTTATTTTTTTTAATTTGTTTTGCATCTCCTGGGATTCACCTAACAATCCCCAGGTCAGGAACCTTTGGTTTTAGGTTACCGTTACAAGATTGGTAAGTTTAATTGATTAATCGATCAATCACAAACCCTATAGCTTTTCTATGTCTTATTATTCTTTTAAATGATTTTTAAGCAAAAAAAAAAAACAAAAAAAACCCAATCAAACAAAGAAACATTTGATGGTCCCAGCTTCTCAAATGTGAGAACCATTGCTTTCACTCATATTAAAGTACACTGAATATCTTTGGGGTTTTGATGGTTGGTCAGACAAAAGAAAACATCTGATGACATCAGCTGGGCCTCTGCAGGGGTTTTCACTGGGATCTCACAGACACTTTTCACAGTTTTCTGATGTTTTACAGATCTCATTCAGCTAACTAAGAAAAATAATAGTTCAGATATATGGATGATAAAAATAATCACTAGCTGCAGCCGCTGTCACCAGATGTCTCAAAGTGGGCTTCAGCCAAGCAACCCCAACGAAATCTATGAATGTTTAGTTAATGATGACTGGGACTGAAAAAACTAGCATCACCCACACACTCAGGCCTCTGCACCTGCATTCAGCAAAAAACTTTGTGACATATTTTTCTGGAGCAAAATTTAATTTAATTCTAATAAATCTCTGGCATCAAAAATTGAGAGCTTTGGACTTTCCGACAACCACCTAATATCCCATACAGGCGGTTTTGTGATATTCCTTTTTAATACTCAAGCAAAAATTAGTTCACTGAAGTAGAAATCCAAGTAAATCATGGTGGTTACTATGCATAGATTTAGTCTTTTCCTGTGGGTAAACTGTGAAATTGAAATTTCGCTCTATTAAAGATATAAGCAGTATGTCCCTCACTGTCATAAACAAGCTCCTGGTTTGAGCAAGACAGAGTGATGCAACCCTGCGCAAGGCTGCTGACTTAAAGCCACGTCAAAAGTTTCCATACAGGACACCACGTTTGTGCTCTCGCCACGAGCGACGAGGTTCGAGTGATTACTATCGAACTGAACTTGACCGGTGTAAGTTTTGGGGCATCGAGGCACGGGGCAGCATCGGCCTCGAGATGGTCATGTTTGTTTTTTAGTTGTTTTTTTTTCAAAGAAGTTGTTTTGTGTCACTGAGCAACAGGGTGAAACACACTCAACAGGAAGTCAGTTGTGGCATTAGCGGTCAGGCCGCATTTTGGTATATTTGTATCAATGCGCAGAGGGAGGGAGAGAGAGAGAGAGAGAGAGAGAGAGAGTGCGCAAGGGGAAGATAAAGAAAGAGCGGGAGTGTGTGTGTGTGTGTGTGGTTGTGAAAGCATGAGCTTAACACTGAAAGTACTGTGCTGAAAGCTAAATGCAACGAGTTATTGCATGTCACAATAATAATCAACAGTTTTGAGCTTTGAGCATTGAAAAAGAGAGAGAGAGAGAGAGAAAAAAAAAAAAACACAAAACAAAATTTAGAAAATCACCCCAGATCGCGGGATTACAGCTCTATGCCCTCTCGCATTCTCTTTAAAATTCTTGCTGTCGGCAGCCTGTTTAATCCCACTTCCAGGCAACTGTTTCACTTCTGCACAGGATGAAGGGCCTGCGAAGGCACTCATTGTGCGAGGGGAAGACAATCAGCTGAAGAAGAAACGGGGAGTTTGGTCAAAGGAAAGAGCTGAACAGGATTATACGATGACCTGCTGAACACTTCTGTCACATGCTTGCATTTTTTTTTAAATTGCATGCATTTCCTAAAAAAAAAAAAAACAAAAAGAAAATTATATATATATAAGCTTTTAGTTAGCATGCAAAGTCAGATATCAGTCACTTAAAACTAAGACATCTACTTTATTTAGAGGCCTTAAATTTACAAAATAATGTTTTATATGCTAATAGCATTTGAGTTACAAATTTAAATTAGGACTCCACTGATTCTGCACAGTAAAGTCTGTTTAGAGGCAGGGAGTTCTGCTGCTTAAGTGAAAAAAAAAAAAGGAAGGTTGTCCAAACAGTATTTTGCTCTAGAGGGAGCTGTGAGAGGTCTGATTAACCACCTTAAGTGACTGTTGACAATCAAGCTGCATGGTGGGTAATGTAGGCACTGAGAATGGATTAGGATGTTGTCTTTGAATCTGCTAGATCGATTTGGACCTTGTTTGCAACACAGAGCCATTTCCAGTTCCACAGGGTCTTGATGCCAAATCCTTGGAATTTGCCATCATACTGTAACATTTTATATGTCAGTATCATCCGCGTTTTTTTTTTTTTTATTTTATCACGTTTGTTGAATTTTAATTTTTTTTTTACTAAAACCTTCTTCCCCTGCTTGCTTCAAAAATAGTGTATGCATTACATGGCAACAGATCCCAGCAGCAGCAGCAGCAGCAGCAGCAGCAGCAGCAGGTTGCTGAAATCCCACACGCACTGCTACTTCTGTATCAGTTTTTCTGCAGCCTAAGGAAATGCCAAACTGTGTGCCATGCATTTAGATGTGGTTAACAATGCTCAGGCAACAATTGAGCTAAAAAAAAACAAACACACAAAAAAAAAAACCCAACAAAAACAACAAAAAATAAACGTGCACACACACACACACACACACAGGAAAAAAAGACAAGAAAAACAATGCGGAGGCGGCACTTCAATCAAGGCTATACTCTTCTTGCTGTTCAATGAACCTGACCCCCCTCTCCACAGGCCTTTAGTGTTGTTTTCCATCTTTAAAATGACCCACATTTTTTACATTGTGCCCCCCCTCCTCCACCATTTCCTCTCTCGTGGCCAGTGCCAAAAGGTTCCTCTGCACATGGCGGCCAGGTTTCCTGTAGGCCACTGACAAAGCACGGCACTGACGTACGAGGCCCGAAAAACAATGCTCGACTCCTCTAAACAAAGACGCGCTTGCACCCACTTAGGCCGCTGTGGTCGCATCGCACATGCACACACTTGATTCGCGCAGCAGAAAGGACAACGGGTCCAAGCGTCTGCCCTCCCAAGTGCATTAGATTAAAAGTGCCATCTTGGTGGCTCGAGGTGATTCGAGGCCTTGTTGAATGTGCTGAACACAGGAAGACCGACTAAAATCTCGATTAGACTCCACCTTGAGTCTAACACTCCTCCCCCGCGCAAACCCAAACCTAACGACAAAGTAAAAAATGTGGTTGAAGTTTCTGATGTTCTTTAAGATTATGCAGCCCAAATGCCTTCGCACCATCTCTACAACAGTTTACTTGCCATTTCACTCCTGTTTTTCTTAGGGGTTTGATAAGCTCCTGCCGCCATGGGCTGTTAAGATTAGACACATTTATCTAAAGTTTTAATCAATCTCAAGGGAATACCCCACGAATCTTAGGCATTTCAACATGCAAAAGAGAAACGTGATCAAGAGAAGTGAACAAGAAATGGTCCCAGCTCTCAAAATCTACAGCTGAAGTGCCTCTGAGCAAGTAAAGGGGACTGGCTGAATTCATGGGCACTGCTAAAAAGAAGTCAGTTCATACAAGAACATCGGAATAGCTCAGTAAAAGAAAAGAAAAGCAAAGGGATCATTTGTCATATCTACAAAACTGAGACAGAAAATCTTTGTGCAGTTCCGTATATTTGTAATATTTCAATGAATAGCAAAGGATACAGCCGAAAAAAGGTAAATAAGTCAGGCAAAGGAGGGAAAATCTATTCTCCACATGAATATAAAACCCATAACATTTCTTTGTTTTTTGGGGGGGGGGGTGTAAAACAATTTTGGTGAATAATTCTCTACCGTTTACAAATTTGTTTGTGTTTTGTTGTTGCAGTAAATAATTTAAGAACAAACAATATAGGAGATGCAGGAGAGATCTATTTTTTTGGTATATGAGAAAAATAAGGTGAAAGATTTTATCGATTGATTTATTGATCTATTGATTGTTCCATAAGAAAAGGGAGAATTCTGTTCTTTACTGGCATTTTGCTTCTCCACTAAGAGTGAGTTTTTAAAATTTGACATTTGTCCACATCTGTAGACTCATTTAAAAAAAAATACAAGCCTGTTGCAGTTCTGTTACTTTTGAAGCTCTGATAGCCACTGAAATTCTACTTCTCATCATGTTTACTGAAGCATCTTAGGTGGAATAAACAGAGTCTTTGTCTGAGAGAGGGGAAAAAAAAAAGTTTCCACAGGTTATGACCTGGCGCAGGCACTGACCCGCTGTGGCTCTGTTGGACAGGAAGCGCTGTCCGTGGTGAGTGAGGACCAGCCCATTTTCGAGCCGCCCTACCCCGCAGCCCCCGCCATGCACATGAAGGCTGAGATGACGCCGCCCGGCGGGTTCAGCCAGGCCTCCAAGCAGAGTCCCGAGCCCACCGAGCCAGAGTGGGTGGGGTCAGTGACGCAAAACCCTGGGAAAAGGAGCGAACACGTCAATGGAACCAGGTGAGTCAGGGCCGGTCGGGGGCCGCAGGGGATCACGGGGTTCCCGGATTATCTGACTGTGCCTTTGTTATGGGCCTTGTCAACATTCATGTTTTTTTCCAAGAACTTAAAGTATTTCATTATTGCTCACTTACCAATCACCTGCTTTCGCTGAAAATGTTTGAATCCCAAATATTGCAATTTTAGTGTTTTAACTTTCACTGAAAGATTATGCAAGGTCAATGATAGGAAGTAACTAAATACTTTTACTCAAGTACTGTACTTCAGAATAATTTTGAGGTACCTGTATTTTATTTCATTTACGTTCTGTTTTTTTACTATACTTTGTCCCTACTACAATTTAAAGGGAAATGTACTTTTTACAGTGAAAATAGTTATTTTTCAAGGTAAGATTTGTGTTAAAAAAAAACAACATGATAAATGTATAAAATATACTTTATTAAAACTTTTAAGACTCATGAAAACAAACAAACAAATAAATAGATAATTCCGTATCAAGCTGGGGCCAATTGTTACATTTTAGGTGAGTTGTTAGCAGTTTCACCAAAGAGAATTTCCCCCTCCAAACTGCCTTCCCAGATTTTATTTCAATAACTGTTCAAATCATTCAATAGTTCACACAAACGCACACACACAAACAAAAAAAACACAAGTCAACTTAAAAAGCTTAAATAAGATCTCTATTGTAGAACTTTGTTATCTCTTCTTTCCTGCCACATGAATCATCTCAAGACATTTCAACCATCAAATTTCTCCTCCGCACGTTCCACAATGCTTTCTCCTCCGTCCTCCTTAGCCGCGAGTCTCCAGTGGACTGCAGCGTCACCAAGCGCTCCAGACACGTTAGTGACGACGGGGCCCCGATGACGTACCAGGCTTCGTACGCCGAGCCTCGCGTCAGCCCCCAGACCACCACCATCGCCGGCGGCGCTGCCACCACCGCCCCCACCCCGCCCAGTAGCACCACGGAGGAGAAGAGGGTCATCGTGCCAGCAGGTGAGCTGACTTGCTCACATGGGCTGGCGGTCACCCTCCGTCTCTCAAGGAAGACCGTGCCCGTCACAAGACGGTTTCCCAAGAGCTGGCACACGCCGTGTTTGTGCAATATCAATAACTGAATCACAAAAGGGAACACCATGTGTTTGCGAATCCATCTCCTCTTCCCCAAAATACTACTACTCGTGCCACCAACCACTAATAGCCCCAGTGCTGCAGTTGAACAATAGCTATCATTTTAGGTTTAAAAGGAATGCTATTTAAAAGGTGTGAAGTTGAGTGTAAATTAGTATTCAGAACTGTTATGTTAGCAAGAGATCAGCTGGGGTGGTCAGTTTCATTTTCAATCGTCTCCCTTTCCTTTTTAACCTCATAATACAAAAAAAGGACCAGTAGCAAAATCACATGATTGACTGATTGATTGATAGATTGATAGATAGATATATAAGTAAATAGGTATCAGTAAGTAAGTAAGTAAGTAATTAAAGGCTGGGAAAAGAAAAGAATTTTCAGAAGCCCAAATGGACATTAGGATATTATGTTTCTTAAAAGGATAAAACTGGCAACACTCTGTACCTTCTCCAATGAAAAGACATCACTAACAAAGATACAATCCAAACAGCAAGCGGAGCCAAACCCTGGTATATCTTGTCCCTCTGAGATCTAGAGGCCCAGTGCTGTCCAAAAAACTATCTTCCTTCTTCATGATGAACACGATCACTCTAGTTTATTTTGACTCAATACCACACACACAGTTCTGCTGCTTTAAATACTCACAAATGCATACTTATCAGCGGCTGATAACAGTCCACAAACAAATGCAGTATTTACTTTGAGTGACATTTGCTAAAAACTGCAGCTGCTCAGCTGTTTCAGGAAGTTATTAAAGAGTTATGAAACTATATATTGGTGACATATTTTTTTAAAGAGTTATGTCTTCAGTAGAAACAAATGCCGACGCTGGGGAAGTCAGAAAAGACGCGAGAGACGGACCAACACATTATTGGTTTTGGTCTTTAAATGGCATTTGTTGAAAATATGAAAAATATACAGTAGAACAACACCAGCCTCAGTCTTTTAAACAAAGATAGCCAATATCTTTCTGATGAAGGTTTTGTACATGATAAAAACAGGACGGACGTACGGACTTACAGATATTTGAGGTAAATTTTGTCCAGACTTAGCCCCAAAATAACGCCATGGCACTGAAACATTACAAAGCCACATTTTCCGCCACGTCACACCTGTGTGTTTCGGATGAGCAATATGTAGAGTTATGCCTGCTCATATCTGACCAAAAATCTTGTCCAATGTCCCGAAAGACTATGTGGCAGCTGGCCAAGCCCAGTTTCTTCTGCGGAGGAAAAGCACTGACATGTACGATCTGGAGTGAAGACAATGATGTGTCATTGCTTTCCGAGTAGTCACAGTGGCGGACTAGGCAATCTGATTAGACAACATACTATACCTAGTCAATTTTATCCTTGTTATGAATTGCAGGTCTAAAAACTAAGCCGCTGACATATTTTAATATTTTCCATCTTGCACAGTTCCTTTACTGTTATTATCATATGAGACTTATTGCAGACTCAGTGAGTCAATGCCCAGAGGGGATGCCGCTTCAGACCACCTGCGGCGGACAATTTAAAACTCAGCTTGCTGGAATCCAAAGAGAATCCATCAGTGAGTCACCGGCACCGGATTATTCTGCTTTTATAATTCATGGATATTGCATCACAGCAGCACGCGCCAGCCAAGGACACTCTGGACCTGAGGGTGTGGTGGCCTCTGCTCATGAGTAACGCTCATGCCCAATATTACGGGCAATTCACAGCGAAGCACAGTCATCGTTCGCTGAGCTTATCCTCCGGAATCAGACTATGGATTAATTTTATTTCTATACCACAATTTCAAGATCAGTTTCAACCTAGAAATTACAGGTTATTCAAAAGCTGACTAAGGGTCCGATTCTTAGAATCTTAATTATTTATGTGCCACTGACAGGATCTCTCTTCTAAACACGAACTAATGGCTAGGAGATGCCTTAACATATCCAAAAACCATTAATTATGCTGATGTTGCTCCGAGCAGATATTATAAATAAAACAAATTAGATCTTTCCTCATTATGTTGATATAAACGTAATATAGGCCTCATTATGTTTCAACTTGCTGTTGATACTAACTTGCTGTTGCAAATTAGTATATAAATTTAACTTATAAGAGACCGGGCTGAAAATATAGGAAAGACATCTGATGTAATATGATTCAGGATATGAAATGTGTAGCAATGGAATTTAACATAACTGTGATATGTAACAAGAAAGCTAATTGTTCAAGCACAGGCATTTTTTGAATTTATAAGACAAGATGGGATGTACAAAATGTTAAAAATACTTTGAATATAGGAAAAATAGTTTTCCATCTGTGCTTCATGAAAAATGATTCATAGCAGACAATAGCCATGGAACAAGAGGCATTTAGGAGGTTTGACATTTGCTCTCTCAGCAGTGTATCTGTACAACAAATTTAATGCCCTTGAGACCTCTACAAAAAAAATAAAAAAATAAACAAACATCCTTTCCACAGCAGAACAAATGCACATCAGGCCTGGACGACATTTCTTGAATCAATTGCGATATTAAAGTAGATCTACATTTCCAAATTAGAATGTATCTCCTTCTTAAAAAAAAAAAAAAAAAAAAAAAAAAGATACGCAAGATTACATGTGAGATTATCAATATGTAGACAAACATATGTTGCAAAGACCTGTGATCCATTTCAGTGCTGTACATGGAGCAAAAAAACCCTTCCCACATCTAAAAGAAAACCTTAAAGTAGGGCTGCAACTAATGATTATTTACATTATTGATTAATCTGCCAATTAGTTTTTTCTATTCTCTTATTAGTCTTTTTGTTTATCAGAAACAGCAGTAAAAGGTGACGGTGTTAATGTCCTGCTGTCCAAGCTGACGTCTTCAGATGTGTTGTCTGTCCAAAACCAAAAGGTATTTGGTTTACACGAAATGTGCAAAAATTTGCATCAAATCTTCAAATTTAAGAAGCTAGAAACAGCAAATACTTGACACTTTTGCTTAAAATAGTTGAGAAGTAATTTTCTGTTGATGAACTTTCCAGCAAAATGTGACAATCAGTCGATTCATTGTCGCATCTCTACCATAAATAACTAATTCAAGTTTAGTTTTAAAACAAGATTGGCTCGAAATTCTTAATTTGGATGACAGAAATTTTCTAAAATTATAAAGTAAGAGGTATCATAATATTATTGCCCGGCCCTACTGCAGATAAATACTTGTCAGGGCTGTCAAAACCAGGCCAAATAACGAGAAAAATAAAAGAGCAGGTGGTGGCCTGTGGAGAACCAGGCCAAACACACTCCAGGCTACAATAAAATGATCAAAAAGACTAGGCTCAGCAGAGAACCAAGAAAAACTGCCTTTATATTTAAACACTTAACTTTAAATCATATGTTTCAATGTGATTTAGGCATCATCAATTTAAGACCTTTCATAATCAAAAAAACTTTAAGACATTTAATGGTCTTAAATTAAAAAGAAAAAAAAAATTCAAGGCCTTTAAAGATCTGCAGATATCCTGCAAGTACTGCACAGTTTAGCAAAAAAAAAAAAAAACAAGTATCAGACAGCTAAAAGGTAGTTTTCTAAATCTAAAAATGTGAACAGCCGGTATTTCATAAAAAGTAGGTGACCATGTTACAAGTCTGAATAAACCAGGCATTGGTTTTCAAAAGGTTATACCTGCCCTTCCACCCAGTCTTACTGCCTGACAAGTATCACTACAGGCAGTTGCATCTAAGAAGATTCCGGTGTTTTTCAGCCCTTTCATGTCTACCGAGCAAACCACGTGTGACCCGGGACTCTTCACGCTGCATCTGCATGACACTCCTCCCTCCATCATCTAGGCATTTTTCTTCTTAAAGAACAGAATCTATCTTCTTTTTTTTTTTTTTCTTTTTTTTTAAACATTGAAACATCTCCTCCTCGGCCGAACAGTCCATGCACTGAGCATGGACTGTGCTGGAGGCTTCAACTTTGTGAACTGGACTGGGACCAGCTTCAAAAGGAAAAAGAAGTAGGGAAAATAAACCCCAAAAAAACAAAACATGCCTGTACGGGTCCGTCTAGAAACTCTGATTTAAGATAGGCAGGGAGATAATTTCCCTCCTCAGCAGAATGCGAAAACAGCTCGCCTATTGTGTCACATACGCCATTACGCTGCACACACACAATATTCTGCACAGGACTTGAGCATTTGCACAGGAAATCCATTATGTAAATGCTATCAGTTTGACCACAGTCATTTAGGACCATTTCTGTATGACTCCTCAACCAGTAACTTCTACAACTTCCCGTTTAATGTGACTTTTTTTTTTTTTTAAGCCAGAAAACCAGATAAGAGTTTCTCTCTATTTAAAAGTTCAGACACTATGCATAAACTCTACTCTAAAGTCCTCCAAAAAAGTGAGACACTATGTCATAAATCAGTGTAACCAGGGTATTCTCTGATCGTCTCTGTGCAACTCTACTCCCTCTACCCCCCGATGCCAGATCCCGAGGTCTGGACACAGGACCACGTGCGGCAGTGGCTGGACTGGGCCATCAAGGAGTACGTCCTGGAGGAGGTGGACGTCATGCTCTTCCAGGCACTGGACGGCAAGGCCCTGTGCAAGATGACCAAGGACGACATGATGCGTCTCACGTCGGCCTACAACGCAGACATCCTGCTCTCGCACCTCAATTACCTCCGGCAGAGTAAGGCCCCCCCCCCATAACATTGTTTGGTTCTTATCAGCTGGTCAGATTTCAACAATTTGAAAGGTTGTTATTGTTCTGGGCCCAAAGTATTTTTTAACCTGCATTTAAGCAGGTGCAGTAGTAAATATATTAATGAATTTAAAAAATAAATAAATAAACAAATAAAAAATCAGACTTCAGGCTCTCCAGAGATCTGAATATCAACCGATTGATTTGGACAAACACGGTAAAGTTAAATCTATGACTTTAACAAATTTTTAATACCATACAGAATGCAAGTTAATATCTGTTTCCTGGTCATACCATACCAAGTACGAAATATTGATGGAAACCAGCAGGGATGGAAAAGCCTACCACTGTGTACTAGTGCATAGATTAATTGACATTTGACATTTTTTTGTCAGTGATTCCCAACAGTATATAAAAACAATAATTTCTAATAGTAAAATTAACTAAAAATTAAACACGACCTGGACCTGGATATGCAGCAAAAGTTGATTGATAAGTGGATAGATTTATAAAATAACCTATCTAAAGTCCATATAGGACTTTTAAATAAGGTCAGAGTACTATAACAATTGTGCTTAAGATTTTATAGGCAGTTTTTGCTTAAAAGACACTTTATAACATTATTTTGTACAGTAGCCTAGGAGAAATATTGAGCTTTGTAAGTGAAATTTAATACCTACTAATCACTGCTTTAAGATTTTTTTTCAAGACCTGCAGATACCCTGATAAATATAATCAACATTTTCATTGATAAGTTGCTTAAACAGCTGTTGTATCATTGTCAGAATTAATATTTTGGCTTCAAATGTATGCCCTCTTGGAAACTGTTATGAATATATCTACACTTGATGGTTTAACCGTTATTCAAGAATAACAGATTAAAAAAAAGAAATCTTGAATTGCAGCACTAAAAAATATTATATGGCTTCAGATAGAATTTTAATGTTCATTGTCCTTGATATAAAAATTTAATTAATGTCAACATTGGCACTAAACTCAGTTGAGGACATGGAAAAAAACAACACAAAACACCTTGCAATTCTTCGGAGGTCCCCCTTGCATTTTTTGGTGACGCTGGAAAAATGTGATGTTATTTGACATTTGTCATGTTGTAAAAACAAATTTGCTGTCTTCAGTAAGTGTTGTGACCACCGTTTCCTTTTTGCTAATGCCGGTTTTCCTGTCTTTGGCGTTCAATCTATGTTGTCATGATTTCATGATACCCACATCATTTTCTAGTGTTTGTGTTTGAAGCGCAAGTCAGGCTTTCACGGTAGCTTTACGACACACAGGGTGTTGACGGAACAACAGTGACATCTTACAAGAAAACGCAATCCCCCACTACACCACCAACATAAACCGAGTCCTCAGAAGAGTCATATCAACACATTTCAGTGCCTTTAATACCTATTCTTTGCTTCAAAACACTATTGATGCCACCCTACTACCCTCACTCTGATTATCTTTGTATCTATCTTTCAAAAAAAATGTATAATTGACTGCTTTTTTTTGGGGGGGTTCTTTGCTTCAGGTAGCCCTACGTTCTCCTACTCCACAACTCCCACCAACAACACACCACCACAACAACCCAGACTACAAGTGAAAGCAGGTGAGATCACTCTCCTTCATTGACTCCATTTCAGTAAAAAAGCCATTAAAACCTGGCTTTAGCTTCTGGCTAAAACACGGCAGAAAGAAGTCATTTTAGTTTTGACAAGACATTGGTGTGTTTATAGGGTTTTTTGTCCTTGTCCTTTTTCTGCACCGCTCAGGATCTGATGACAGTTGTGAGCTTGTTTGCTTATTTTACTAAAACCGTCACTCATATGTGATCAAACCACACCCGCACAGTCCGAATGAAGCAGATTAGATGACTTAAAGTGTTATACTCTTAACGAGTAATAACAACGCAGGATGCCCATCCCCCCACGAAATCTCAGTGTGTTGCTCTTTTTGGTAACAAACATTTAGTGTTCTAGTAAAAATACAAAGATTTGAAGATTTGAGACATATTGGAATAAAAAAAACCCAAACAGTTTGAACAGGATGTTAGGGTGGGACGTGCTGTGAAATCAGTCTGGCTACAAAGAGGACAACACAACAAAGCTATGTAGAGGAAAAATAAAGGAGTAAGTCAGGAGCAATGGTGAGGGTTGCATTTTATAGGTGTCTGATTATCACACAGTATGATACACATCCATTGAATGCAATAGTGGAGAGTAAAGAAGTACATTTACTTAAGTATCATACTTCCCCATATTATGCTTCCACTCCACTACATTTTTCTTAGAGCTGTAAATCTTACAGAGTAAGATTTTTTGTATAAAAACAGGAAGAGCTTATAAAAAAAACACGCATTACAAAAATTAAACCAGAGGTTCATAAGTATTTTGACTGTAACACCTGTTCGAGGTCTAAAGAGGTCAAATCTATTTCACATATACATACATACATACATACATATATATATACATATACACATACATACATACATACATACATACATACATACATACATACATATATATATATATATATATATATATATATATATATATATATATATATATATACATACATACATACATACATACATACATATATATATATACATATACATATATATATATATATACATATACATATATATATACATATACATATATATATACATATATACATATACATACATATACACATATATATATATATACACATATATACATATATACATACATACACATATATATATATATATACACACATATACACACACATATATATATATATATATATATATATAAATATATTAGATTTAAAAGTATGAGCACAAGTACCTGTATTTTCTCTTAGGTATAATTTTGAATGCAGGAATTTAACTTGTAATCTGGTATTTCTTTTAATGCTCTATTTGTACTTTTATTTAGGTAAAGCATCTGTATTTGTTACATGAAACTGCCAACAAGGTGAAAAGGTTGCTTTTCACTCCATCAAGCTCAGAATTTAAAACCGTGAGGACAACTACCTGAATGATTCAGGGATTTAAAAATAATGTGCTGAGTTTCAGAAACATCTTACATAGTTTCAGCACTCTAAAAAGGCTCCTTGCCACAAATACTGGCCTCAGTTAACAAAAAACTTCGATGAGTTCAAAACTCAACAGCCAGTTTCAGACAGGAAACAGCTGCACCGGTACAGGAAATGGGGGGTATGGCTCCCACTCCTGGGACACAGACACAATTCACAATCTTGTGGCAACAGGGGTAGCCTGAACAAAATAAATAAATAAAAATAAAAAGCTCACCCAAGAAACTGTGGGTCATCTTCAGACCTCCAAATGCTTATCGTCTCAGTCTCCGTTTACTGACTTCCTTCCCTACTATAGCTGTCCTGTCCCACTGTCCACTTCAAAGCCTTTTCATGCCACACGCTTGTCAATGTCTAGTCTTATCCTTGTTTTTTGGTTTTGGTGTGTGTGTGTGTGTGTGTGTGTGTCTGTACGCACAGAGACTGGATATGACGAGATCAGCCGAAGGAACAGCTGGCCTACAAACACCATGACTGCGGTCCCTAAAGGTATGGTGACAATAACTGAGGAAGATACAAAAACAGACAAAATCAAGCATCAACAACTACCGGTTTTGCCTAAATATTGATTGAACTCATAAGTTTTTTTTTTCTTCCTGTAGGTTCTTCCATGGAGCACCAACACAGCACAAGAATTACAGAGCCTGCTCCAAGAATTGTGCAAGGTATGAAAGCCACTTGTACCAAATATTATTATATTCATAATTACTCTGAGCCCTGGTTACAAACTCACATTGTGCTGGAAAGTACTGCTCAAACCCAAAAGGGACTTATTTTAAATTTTTCAAATAGACAGAGTAGCAGCCATGCTAGCACCTCTGTGCGCCTGTGCTTAAGCTCAGCAGTGCTTTGTGCTAAATGCTAACATGCTTACAATGACGATGCTACAGTAATGTGCCGGTGCCAGGCAGGTATAATGTTTACCATGCAAGTCAATGCAAACATTGACTAATTTGCAAATTACAGCAGATGGTGGGAAGTGTCATTAGTTCCACGGGCATTAAGTTATACACTAAACTATCGGACAAAGTGAAATGATGGAGTTATATGAAGAGATCATCTAATTTGTTACTTGTCATTCTGGGGTGGAAATGAATGGATCAAGTGTCACGACAATCCATCCAAAAATTGCGGCAATTTTTCCCCTCAGGACCACAATGTCAACCTCATGGCAAACTTAAGTAAAAGTCAGGGGATCACCAAAGTCACCAGAATTCATCCTCTGGGGATCAGGAATCTCTGTACAGAATTTCTTGGCAGTTCATCCCATAGTTTTTAAGATGTTTCAGTCTAGAACAAAGTGGTGGACCGACCAACAGTTCTATTTCCAGGGCCGTGCAGCGAGCACAGTTAAAAATTCACAATTAATGTGAATATTTGTTTTGATGCCATAGCCCGATAATCAGCCTTAAGGACCACTTTGCTTTACTTCATTCAATCAGCCCTGACATTGTGTTGATGTCAGACGATTTTCTTGTTGGAAAGGGGGGGGCATTTTGTTTTGACCCAACCCATCAGCAGCGAGTGACGTATCCTTCCCTAAAACTAGCGGATATGGCTTTAAATGAGCACACCAGACCTTTTTAAAATGATGAACAAAACAAAGATGTGGGCTTTGATTTGAATCATTCACTCTATTGATATGAGTTCTTGGTCCACATATTGGAGCAACAGGAACAGAATTAACATGCATGAGAAGGCTAAGGATTTTACTAAATGTAGGGGGGAGCTAGTAAACATTAAGGCTCTGGAGCCACAAGACAAAATATGTAAAAATAATGTGCTTATTCTTCTTTACAGACCCGTATCAGACATTAGGGCCCATAAGCAGTCGACTAGCCAACCCAGGTAAGAACCTAAACCACCACAAGACAAACTGTCCAGGATGACACCAATGAGGCCTTTACACTGTCTGCTTTGGCAACATGAGAGAAAAGCATGCAAAGGGCTGGCACATATGCACTTGCTCTCTAAAATGAAGTAAACGTCAAGCAACACCTGTTGCATCAGCACAATTGCTTCAAGCTTACACACTGAGATGAAATCTGGCTTCCATCTCACCAAAGTGACTGTTTGCCCTGCTGTTTCCTCACAGAAGGCCAAGCCCTCAGCTCATCCAAGAACCGAACAGGCAAACAAAGTCCATACAAGCTCCCTGACCCAAGCTCTCACAGGCCTGTGGGTAGGTTTCTGCCCCCGTTTGTCTGAGACGTCCTCCAAGCCACACAGTGAAAAGGTCACATTTGGTGAAACAAAAAAGAAAAAAACAAAAAACAAAACAAAAAATGAGCTGACTGAGATGTTGGATATGTTGTATTAGTGTTAGGAAAGGAACACAGCCACAACAGACCAAACAGAAGTACTCTGTCAAATGCAAATACTGAGGAGCTCTCCAAGGTCCTGGAATAACTGAATACATTAGGAGGAATCAAAATATTTTTTTCCCTTTTATTCAAAAAGCTGAGGCAAATTTTAAAGGCTCCGATTTTTTGGCTTGATATTTACACAGTAGATGATGAAATCCTTCAAAATGTTCTAACATTAACAAGAATAAAAAGGCTTAGAAACAAACATTTCACATAGCTACTATTGGTAATTGTGCACATTTTACCCGATCCCTCAACTCTTCCCTGTTCATTGGGCCTTGCAGGTTCGGGGCAGATCCAGTTGTGGCAGTTCCTGCTGGAGCTGCTGTCTGACTGCAACAACTCCAACATCATCACCTGGGAGGGCACCAACGGCGAGTTCAAAATGACCGACCCCGACGAGGTGGCCAAGCGCTGGGGCGAGCGCAAGAGCAAGCCCAACATGAACTACGACAAGCTGAGCCGTGCCCTGCGCTACTACTATGACAAGAACATCATGACTAAGGTGCACGGCAAGCGCTATGCATACAAATTTGACTTCCAGGGCATCTCGCAGGCACACCAGAATCATGGGGCAGACAGCGGGATTGTAAAGTACCAGACTGAGATGACTTACGTCCAGCCCTACCACAGTCACCAGCCCAAAATGAACTTCATGAGTGGCCACCCTGCACCCATGCCCGTCTCCCCTGGCAACTATTTCGCCCCGACAACGACATACTGGAACTCCCCCAACAGCTCCATCTATACTGGGTCGCCCATGACCAGGCATCCCACAACTCACTCCCACCTGAGCTCATACTACTGAGGACAGGGCATTTCACACCTGAGCGGGATAACCAGGGGAGAGGAACCTAGGTATGCAAGAAAATACTTGCACACTCCATCCAGGATGTACCTGAGCTGAACCCCGTCTGAAATGAAGGTGATATGACGCTACGGTCTATACTATAAAAGGCATTATGAAGTTGTCTTTGTCACATTCTTTCTTAAAAATGGACAAAACGCGAGGGTAAATTAATTCTGTGATGAATGGAAAAGACAGGTATTATACTCTTCAAAGAGTTTTCTTTTCTGAATACACTGTTGACAATATAGTAACGGTTATACAGTTGTTATGAAACCAAGTTTTGTTTTTTCCATTTGTAAGTACATTGTTTGATAGTAAACTGTTGTAAAGACAGAACCTGTAATGTTTTTCACAACAGGTCAAAATTGCAGTTTTCACATTCAATGTGACTGACATTTGTAAAGAGGAATCTGTACAGAATGACTCGCATGTAGCAATTCACATTTACTCATTATGTAAAGCTAATAAATGATGCTTTAACCTGAAAATGGACTCCTGTGACTATTGTCGTGTACGGATTCTGTAGAGAAACTTGGCTTTTGAGTTTTCTCTGTCTTTTCGTTAACTAACGAAATATTTTATTAGTCTGAGCTGTGTCAAACAACTTGTCTGACATTTTTTAATTTTTGTCAAGATTTAAACGAGAAGACCGATACAACTCAACGATGAGATGTGGGATGGCACTCTGCCCGAAACTGTTTATTGTGACAATTTAGTGGAGTGCTGTCCTACATCTAATTTTTTTATTTTTAATCATTGCTGCCTCTGAGGACTCAGCACCCATCCAGAAAAACTGGGTGTGAGCACGTTGATTCATTACTCAAGACTGATACCCATCTTATATTGGACGGCTCCATATTAAGTTACAGCCCGTAGCTATTATATTAGCATGCCAAAAAGAACGAAAACAAGGGTAAAGGGCAAAATCTGTTCACCAGCACCTCTAAGGCTAACAAATTAACAAGATATCTTGTTTGCTAAACCTGTGTTAACATATTAATTTATGCTAAGGTAGGCTAAACGGCTGCTGACTATAGCTTTATAATGAATGAACAGATATAAGACTGGTATAGATTTTCTCATTCAACTCTCCACAGGAAAGACAATAAGCTTATCTCCCAAAATATTGAGTTATTTCTTCAAAAAGAAGATTGATATAGATTCAATGTGGCAAGTACCAGAGTTGTAAGAGAACAGAAAAAAAGTATTTACAGACCTCCAGATTAGTGCTTTAGCTCATTAGGTGTTGTGCAATAAAGCCACATGTACTGAAATTATCACAATTTATATCTAAGCTTTATTTGTCAAGATCAAAGATTTCCTCGAATATTCTGCGCGGTTCTGTGACTACCTCCTCCTCCTCCACAACGGCAGAGCCCTTCGCCCACCTCTCCTCACCTTCCACCTCAGCCCACTTCACCCCTCCACCTCCGAAGGGCCAATCCGCCTCCCTCACCGCAATCTCCGTCTTATCCATCGGCGCCACTGCCTTTGCCTCGGGCTGTGACATCGTGCCCCGCTCAGTCACCTTTCTGGCCATCCCTGGCTGTGGTGGTGCTGCTGTTGATGTTGTGGTGGTGGAGACCGTCTTCCTCTTCAGGGCTGTGGTTGGTTTCACTTTGGGCTCTACTGTCCATGGCCTGCTGCTGATCATTTTGGTCACTGGAAAATTAGAAAATATATATACATAAAAAAAAGATACTAAAATTTTATAGACAGTTAAACTAATTGTATATTTTTATTTACAGTTCATGAGTCATGTGAAGACATTAGCTTTTGGAGGCCAGAATAAATTCTTGATGAGACTTGATTAATCACAATGGCATTTTTCTTCAAAATTCATTAAAGAAAAAGTTTTAGGATAAAACCTAAAAAGTCTTAGATTTCTTACATGTAAACAGAATAAAAAAAAAAAAACAAAAAACACAAGCTCATAGTGGTGCCCCACAATGACGTAGCTATATTTTTGCTCAATGTTCTTATCATAACAGCAAACAATTGTAATTTGTATAGCACTTTCGGAAAAAAGTTTGGCATAGAGTTCCTCCAGCCTTAGCCTTTAGTAGTAATGAGATCTGCTTTATAATGAAAAATGAGAGAAGCAATGACTCACCTGTGGATGTAGCAGAACTGCAGTTGGAGTCGCAGCAGGTGCACACCGAGTCTGATCCATACAGCTCAACCCATCTGAGGAAAAAAGTTATTGGGAGCTGATCCATTCCACTCTTTATTTCTCATTCTTTAAATTTCTTTAAGAAAAGAAAAAACAAAAAAAAAACATAAACAGACCTTTGTGATTCTGTGTCGTAATTGCAGGACTTAGCTGTAGGTGAGGGCACAGAACTGCCCACAGACATGGCACAGTGCATGTAGAGATGCTGCAAGAGATCAATATCAAGGTTTGCCATCAGTTAAATGATTCAGTCTGTGATTGGTGTGTTTGAACATAAGCCTGATGATTTGTAGTACAGTTATTAGCAGAGGCTGAAGAAATCAATGACTATAACATCAAAATGCACTATATAAAAATGACAGTTTTTTGCACGTGATAACTTAGGGCATCTTTGCTCACCTGGTCAGTCTTTCCCTTGAACGAGAAGGCATCCACAGAGAACCTCACACTATTGTTTTTGGATGGGATGAATCTAGAGTGACTTTGCTTGCTTTCAACCATACACCTTCATCGGAGGGAAAGAAAAGATGACCAAGACATATGCTGACATATTTGTTTTTTCTTTTTGAATAAAACCTCAATATGAACAGATCTCAAGATATCTAGTTTGTGTGGGTGAAGGGTTCATTACCCAAAGTTTTTCACGACTGGAAAACGGGGCATGGAGGTGTGGGACCTCTCGGCAGTCGCATAACACGAGTGGACGTACAGTCTTTTGTCTTGGGACATGGACGGAGCCTCGGCCTCAAAGTACATGGGCTTTCCGAGTATGTACTGATCTGAAGGGGAGAGCCTCTCCCACCGAGCTGAATGACGGAAGAGGGGAATAGTCAGGCAACAAGAGCAGCAGCAGTTTCAAGAATCTTCCTGTTTCACACAAAGAAATCCAGGTTCTCCAAAATTTAAATACAAGTACTTGCATCTTAAAAATGTTTGTTTAGTGAAATTCAAAGGCAGAGACACATGATTATCCTATTGACAACAGTATATTAGTAAGACCTTTTTGATATTTTGGACATTTTCAATGACAACACAGTTAATAATCAGGTAAGTCTGGGGTGATACTGCTAATAATGGTGATGATGGTTCAGTAAAATTGAATTTAAGCACAATGTGGACATCAACCATTTCACAAGGAAGTTTTCTCAGCAGTGGTTTGTAGGCAACCACAACAAATTGATTAGGTGGATAAAGATTACAGAAAGAGAGAGAGAGAGAGAGAGAGAGAGAGAGAGAGAGAGAGAAAATTTCTCTTTGTTTTACCTTAAAGAAATAAACATACTTTTGCCTGACTTTTTGGTAGAAACTCATGATTTTTACTTGAGTTGTTATCAGACAAAAGATAATATTACTAACAAAAACAATTATAATATTTCCATAATACTTTAGTTTCTTTTAGTTGTTTGGACCATTACAGCCACCTATCAACTCATCAATTCTACAAAAAAAAGACCTCAGGACTTCTGAGAACCGTAGAAATCATGGTTATCTGATAATGAGCTAACCCTGCTGTCTAATAAGAGAGCTGATAATAAATTAATGTTGAGTAGGTTTTACCATTTCGTGGAGTCAGAATGAATTTTGCACTGTTCTTCATTGATTTGAAGATCTTGCGCATCCGCATCTTTGGTGTGTAGCCAATTTTGTAGGCATACTGGTACCTAAAAAGATAGATACATTTTCCAGATTAAATTAAAAAAAAAAAAAAATCTTCATATGTGATGTCAAAGTTATATAAATTGAAAGAACTTGAAGCAGAATGCTCTCTGGTCCGGTTCCAATCTCACCTGTTATAATAACATGTGACGGGCAAGGTGAAGGGCACAGTTCGCCTGATCGGTCCTTGGAACATTGGTGGATCATATTGCAATGTGTTTGAATAGGCCACCTGGTTATTGATCATCTGCAGAGACGCAACCAGCTTAATTATCATCCATTTTTTAACAAGACTGAAGATCTGCGGCGATGCTATTGGCTTGGATCAGGCCATATGTAGGCATGGTCCGGCTTTGAGACAATGCTGACATGTAAATGTTTATCAGTTACACGCTTTACCATGTTACCATAACCTTAGTTTAGCATAATGGCTATCTTACATTTACTAATCAGCAAAGTACACCTGAGACGGATGGGAATGCCATTAGTCATTGGGGCATTTAGTTGGTAACAAAAGTGTTGGACAGAGTCAGATTTTGACGTGATGATGGCACTAGATGAAAAGTTAAGGGTTCTGCATTATTACAACTGCTCCACACAAGAACATAAGACATTTACCAAATTTCATGGCCATTGGTCCAATAGTTGTTGATACTAGGATGTAACTATCTGTTATTGATCTCTATTATAAACTGACAGGCAGAGAACACAAAGAAAACAAAGGGCTGTGTATCTCCACAATTATCATCATCAAAAAGTCTGACATGAGTGTGACATGAATTAGCAATTGATTGTTCAGTGAAAATGTCAGAAAATAATAATTAAAAAAAAAAAAAAACTAACAACCCCCCCCCCCCATTGGTATTCCCTGAAACCCAGGAGAAGGTATTCAGATAGTTTTTTTTCCCACCAGCTGCTCAAAAACCAAATGTTGTTTGCTATCACTGAACTAGCAAATATTCTCAGTGTTTACATTTTGCTTAAAATGACTTAAGTAATAAATGAAATATCAGTATTTTTCTTCTTTTATTGGTCAGTCAAACTACCATGTACAATTTGGGGGGGTGGGGGTGGGGGGGTCAATAGGGGCCAAAAAACAAATAATTGCTCCAGTTGCTCCGAACAAGGTTAATTGTCATGCCCATGGCGGCAGTAGAGGAAAAGTCATTGGTTCACATAAGTCAATAGGACTCATCCTCTGGGATGCACGAATGTCTGAGCCAACTTCAAAGCCAATATATCTAATTTGGTGTTGAGATATTTGTTAAAACTCACCGTGCGTTTTGTTCCACACGAGTCAAACTCGTACTCGAAGAGAAGTCGGTCCATCGTGGCTTCACTGGCTCTGCAGGTCCCCAGTCTGAGCCGAGTGCGCGGTTCCCCGGTGCCCAGCGTGCTCCTCCGCACCTGCACACGCATTTTGTTCGGCTCGCACCAGGTGCTCACGGAAAGTCCCGAAACGCTGGGCGGACTGGTGCCGGGCCCCGCAGCCGGGATCAGGATCTCCCGCACGGGTTCGGGCAGAGGCTCCAGCCCGGTGCCTCTGGCCGGGGAGAAATGCTCCTTCTCCACCAGCGGCAGGCTCGAGTCCACGAACACCGGGAGGTGGAGGTACGGCGGCGGCAGAGTCGGTGGACCCCTCCGGGAGACTTTTGCCATCACCCGGGTCGTTTGATTTAAAACCTCCGGCCGCCGCAGGGATCCTCCGTCGGTGTTTGTCAGCAGCGGTGCGATAACAAACATTGAAAGATAAACCATGTAACGCATTTTAAACAGATTCCTTTTTTCATCAAAGTTATCTAGAGACATATTCACCGGTGACCTGCTCTGGAGTTGAGGCCCAGTCAACAGCACCTGGTGGTGAACTGTGTTGCCAGGTTGGTTGACAAAAATCCCCAATCGGTGCTTAGAGCCCGCCCGATGGTGGTCAAAGAAGCCCACTTGTTTGCGATTAGGACAATTAGAGACCCGTTTAATTAACATATTTGATTACATTTTTATTAAAAATTAACTACTCCGAATTAGGTACTTGCAGTACCCGTTTGCTATGTATCATTGGATGTATCGACAACTATCGGATAATTATGACACTGTAGAAAACGCAAAAACGCCATAATTCTCAGGCAAGTTATAGAGCTATAAGAAGCACCTTGGATTTATGGAATTGTATTAAGGATGTACGTGGCAGATAATTATATCCTCTGTTAGTGTTACACAGATCCTAAAAATATGTGTATAATGCCTGTGCGTTTAAAAATGGCCGAGGTGCGGCACAAACTTTGACAAAAAAAAAATCGCGCCAATCGGGCGCCAGGGGTTTTAAAATTAGTCAGCTTACCTTAGTTTACCTGTCCCTCTCACCTGTCCGAGTCTTTGTCCGGCATGTGTCTCCTTCCAAAGCTCCTCTTCGTAGGTGGAAACCGGCACAAAATAGTCGCCCAAAAATAATAGCAAACCGAGCCGAGAAGGGGCCCGAGTGTCTGGCAACGCAGGTGAACGCAGAAACAAAGCGGCGGCGCTGACTGGTTATTTCCCGTAAAAACAGGTTGGCGGCTCAGGTGTATCGTTCCAACGTCTCCTGGCGTAACAGGTAAAACGCCAGGTTGGTTGTTTGCGTTTTGGTGTATAGACCCGTTTCACCCATGTCTTGTCAACAACATCAATAACATCAATAACGGCTCCTTTCCATTTAGTTACGCCAATTTCAGGACCCCGACAGGGCCATAGACAGCATACAAAGATATTTACATCTTTTGTTTATTTTATATACTACTTTATCTCTATATACAGCCTAATGACAGGGTTAATTTGGGATATTTTATAATTTCAGCCACTATTCCAAAAAAAAAAAAAAGGTCAAACAATTGCTGGTTTTAGTTTCTCAAATGATAGTTTATTAGAATATATTGTGTTTTGGACTGATGAACAGACAAAATCAAGCAATTTTAAGATTTCACCTGTTTGGGCATTTTCCACTACTTATTGACAAAAGTACTAATTTGGAAAATATTTGGCTCATTAATCGATAAGGAAATCGTTAGTTGCACCCACAGTTTCAGCTTTACTCATGCTGAGATTGAATATAATCTATTAAAATGAAAGGGGAAACAATGGACGTACTACAACTACAATATGTTATACTGTAATTCTGCCCCTTTACACTTCATTCTACTACAGCTACTACTGTCTATATCTGTACCTTTTTGGTGGGTTTTTTCCTTTTTTCATGAAGGACCTTAGGACGAAAGGTAAATACAACACAGTGTGTATATATTTACATACAGATTGTAAAGCCCTATGAGACAAACCTGACTGTGGCCTGTAAAAATGAAGTTGACTGATAAGTGATTAGAGGTAGTTTATTCTATCACAGTTTGGACAAACATACTACAAATGGGAACAGAAGCAAAACATGTCACACTCACCTCCCTCCAAAAGAGCTATGCAACTAAAAGGGCATGTCTTTAGATTTTGTTATCAATAATCAGAGAAAAATGTTATTTTTTCATTTCACACTCATGGCAAAACAAACCTTGGTTTAGCACAGATTAGTGCAGAGTTAATAAAAGAAAACAGTCTACTAGAGGGCGGAAAAGGAAACTCCACTTCATGTATGTCAAACTAGTGCTCTTTCACATTGCTTCATAATTTTCTATTCACCAAACTGAGTATGAAATAAGTAGTAGGAGCAATGTGCCTGTCCAGTAGGAGGTAGCAGATGATGCAGCTCTGTTACACAGGGTTGTGTTGCAGCATTCATTGGTGAAGGTGAAGTTGAGTCCCATGGTATATTTTTCACCCTTGAGTCCACACAGGATGGGCAGGACGCAGCTCTTTTCATACAACACCACACGGAAGTTTCCTAAAAGTTCATTAGAAACAGCAGTTTAAGAGTCACACACATAGAATAAAACCACACTGAAACGTTTCCCTCTGAGCCGGGCTTCTGTTTTCAGTTCTTTTTCTCAGTTTTGATTCATTTAAATGTTGCTCAGTGAGTTGAGGCACCCTCACCTTTCTGGCCCACGGCTCTACTGGACAGACAGAGCTGCCCAGGTGGACACCTCATAGGAAATCTGATGCAGTCCAGAGGTGAGATGGTGGGGAAAACACAGGTGTAACAGAAGAGGGGAACTGAAGGACAGATACGCCGGTTAAAACCACAGATTTGCTTTTGATCGTTCAGCCTTGCAGAGGAGCATGAATGATAAGATAATTACAATCCAAGACATGATGAAAAAGACAAAAGCTGTACCATCCACTCCTCTGACTTTAAAACAGGCAACAACATTTTGTAATTGAGTAGCTCAAACATTATTATGTCATTTATATTATATTGGTGATTGATACTGAGAGAATAGTGTGCCTTTCAGAAAGATTTACTGCTGTTTTGTTTGAGACTTCAAGGCCCATGCTTGACCTGATTAGCCCAAGAGAAAATACCCCAACATATCGCAATTGGATAATAGCTGTTATGGAGGCAAATTAATTGATAAGCTGAAAGTTATGTAACACAAAGCTTCATTGTTGACAAAAAGATGGCAAATATTTGACAAACAATTAATTGAGTCATTTTTCCAGCCAAGTTGCAAAACATTTGGTGGTTCCAGCTTCTTAAATGTGAAGATTTACTGGTTTACTTTACCTTACATTGTAATAAATTGAAAATCTTAGGTTTTTTGGACTGTTTGTCAGAGAAAACAAGACATTTTAAGACCACCTTAGTCTCAAGGAAACTTTGAAGATCAATTTTCTACAACTTGAGAAAGTTGAGAAAATAAATGACAGATTAATCAAAATAAGCCAATGGTTATAAGCTATTAGCTACTGCTGCAAAAGCAAAACTATTTCTGTTGGCTATAGCACACACACACACACACACACACACACACACACACACACACACACACACACACACACACACACACACACACACACTGATGTTTTGTTCACTTACCAACAGCTGGGACTAAACAAAGGAGAAGCAGAGGACAAATCAGCTTCGACATTATTGACTATTTCTGTCTCACGGGTAGATAATATACTTGTAGCTCAATTCTTCAGCTCTTAGCGTCGTCTCTTTTGTTGTTATTTTCTAGAGGAAACCAGTTGACTTCATCTTGAACAAAAAAAAAAACCTGCTGAAGTCTCGTCTTTTATCAGGCGGTTTAGGAGCAACTCTACTCAGTCATTCTCTGCCTCGTCATATGGCCTATCTGCAGAGATCTGAAGGTAAATCACATCTAGTTTCTCTTGATACTCTGTTAAACTCCAAGAATCTCCACACCCCAAAGCTTATGATTCAATTAGGCTGTTAACTTTGCAGTGAATACCATTATCCTTCAGTACTGCCTGGGCTCACTGCCCGACAGAGAATAGCACTCTTTAGATTGAAGAGAATCGATAGGGTTTTGTGTTGAACTACACTCTAGTTTAGATTCTTTATTTTTTCCACTTTTGCCATGTTTTTCTAACAGAATGACAGGAAATGTCGCCTGCACTAAGGTGAAGCAGGGCAGGTTTATTAAATCATAGCTCGTTTCCTAATGAAAGACGTTGAGTTTGGTGGGAGGGATGTCAAGTGACCTTCAGTCCCATGACTAGACAACTGAGGAGGAGAAAGGGACAGTGCTCCATTCTTTTAACTTCATGTAAAAGATGCTGAATCCACAGGTTTTTTTAAAGCTGTTTTGGTGCACAGAAAAGGGGTGGTTGAAATAAACTAATACCTTAGTGTAATAAGTAAATAAATAGTTTTCATCTGATGATATCGCTAAATAAGATAATCATTAAACACCACTTCATCCTCTCTTTCTCGCTGACCAAGAAGAGTAAAGTGTACACTAGAGGTGCTTTGCACATTGTTTTTCTTTTTCATTTGTAACCCTTTATTTTATCAAATTATTAAATTTCAGTGTTTAAGATGTTACTGCACAAAGGGGAAAAACCGAAAATGAACAGAAAACCATTTCTTTGTGGATTTTTTTAATATTTATTTATTTTTGCTCTGGGTTAAACAGAACAAGGTCTTCCTTAAACTGTTCCATAGCTGGAAACTAAAGCACCAAGCTCGAGACCAAAAGTGCACAGTAGTAAATGAACTGGGGTGTCTTTATACTTCTGGCCATAAAGTGCATATTTTATCCCATTGTCTAATCCTTGATCTAGTACTTTTTGCACACACAGCTGCTTCCTATTCTCACCACACAGTAAATTAACACTATCATCTCTCTCTCTACCTGGGCGCTGCAGCCCTACTCAACACAAGACAAGGGAAGTTGGCTTCTGGATACCCCCTGGTGGAGGAAAGAAGGCACAGCTCGCTTGTCAACCAGCTGGCGCCTTATGCGGACAACCCCTGCATCCACGAGAGCTGCTGCCCTCTTGCCTTGCTGGTCCTCGAGCAGCCGTAGATGAGTGCCCTGCAGCCTTGCCAGCTCACGCTCGGAGGACACTAGATACTGCCTCATTACTGCACTGCCCTGAGATACAGACGGGAAACATGTTTAGCCTGGTTTCTGATAGTGTCAAACCACTGAATTCTTTTTTTAAATAAATGGGTTTGACATCTGCTTATAATTACACATTATACATGGTTTTGTTATTTGAATATGAAGAGAATCTGGTTAACAAGTTTTTTTTTGTCTTGTCTATTTTAAGACCTTTGGGGGGAAGTTGGTGCTATCTTCTATGAAAGGAAACTTTTCTCAGATATACTAAGTTGACTAAGTTTAAGATACAGTGGCTGGATGAACCTTTTAGCTGTTATTCACTGTATTCAGATCAGTGTATGCTTCTTGTTTCTTCTTTATCTGCAGCCACCAACAGCCCTTATAATGTGTTGAGACTTATAGCACATTGTTTAGGTTTTATTACCCACAGCGGTACTGTTCGGCCTTAGTCTCACCACTCTCGTCAGTATCATTTTCAACTGCTGTTTTTGGATTAAAAAATGAATAAATAAATAAATAAATATTGCAGCACTAAACTGCAGAGAGACTAAGTTACCAACTAGGGAAGCTAGTGGAGAATTTAGCAGCTAAACAGCCCGATAGTATCCCTCAGGAGCTGGTAGAGACATAAAACAGAGCTAAAAGGAGAGTCAGCATTCATCATGTGGCTCCAAAATAATGCAGATTTGGCTTCATACCTACTGGTTGTGTAAACAAATAACTGTTTGCTGTTTTAACACATTTATCATATCAACTTTATAAGATAACAATGCCCCCGAGTGGCCATAAAAAAGAAACTGGTCGATCTATTGGAGGGATTCTTTATCATTCATTGAAGAGCTAAAGGATAAAAAGACAAAACAAATTATACTCGGCTATAATGTACACCAGCCAAATGGTGTATTCAGTGGTTTATTACTGATTCATGAAACATCAATAACTGAATTATAATCAAAACTAGACCCTTTTTATAAATTATTAAGAAGTGGGTGGTAGCCGAATTTCTGTCACTGTCATTGACTGTCAAGTGTATTTGACATTTTGGAAGCAGTAAACACCTGTATGAGATGAGCCGCCTCAGGTAACTGTGTCCCCGGGTGTCTCTGATAAACCCGCACCAGAGGCCTGTTGAGTTTCTCCCTGGACAGTATATCACCGCTATACTCTGGACCCTGTAAAAAGAAAAAAAACACAGGGAAAATACTATGTACATTGTCACGTAACCTAAAATAAAGTCACTGATCCTATTCCACTAACCTGTGCTCTGTCGTGGCTGTGACGGATACAGTTAATTTCCCTCTGCTTACGAAACATGGCCTGCCTGGTGGCCGCAGACGTCAAAGTCAGGTTTTGCTACGGAAGACGGAATGAAATTCAAACAGTTTTTCTGATAACAAAATGATATCAGAGTAATTCTTTATTTCTCGCAATGATGGTTAACACGTTGTTTGTGTGTCTACCTGCAGACTGACTGTCTCTGCAATCTTCTTCACCAGGCCATCGTTGACGGCGCGGTGAGCAGCTTTCTGCCTGGCGATGGCGCTGGTTAACATCTGTCTGATGTTCTCTCTCAGTAGCCGTGACTGGTTGACCGCCGAAGCGGACGACTCTAAAACATGTTTACACTCTGCAGGGGGGACAGGCCAGTGATGTAAACAATCATCTGTTTCATCCGAACAAGCCATGGTGGACTGCTTCATTTTCTGAAGTCAAGTGGACGTGAGAACGGTGAGGCTTTAATGGGTGGGGACCATCCTAAAATAAATCTTACTGCTTCTTTTGACAGAATTTACAAAACTGTTTTACCTCTGAATACTCGGTGGGTCGTTTTCAGGAGTAAGATCAGTTGTGCCAGTGATATGTAAGCGACAGGTCTGATCTTTTTGAGTGTAGGCAGGTACCTTGTTAAGGTAGGTTGGTGATGACAGTATGTATTGATATATATTTTAGTTCAATAAAGGGAGAAAAACACATCAAATTTACATTTCATGCACATTTCAGTTGGATTGCCGTCAAATTTCCAAATGCATTCATGCCCTTCCCAGGGTGAATTCTAATGACTTTGATGGTCATCAACTTTTCATCTAGTGCCATCATGAGGCCAGTTTTTGTTTGTCTTGTACCTTGTGACCAAATACCTACAAAATTTCTCATCCCTTGTACTAAGTGTACTGCAGACACTTAGCCTTGGTGATACTGGTCTACATGGCCACGATATTTCTCGTATATGCTGTAGATACAGACAGCGCACATTAATACACATATAAACACCTCAGTAAACACATTTGGAGCAAATGCTAATATCTTCATATTGGATCCAATATATCACATGGCTCTTCCATTTTATTTTTTGTAGTCAATTTCTCTGTTTGCCTGCTTATTTGTTCTTGCCAAACCACCATTTTGACCAAAATAAGATCCAACTAACTTTATTCCAGTGGTTTAACATCCACATCTGATGTGAGTAAAATTACACCTTTGTGCCCTTTGTGTGATTTGTCTTTTGTTTGCGAGAGCTGCTTTTCCTATTGCGACAGCATGATTGCAGAGATTGATATAGCTTTGCTTCTTGTCCTGAATGTACCTGGTGTAAAGGGGCCGATGGGGTCTGGTTTGGTGAAGATCTGAGCAGTGCTGCTGTGTCCTCGAACGCAGCCGCTGTGAGGAAGCAGGTCCAGGACACGAGCCCTCTCGCTGGTACAGTCCAGCAGCTGTTTGCTGCTCTGACCGAGGGCCTGGAAGAGACAGTGGGGGGACTTAGAGAGGACACATTAGAGCCGATTCTAACCATTATTTCCATTACCGATTAATCACTGAATTATTTTTTCAAATGATCAATGAATTGTTTGGGAGATAAAATGTTAAAAAAAAAAAAAAAAGTGAAAAATGTCCACCACAAATTTCCCTGAAGCCCAAAAAGACATCTTTAAATGTCGTTTTGTCCAACCAACAGTCCGGAACCCAAAATGACCAGATTATAATGACGTAAAACAGAAAATAGATTTCTAAAATTTGATCTGTTCCGAATTAGAAACTTCAGCAACTGTTGGCATATCTCTAAAATAATGCTTGTTTTCTTAAATTTGAGGAAACCAGGTCAACTCATCTGCCAAAATATTTGCAGCTGATCTAACCGACTGATCTACTGTTAAGATACATTTTTATTAGCCATGCAATAAAAAGAAAACAAAACAGGACTGGCAATGTCGGGATGTCGGTCATTCAGTCCACCATTTTGACTGAATATCTTAACAGCTGCTGGATGGATGGCCATTCAATACTGTGCAGAAATGATCATTTCCCAGACGATGAAGCCTTATGCCTTTGGTGATCCCCTGACTTTTTCTCCACCACCCACCATGGGGCTGACATTTTTTGGTTTTGAGTGAAATATTGCATCATCTACTGGATGGATTTGCCATGAACCTTGTTTTTGAATCAGTCATGGTCCCCAGAGGATGAGTCCAGATGATTAAGGAATTCTCTTGACTTTTTATATCGCACAACCAGGTCAAGTCTTCCCCTCCCTGCTGAAATGTTGAAATCTCTTGACATCTACTTGATGGACCGGCACAAAAAGACATTAATGGCTGACAGATGATTCATATTAATGACTTTGGTGATCTTAGTTCTAAATATTAATGACTTTAGTTGACTTTAGAACTATTTGAATACCTGTCCCGGAATTTGGTACACACATCCATTTCTCTCAGAATTAATTGCGATAACTTCTCATCTAGCGCTATCGTCTGGATAAAATTTTAGCTTGTCTTGTACTAACGACCAAATACTTAAAAAAAATGCAATAACATTCCCCAGCCTCAGAAATAATGTGTTGTAGTTTTCATGCTAATTGTCGAATATTTGCATGTTTAAACACTAAACTCAGATGGTGATCGTGGTAAATATGATTAGCACATCCATACGTAAAACAACAACAACAACAACAACAAAACAAACAACAAATATAAAGTGATGATAAAAGACAGGCGGTGGGTTATTCATGCATGGAGGTATTGGCAGTGTTGTTTTCTTCCATTAGCCATGGCAATACTTCACAATTTGCCCTGGTGAAAGCGGAGACAGAGTGTGTGTGTGTGTGTGTGTGTGTGTGTGTGTGTGTCAGCCAATATAGACCGAGCAGTAACATTGTAAATCACCTGTAGCTGGGTCAGTGTGTTTCTCAGCGCTCCCTCCAGATCTTGTTTCAGCTCGGCCAGCTCTCTTCTCTCAGACAACAGTAAGTCATCGGCACCGTCTCTCTCCTGCAACAGAGCAGACCTGTCAGCGAACACATCGCCTCTCCTGAACAATTAAGTTCACAGTGCCCAGGTTAATAAATTAATCCTTAGTCTGCTGTATCACTTATATATCTGGTGCTGGGTTAGGCTGTGATGGCTGTGAGAATGTAACATACTTTATTTCAAGAAGGGTTTTTTAAAAATTATTTGATAATAGCAGTACTTTGAATGAGATTTGTGTAATAATTCAGTGTAACAAATGAATGTAACAATTAAGTGAATTATAAATTAGGTGTAATAAGAGGTGTGTGGGGTTTTAACCAAACTTTTTGGATGTATAAGAACCCTTTCTCTTTTCAGCAAGCAAAATCTCAAAAAAAAAGAAAAAAAAGTCTGTGGTTCTCTGTATAAAAATAAACAAAATATTGGCAGAATTATCTGTTTAATGTTTAATTCATAAAAGAACCAAAAGTTGAAACACCGGAGACAACAACAAACTGGCAGAAAATTATCGTGATGGACTAGAGAGCAGGCTTACTGGGGTCAGGGAGAACAATGTGGTTTATATCTCTTCCAATCTGACTGTCTTGCTTCTATACAACTGCCACTTTACACCAAAGTGAACACAAAAGTCACTGACTGGTTGTAATGTGCATTTGCTGCCCTTTTAAAACCGACAACAGCCAAGTTGTGTAGACCTACCGTCTCAGCGGTGGGGGGTCTCCTGGTCCTCCCCTCCGAGCTCCTCCTGTTGACGGTCAGATTTGTCCTGAGGCTGCGCAGCATCCTCTCCAGGTGACCCTTCTCCCTCTCCAGCCTGACGCCTTCCTGGGTCACCCCGCCGGCCTGCCTGCGCAGCTGGCCCTCCACCTCCCGGACCCTCCGCATGTACTCCCCGGCCACGGCAGCGCTGGCCCCGGCGCACTGCTCACGCAGGCTGGAGGGCGGGAACGGGGCCACAGATGCCCTCTGGGACCCACTGCGGAGCTTTAGTGGAAAGTGAAATTGCAAATTCCAAACGTGGTAGTACAATTTTAAGGTACTTACACTTGACTTATTATACTCACTTGTTTAATTGTACTCCTGCTCCAGTACATTTCAGAGGGAAATATCGCAACTTATTTGACACTACATTTATTTAACAGCTTTAGTTAAGATTTGAATTTTAAAATTAATAATTAATTATTGATCTGAAAAATATAAAACATATGACCAGCCCCTGAATTAACATTGGTCACTTTAGTAAATACAATTAGTTACTTGTAAAACAGTATGCTCTTTTACTGTAGAGTGGGGTATAGACGGGTTCATTTGTAGAAAAAAGATGACAAGTTGCAGGCTATACATACAGTAATTGGTGCCTTTAAAAGTATTGTCACAATGTCCCTTGCATATTCATATGTCTGTAATAATAATCTAATAATATTATATATCAATGTGATACTTGAACACTGTATGATGAAATTTTTACTAATGTGCTTAAGTATATTTTTCTGATACTTACTGATTGGAATTTTCAGCAGGAGTTTCACTTGTAAGACAAAGAACATACTGTAAAAAAGATACTTTTCCTTAAATAATATGATATGAATGGATATGAATGCTTCTTCCACTGCCGTCTGTCAAAACCAGAAAGTCATTATTGTCTTACAGCCTAATTTTTTAAGAATTACAGTAGGTCTTGAGTGTTTTATGATGAATTTGTGACTTTTGGTGTGTTTTATCTCGCCTGAAAAACACGTGAAACCATCATTAATTCTTTTCTAAACTTAAAACTCTTATAGGATAGATGAAACCCTTTTTTAGAACTTTTTTTGCACACAGAAAGAAGCAAAAGTATCTGGGGGGAAAAAAGGCACCAGGAACACAATAAAGGCTCATGCCCCCACTGGCCTTCCTTACCCCCAACTTAAGTTTTATCTGAAAATATAAGTTGTTTGATGTAGTTTGTTTGTGATGAAGAATTGTCTGCATTTAATACATGTTCTGTTTGAGTGACAAACTTCATCAGCCCTGACATAATATTGTCTTGTCAGTTACCACAGCTTCCAGTGCTTTTCCTCACCATCCCTCCTGTAGTTCGGGGCCTCGGCGTCTTATCTCTGCAGACGCAGTCACGACCCTCTCCGCATTCCTCCTCCGAGATCTTATCTTCGGGTCTTTCCGCCGCGCCGTCTCTGCGCTTCGGGCTGAAACCGCCGGCGCTGCCGCTGCTCCGGGGCCCGGGTCCAGGTCCAGGTCCGGGTCCGGGTCCGGGTCCGGGTCCGCAGGACGCCGGCCGCCCTGCCCGGGTCCGCCGCACCAGGCGCTCCGCCCGCCGAATGGAGCGGACGGTGCCGTCGCGCCAGGACGGCGGTCCGATGGCGACGGAGCCGAGGGGAACCGACGGGACCTGCATTACTAGACATGCACTTTCCTCCCTAAGAAAAAAACAAATGACTACCGGCTGTTATCTCTCTAAATGAGATAAATCCCTCCCGGGAGAACTGTTAGTCTACGGTGAAGCATCCAGGGGAAAAGTGTGTGTGAAGTGTTTCTATCAGCTCCATAGTAACAGAACCAAACGCATCTAGTAAACTCAAAGCTGTTTGTCGATTGGACACCAGGGAGACGCCAAGGGGCGCTGTAACTCAACCCTGTTCCCTTTTCTCCCCTCGTTCATTTCCCCCATAGAAAATGCCAGTTGTGTTTGCATTTGTTTTGCTCTTTCTGTTGACATTTTGTGTCTCTGTGGTTGTGTTGCACCTTTTTGTGATCATTTTGTCTCTCTTTATAGTTCTTTTGATCCTTTTTGTAATACTTGTGCGTCCCCTTGTAGTTTTTACTTTTTTCCCCTTGTCATTTCGAGATTCTGTTGTCATTTTGTGCCTTTGCAGTTGTTTTTCTCCCTTTTTGTGGTAATTTAGTGTGTCTTTGTGGTCAGAAGTCAGTATGTGCCTGTTTTGCAGGGCAAGGCTCGGGGGAGGCTGATTCTCTGGGCCCTGGGGGCCTGTGCCTCGTTCAGTGATCCATCCATGACTACAAACCTGTGTACATAAAAACTTTGAGGGAGAGGTTATCTACAGCTCCTAAGATGTTTTTTTGGGCAATAAACGACCAATCCCAGCACTTAAAATTCCCCTAGTGCTGCTAATGGTAAGAAAAAGCTAAAGATAACATTGTTGAGAAAGTGACAATACAATCTGCAGTTTAAATCAATTTACTTTTGGACTCCTTGTCAATTTTGGATCAATTCACCGACTATGGTGCCATGTTTAGTTCGCTAATTCAAAGACGAAGTATTAAAAGTCGTGAAAACTCATATTGCATCACCAACCAGGCATAAATGAAATGAAACCAAAGGGTCTATAGACATAATTTACTTGGATCAGAGTGTTTAATTCTCTTGAGCTAAAAGAGAGAAAATGCCTACAGCCCAGGCTCACAATACAAGACATGTAAACATTGAAAATAACAGAATAGTACCAGAATAAAATACAAAAATGAGACGGATACAAAAGCAGAAACCGAAAGCTGTTAAAAAATAAAAATTTGGTCTTATGTACTCCCCTCCTTTTGTGCCAAAACTAGCACTGTAAACGAAAGAAAAAGTGGCAGATCTGTACCGAGAAAGCAAAAAGACAACACACAAGACACCGCTTCAAAGGGATTTGTAGAATTAAGGGAACCAAATTCCAATTTAAAGCAATAACATAACTGCTCCTGTCCTAAAGGACACAATAGGTGTTACTCAGATCCAGTAACAATCATACCATTCAGAAATGTTTCTACCAGCAACAATCCCACTACATGAAATGAAATCTAATCACTGCCTTACCATAAGAGCCTTTACATTAAAAAAACAAAAAGAAAAATCTAAATACAGTAATCTGCTTATTTTTAAATCAAGTATTAAACATCCAGCTGTAAGAAGCAACACATGGCATCGCTCCATACTGGACTCAATCAGGTGTTGTCTGACTCTCCAGGTTTGAAATTGCTGATTCACTCCAGAGAGTTTAGTAGTAATTGTGGAAAATCAAACTTTCCTTTGATGGCAGAACAAGGCAAGTCTGCAAGTGTAAACCTCAAAAAAAAGTGAAAGATAAATATAAAATAGACTTAATATACACCATGATAAATATGTTGGAGGGGCAAAAAGGGGGTGGTGCGGAAAGTGCAAAGTATTCCTCCGGCTATGTGCAGTTAGTTTTGCATCTCGTCAGCACGGGACCTTTGCCCCTCTTTCACAGTGTGTGTTTGATGGCTATCAAGGGTCACGTTTGTTCTGCAGGTTCTGCTGCAGCTCTCTGAAGAGATGGTCCCGCTGCTCAGCGTCCCACAGGATTTGCTACGTCGGAGACAAACAAAGATCCCAGTCAGTCACCACCACAAAAAAAGGGAATACTGTAAAGAAATTATCACATTTTAAGTGTTGCACTTTACTTATTTTGTGATGACCCTCAACCCTGCCCTTTTCGGACTTGGAACAGTCCTGGCTTCATCCATCTGTGAAAGTGATGCCCTTATCTCTTACAAACATTTAGTCAGTGTCTTTTCTAAAATTAACTTGCTCACATGCTGCAAATCTGAAAGGGCCTTCTGTCGTCTCTTGTTCTTTTTCAGTTAGAAGTAGATGAAGCAGTTTTTGTTTCTTTACTTTATCCTGCATTTTTACTTTACACTGCGAATTAGAATCTATGTGTTTTCTACAACATATTTTTCTCAGCAAGACTTTAAAAAGGCCCAAAACCTTGAATTAAAAAGACTGGTCCAAGGTTTTTATAGAACTGCCCTTCCAAAAACAAAAATGACCATAAAAACTTTGTCGCTGGGTTTTAAACTGTGTTCAAGTGCTTCAGGGTGTAATTTTACTTCTTGCTCCTTTGTATCCTTTTGTTGTCTTCCTACAGTAATTACTTTCAGTCGAAATTATATCGTTATCATAATGACAGACACATAAAAGTGAACTGGAATAAAGACAGGGCTGGCCAGTGTCTGCTATGTTGAATAGATAATTGGAAACGCCACACAGTGCCCAACAATAATAACTTGATGAATCCTCTCAAAAAAGCATCCAGCTACTCTTATGCTTAAGAGTTTCTTGGATCTGTGGCAGATGCCAGACTGTGATATTCTGTACCCTCACAACACCATGTGCATTCCTGTTGATCTGACAGCATTTAAACAAGTTCACACCAATGCAGTTTTAAAGTTAATTAATGAATGTGGATTTTAATCCCGTGACATTTATTCTGTGTTGATAAATGCATTGCCTTTGAATAAATTATGTTTAATCAAGCTTTTTATGACCTTTTTGATAATTATTGGATTGTCTTTAGGTAAACATTTGAAAAATAGTGGTATAAAGTTCATCTAACATAGGATCATTGGATGAAATATTTCTGTAGGGAGAGAGAAACTTACTTAGGGCTGCAAAATTCTGGTTATGAAAAAAAAATCATTAATTTGTCTACTGATTTAATCAACTGGTTCATAAAACAAAAAAAGTTAAAATGCCATCACAATTTCTTATAGTCCAAGCTGATGTCTTTAAAAACGATGATTTGTCTGACCAACAGTCAGAGAATCAGTTCACAATCATACAGAAAAGAGAAAAAAGGGAAAATTCTAACACTTAAGATGACTGAACCAAAACTGATCCAACATCCTTGTGTGTTTGGATGTTGCTTATTTACCCAGAGTTGATACTGTATGGCTCTGTGGTCTAAAAGAGTTTGCGGTAGCATATAAACACACTGGTGTTAATTTAGCATGGATAATTTTGTCGCGTTCCTTGTCAGCATACGTACACCGAATATTCAAATATATGTCAGGTACAAACACTCACTGACAGTCGACTAATAGGGTGCAGTATGACCAAGAACCTTTTGAGGAACTAAACCAATGTTTTTACCAGAGGAACCAGGAGCTAAAGTTAAGTCCTGTAGGACAATGTTGGGGTCAATATATTCCCTTGCCTGGAGGTATTGACATTTCAAGGTACAGGAACTTTAGTGGTGGGGTTTACAGGGCTGACCGTCACCGACTGGTCAAAACACAGACATCGCAGCTGCTTCGGCTTGTGTACCGCATCTTTCATAAAACAAGGACGTATTCTAGTATCAATATTTGGACTAGGGCCGGATGTTTGTTGTTCTTTACAGCTTGTTTAAAAGAAGAGGGTGAAAGAAAGAAATTGAGAGTTAAAAACAAGGGAGAATGACCGACAGTGAGGGAGCAGTGGTAGTGATCTCAGTTCCTGAGATTCGTTCCACTGGTTCCACAGCTCCTGGAACATTTTGGTCAAACCCTGACCATCATGGTCAAAAAGGGGCTTATGACACAATAAGCAGCACATTTCCAGCACTTCACCTCGATGAGTTTGTCTCTCTTCTCCAGGCTGTCCCTCAGTTTCCTCGCCTCCCTCTCTCGGTCCTCTCTGATGTTTTGCCAAGCTCTATCGGCGTCCTTCTTCTCCTTCTCCCTCTCCCTCAGCTCCCGCTGAGTGTCTCTGAGTTGAGTCGCCAAGGAAGACACTGTCTGGCTGTGACACTCCTGCTGAATCTGGTGGGGTGTGGGTGGAAAGAGGAAAAGTTTAGAGAGGCTGAGGTTTGTTGTTGCTGTGTTGTTGCCATGTTGTTTTTCAGCGCCGCAGGTTCCTGGTTGTGTGTACGTGGAGGCCGTCAGGGAACTGGAAGCAGCTGCCCATTGTCTTGAGGTTATAAAGACCTTATACTGTCTGCAGAGTTTATTTATTATCATTATTTCAGCTGGCAGTAAGCTTTACTTTCCAGTCTCAGCTAATGACACTATGATTGCATATTTTGACTGCTATTCTGTACTAGGGAAGTGCCTAACAAGCATTTTCATTATAGATTAATCTTTTGATTTTTTTTCCTTTTGATTTATAATTTAGTCTGACATGTCAAACTATTTTGACAAAAGACAAAAACCAAGATATATTCTGGTAAAAATGATGTTTGACCAAAAAAATTAACAAATCTTCCCATTCTAGAAGCTGGGAGCAGAGACTGATTGGCAATTTTTCCACTTCTTTCGTTTGAAAAATGGCCGAAATGGTTAGTTGATTACCATAATTGTTGCCAATTGTTTTTCTTTTGATCAACTAATTGTCTCAGTTCCAATCCATAATATGCAGTCACGGTCTAAGAGTAAAAATAAATCTCAGATGGTTTTAGATTTCCTAAAATTTCTCATTATGTCTTGCATTGTATCTTTAGTTTTCTAATATGAAAGTTAAAATTATCTCTCAGAGTTTGCTGAAAAACAAGAAGCAGCAGGTGAAAAAGGGAAACTTCATTCTCGACTCAGAAAGTGTTGGCAGGCTTTTCAGTTCTCTCTTTAAACTATTTAAGCTTTCAATCGTCTCCCCATGCTGATATCTCACCTTCACCATGTCCTGGTATTCCTGCAGGGCTGTGGTGAGTGAGGTGACCTCCTGGCACAAGGTGGCGCTGTTTCCCTCCCCGTCTTTCAATGGGGCCGCTTGCCCGGCCCCACCCCCTGCCACCTCTCGACCAGTCACAGAGCCGGAGAGGGCCTGAGGGAAAAATGACATACTGTGAGTAAAAGTTTCCCCTTGGTCACTGAAGTCAATATTTACTGACAAGCCTCGCCTGCCAGAAGTGGCTACAAGGCCTGAGGACTGCAGAACAGGCTCCTCGTTCAATAATGCAGTGAGAATGAAAGCTCCGCAACTCTCTTTAAAGGTTTAATGAACACTTATGTCACTTTATATCCCAATATATACATATTCGTATATACAAATATATGTAAATTGGGTTATTGATCGTTTTATAATAGTAGTAAGAAAAAAAGAAATAGAAATGCTATGTAAACCCCTGTAATGTGACTTCAGTGATGAGTAAATACCTAAGATAATGTTGTATTTGCATTTTTACGTTAATACAACTACCCAGGTGCTTTACTATCTTTCAGAGGAGACAAGAGAATAATAACCTAACCCTAACCACAGGTAAATATATATACGGCACTGTACAAAAGCTTTAGGCTCTTAAAGGTGATTAGATTCTTATCCATCAGCCGTTGTCACCATGGAGGAGTCTGATCGGCTTCATTCATTCTGCAGCAGGACGAGGAGCTCAAACGCACAGCCAGAGCTGTTTAAGAACTGTCTTCAGAGATACGAGGAACAAAGATTCCGCCAACAGATGGTCTGGCCCCCACATAGCCCTGGTATCAACATCACGGAGTCATTCTGGGATCACACGAAGAGGCAGGGGGCAATGCGACAGAAAAGCTGTGGCGAGTTCTCTGAGCTGCTTGGAACCCCAACAACCTTCATCAATAAAGTCCAGCAGCCTGTATTTTTGCCGTAGACTCATACCTGAGGCCTAAAAAGTTCTCAAAGCCCTGCTGCTGTTGCTTATTTTGCAGTGAGCCCACGGCTATGACTAGAGGCAAGTATTTCAAAAAATCTTTATCAACTGACTCACACTTAAACTACGGTGGCCGAACAGTAAGAGAACAATGTTCAGAGAGACTTCAGTAAGTACGCCCTTTAGTATATTACCCGCACCAATGTCTGCAGGCTCTCCAGCTCCTCTTTGAGGCAGTGGATCAGGGCCTCCTTCTCCTGCAGGACAGCGGCGAGGGCCCGGTCCCTCTGTCGCCACACCTCCCTCTCCATCTCCACCTCCTTCAGCAGTAGCTCCTTCTCCCCCAGAGCCACTCGTAGGTCCTGGAGTGAGCACATAGTGCAGGTCTATCTAAATGGAACTTTAAGGCATGGGGACAAAGTTCAAATGTACATAATGCCTGTACGTAGTGAGAATGTGTGCGCGTGTGCAATTCCAGTGGTTTCTATGGTGTGCGCATGTTTTTTTTACGCTGATAATATCCTGGTTGCACTGCAGCACAGCGTTGAGTGTGTCAAGGTCTCTCTCTCGGTCTCTTCCGGCCTTCCTCAGAGCCTCGATCTCGTTCTCCATGCCCTTCTCTTTCTCAGTCGTTTCAGACCTCAGAGTCTTCAGGGCAGCCTGCAGACCACAGAACAGGTTACATCTACATTCGAGACATCTAATTTAGATTTAAATACATCATCTTGTACTTTTTTTTTTTTTTTTAAATCAATGTAGACTGAAATATTTCC
This sequence comes from Istiophorus platypterus, assembly GCA_016859345.1. Taxonomy (NCBI): domain Eukaryota; kingdom Metazoa; phylum Chordata; class Actinopteri; order Istiophoriformes; family Istiophoridae; genus Istiophorus; species Istiophorus platypterus. Next base: position 6,341,241 of record CM029126.1, on the reverse strand, counting down.
TAGTTTTGGACTTTTTGTTTGGAAAAAGCAGGGCATGACTTTTGAATTTTGACAATCCTGACAGGCATTTTTCAGTCTCTTCTGCAATTTCATACACCAAACGATTTATCAGTTAAAAATAACTCTTAGTTGCAGACCTAGATCTCTGTGGGCAAAGATTTATTTAAAGTTCATAGATTATCATCATAAACAGTAGAAAAAAAAAGGTAAAGGTTTGAAGGTTCTGTTTGAAGTTAAATATGCCCCTTCCAGACAACATCAGGAGCACAAAATCAGAATCAATAAGTACCCCCCATAAAATTTGTTCTCAGGGCTGAATGACACATCCAGAACCCGATAAGCAGGAGAAAGTGGGTGGATTAGAGTTGAAGTGATTGGTTGATTAAAAGTTTAGTCAATCCAAAGAACAATGATCTGCAACTATTTTAATATTCAGGTAATGCGGAGAACAAAAGTTCTCTCTTTAAAGCTTTTCAAATGTGTTTTATAGGATTATCAAATGGAGTATCTTAGGGTTTCGGACTTTTTGGTCAGACAAAACCAGTGATTTGTGGACATCACTTTGAGCCAAGGGAAATTTAAACCTGCTATTTTTCACTGTGTTTTGACAGTTTACAGCTCTAGTCTCTACTTATCTTTATTTGTTTCTGAGAGGCACCGGATCAGCACTTGTAAAACCCCAACGCCTTCTAAAAGGCCCTGAACATGTCAAGGTTAACAAGTGAAAAATCCAAAAGAAACACGAAACGTTGATCTTGGTGCACTTTAATGCCAGAAACAACAGTATTAACTCAAAACACAGTGTGATCTCAGCCATACTTTTTCAGAGGAAACTTCTGCCACGCTGCTGTTAGACTAGTTAAACTATCCTGCGGGCCTAGGTTAAAAATAAAAAAAGTAATAAAAATACAAAACAACTATCATAAGACTTGCAATGCAATGCAAGTACAAAGGCCTTCGGGGACAGGAGGGCCAAGTCTGATGAATATCAGCAACTGTTTGTCTGCTTGTGCTGATAAACTTTTATGCTTCAGTGAGCAGGTATTCATGTGTCATCATAAGCAGACCCAGCAGTGAGCGCTTAATGCCAGGATGGGAAAGGACAATGTCGGCTCTAACCTTGTTGTCAGAGAGAATTTCCCTCAGATTCTCAGTCAGTTTGTCAGTCAGCTTGCTGGCAAGCTCGGTGCCCACTCCTTCCTCCTCCACACACAGTCTCCGGATCAGACCCATGCACTCCTGGAAGAGACAAAATATCCATCTGCTTGGTGCAAAAACAGCAAACACGTGAGAAGCACTGTTAGAGGGGAAAACACTTTTAAGCCATTTCATGCATGAATCAATACGCAGAGCCACAATGAGCCAAGGCAAGTAGGGGCCGGAGCGAAGTTGTGCATGCAAATGAGAACCACCGGGAACATCAGACAGCACTGTCATAAATCTGCGGCTCCATCAAACAGGCAGCCACATTTATTACTTATCCACTCTCCCTGACACTCAAATCTGTTGAAACCTGCGCAGAAATCTGTTTAAAACCACAAGACCTCACTGTACGAGTTCAGATTAGATCCGCAGAAAATGAAAACCGAACCCCTGGAAATGTGTTCGCTGACACATTTTTTCTTTTCTTGTAAGTATTTAAGGAAAGTGTTTTCTTATTTATAGCATACATTTGCTATCTAATTCAATATGTGCCGCATATAAACAGCATTTCTTTGATGTAATCATAACAGTACCTTGCTATGCTAGAGGTATGCATGTTCAAAAAAAAGAAACACCTGGAGTATCTGTATATTTTAAAAGAATAGTTTGATGTTTTGAGAAATCTGCTAATTTGTTTTCTTGGGGAAAAGCAAGATGAGAGGTTCAATACCAATCTTATGCTTGAAGGGAAAATAAGAAGCAACAGCTAACAGCTGGTTAGCTTAGCTTAGCATGAAGACTGGAAACAGCAAGCCTGACACGGTGCAGAAGTTTAAAAATCTGTCTGCCAGCTCACTAAATAACATGTCATATTGGGTTTTTTTGTGACATCTAGCTGTTTCCCTCTGTTTCCAGTCTTTATGCTTAAGCTAAGCTAACCAGCTAACAGCTGTGGCCGTACATTTAAACGAGCATGGTACAGATCTTCTCAAGTTATTACATCAACACATCATAAAACCACCATTGCCAATTTCCCAACACAGGTGAAAGTGCAACAGGGACTTTGTTATACAGTCACTTATTGCTAATCTTTAATAGGCTTTAATCCATTTAACCACACTTTCGTTCTGCAAAAAAAAAAAAAAAAAAAAAAGGTCAGGGGTCGTCTCCCTGAGGGGACATTCCTATTTGCCTTTAGCCGTTTAGCTATCACATAAGGGCGGTCGATCGAAGCTTAGGAGCCCGTACTTCATCGTCACCGCTTCAATGTGGCGAACGCACAGAGCGAAAGCTGTTTGGTTGCTGCCACTTTAAGGGCGAACAGTGACTTCAAAGACAAACCACATTCCAGTGAGCTTTGAGCCAGAGCCAGGGGCTGGGGCAGAAGATCTCACTGCCGTGTGCATGACTGGGTCCTGTCTCCTCTCATCGCCTCACCCACCTGGATCAGACGCTCCCGGCTGTGCAGGGAGTGACCGAGGCTCCAGAGCAGGGAACTGCCACCCTCCTCCTGGACCGGCTGGATGAAGAGAGGGGAACAAACGGTTTCCGTTGGTTTTTCTTTCTTTGTCGGAGCAGTGACGAACTGTGGCGCTAACACACCGTACAGTTATTTCCATTAAAACAATCATACATTATAAGATGAAAAAAAAAAAGCAGGAAACTCTCCCATTTGAGAAACCCAAGGCCATCAAATGTTTGGGATTCGGCTTGAATAATGACTTAAAAGACTAATCAATTATAAAAATAGCTTCAGTTTAATTTTCTTTCAGTTTACCAGTTTGTTAAGTAACAAATGGTTGCAGCTTCACTGGGTTTCTGTTGTTGCAAAAACAATTCTATTGCCTCTTATTAAATTAATTCATTAATATCTTGCACTGCACTATGATTACTATTCTGTCAAATCTGTTTTATTCTGTCTTAGTATATTTTTAATCCTCTCTTTTATTATATGTGTCTTTTTATTTTGCCTAGTGTTTCTTTTTCCTTTTTCTTTTCTGGATGTGTTTTATATTTTATTAAAAAGTACTTTGAATTGCCTTGTTGAAACGTGCTATACAAATAACGTTGCCTTGGCAAACAAAGGGACAAATGATCTGACTCCCTCCCTCAGTACGACAGAGGGTTTTTGCATCTCTAAGCTCAGTGTTTTGATTTTACAACCTGCAGGTTTACTGTTTTTGTTCTCGCTCTCGTTAACCTAGTTTCCAGACTTAGCAGTGGGCAGCTGTTTTCAACGCTACCTGCTCGGTAGCATCAGAAAAACACAGTTTAGAGATTAGCTGGTGAATACAGTTGAGCAATGGCAGCTAAGGAGTCAGATATTTCCCTTAGATGTTGGTAGAGACCAAAAAAAGAGCTGGGGAAAAAAAAAAAAAAAAAAAAAAGGAGCGTGGATGCTGGACTTTTATTCACCAGGTAGCCAGAAACAAGTGACTACAAAGGAACATGTTACTCAATAACAGCTGTATGTGTTAATAAGCAACTGCTTGACAGCTTGCAGCCTAAAAAAAGTGATAATAAATTAGTACTGTGTTCACAACTTGTTTTCTCAATTCTCAAACCCCCACCCCCAAAAAAGAAAGAAACAGTTATCACAGGTTTAAAGCTGCTGCTACTCCCACACACTTCTTACTAATATTCAGTTCTGATTATGTCGAGAGCGCAGTGGCCCTCGTTCTGACAGAGATCAGGTCATGTGGACTCGGGCTCTACAGAGCAGCTGAGAGGCCTGTTGATGATATCGACTGTCATAAGACTACTGAGCCCTGGGCGAACTCCACTGGTCAGGGAAGATTCCAGCGACAGGCTGTGTATGTGTGTATGTATATGTGTGTGTGTGTGTGTGTGTGTGTGTGTGTGTGTGTGTGTGTGTGTGTGTGTAGGCGTGCATGCACGCCTCTTTATCTGCACCTGTAAATGAGGAAACGTGGACACACCCTTCCACAAATAACACCGTACACCCACCGCCCAATCCTTTCATAGAGCCATATTTGTGCTAAGTCAACATTCGCTGCACGGTTATTGGAGCTGTTTGGACATGTGACTGAGGGGCTGTGCACTACTGCTACAAATAAAAACTCTGTGGTTACACCACTGACATCTGAATTCAATTTTCAACTATATTTTTTAGATTATTTTAAATTATTCATTTTTGGGAAATATGTTTCACTTCCATTCCCAGTTAGATGAGGTTTTATACCAGGGCTAAAATTAATGAATATTATACCAATCTGTTAATCAGTTCATCAAAATAGTAAAAAAAAAAACATATACATATATATATATATATATATATATATATATATATATATATATATATATATATATATATATATATATATATATATAATAATGCGTTTTATAATTTCCAACAGACCTACATGGCATCTTCAAAGGTTTTGTTCTTTAGTTTGATCAACAGTCCAAAATCCCAAGATAATCCCATTTACTATCATGTGTGACCAAAAAAAAGCATCAAATCCTCATATTTGAGAGGCTAGAAATAGATAACATTTGACTTTTTGTTGGAAAATAAAGACAATTAATTGATTAACTGAATGGTAGCCTATTCATTTTCTGTCCATTGACTAATAAATTAATCGGCTAATCGTTGCAGCTCTTATTGGTAGCACGGTCATAAAACATAAAGTTAAATCTTGCAGCCTGTTAGTTCAGCTTAGCTTAGCTTAGCATAAACCCTGGAAACAGGGGTAAACAGTTGGTTTGGCTCTGTCTGGAAATAAAAACATATGCTTACCAGCAAAGCTCATGTTTGTTTAACCCATTAAAAACTCTTAGGAACTATTATTTTTTAGATTCATGAAGGGTCGTGTGCAGGAATATTTCTTGTCCAGGGTCAAATTCGTTAATCAATAGTGAGCCTTAGAGGGGCTAGCTGTTCCCCAGTGTTTAAGCTGAGCCAAGCTAAGCTAGGCTAGCAGGCTGGCTAGAAAACAAACTGAACTTACGGGCGCCCAGTCGGATCCGTTGACCTCAGCTGGTTTCCCCCTCCCGGGTTTCGGCTCGGCCTCCAGGGTCGTGATCCGGGACAGAGCCTGGTCCAGCTGGCCTCGCAGGTGCCTGACAGCGTGGTGAAACCTGCTCATAGTGCTCTGAAATGACAGGTGATTTCACGGTGAACATGGCCGGTGATACCACCTGGCCGGTGATACCACTTGGCTGGGCTGGCTTCAGTTGTCCCCAAATTACTTATTGCGCCATACTTTGTCAATATTTGCAGCCACTAGCACACACAGCATCTGGTCAGAGGTTTCCCATTTCTATACACATGCATACATATATACATATATATTTGCACAATACATTTGAAATGTGAAAACACTCACCTCTCGTTGAAGAGGCATGAACTCGTCCCTAAGCTCTGTTAGGACATCCCTGTCCTCTTCATCAAATCCATTCCCTCCGTTCTCCACGTCCCCAAAGTTCAGCACCCTGGTCACCGTGGGTGACGCCAGCTCCCCAGTTTTCCCGGAGTACCTCCCGTCCTTCCTTTCCAGAACCGGGATCCTGCTCCCTGACGGTGAACTGACCGGCTTCCCCCCGATACCCTTCAGCTCCTTCAGCACAAAGTTAACTGGCTGATCGCCCGGTGAGTCGAACGGGTCGTTGCCGTCGAGGGAGTCCAGAGACTGAATGGACTCGGCGCGGGAAGACGCCCGCAAGGAGAGAACGGATCCGGCCAGCGAAGCCGGGCTGGAGGCAATGGATGGCACCCTCTGCCAGTGGAGGGGCATGCTCTGGGATTTGTCCCGCGACAGTGAGAACGGGGAGAAGGGCCGGATGGGCAGGCGACGAGGAACTCCGCAAACGGACTCGTAATCCGAGTCGGACACCCGTAGGGAGTCGCACCCTTCGCATCCTTTGCCCTTCCTGCACCTTTTTCCCGTTCTTATGAAATACGGGCACGTGTCCCACTTCTCGGACCAGCACTCGTACTCTGAGAGCGCCATGTTCTCCTTGAGCATCTCCCTGTAGCCCTCCTTCTCCGCCTCCCCGTCCTCCTCGCTGGTGCTGCCCCTGCTCTGGAAGTCCCACGGGTGTCGCTGCCGGTAGTTCTGGCGGACCCACTGCCTGATCTTGTCCCTCTCCTGCGCCAGCTTCTGGAGCCTCTCGGACGATAGGACCCTCACCCTGGCTATCACCGAGTCGAACTTGAACACCCGCTCGAGGATGCATACGCATTTGCCGCACACGAACTCCCCCCGCGCGCTGCCCCGCGGCACGGATTGCCCCAGTATGTGGGTAAGCACCGAGAGCAGATCCACTCCTTTGGACGGGGAGCTCAGGGATAAGTTGGACTTGGAGAGAGACACCGAGGAACCGAGCGATAATGTGCTGCCTGTGAAGAACAGAAAGAAAGAAAGAAAAAAATAACAGTTGACAGAAGGCAAACGGTACACAACCTATAACTAATCCTTATTTCCTCTTGCTCCAGACTCACCCCAGGGGCTGCTCTGTGAGGACCGGGACAAGCTTCCCCCTCCCAGGGACTCCGTCGGGGTCTGAGGCGGCCCGGCCTTCTTGTTTTGGCCCCCAAACAGCCACCGCCTCTGGTTTCCCTGGAGAGCGCCGCCGCATATTCGGCACGAGTCATTCTTACATCTGGAGGACATCGCGGACCGGGGAGCCGACCCCGAACCTCTCGCTGCCCGACGGACGTGGCAAAATCTCTGCGAAAACCAAAAGAGAAGACACGGGCGTCTCAAATCGTTCTGCTCAAACACTTTTGCTATTTCAGGAGAAAAAAAAATTCTCTTTGATTCTCTTTTGCCCACTAATCATCTAGTGACCCCACAGAGATTTCCCCCTGACCCCTTTGATAAGTCCTGACCCCCCCCCCCCCCTGGGTTCGAGTCACAACATTCATTTGCAGGAGAGAAGCAAGAAAAAGTGGGACTGAATCCAAGAACAGGCCAGAGAGAGTTTAACGGAGCCACCTGATCCAACCTGTCTGACATATTTAAGTGTGTCCCTAGAGCTCTGACTCATGAGTTGTTGTTTTTTCTCGTTGTTGTTGTTGTTGTTTTTCTGGCTTCATCCCTTCCCTGCCTGCACGCTTTCGGACCTGTCTATTCGCGCTCGCTGCAGCCGGGCGTCCGCGTCCGCGTCCGCTTCCTCACGGGGCGCGGACACGTCGACCTTGAGCCACGCCGACACCGGAGCCCAGTCGATGAATGAGACCTTTTCTCTCCTCGGCGGCCGCTCTCAAGTCTCTCGGCGAACCTCGAGCCCCTCGCAGGACGTCCGCATTTTTCTAAGAAGAAGAAGAAGAAGAAGAAGAAGAAGAAGAAGAAAAAAAGGGGGCAAATATGAGACATCCCACAGTCATTTTAACCCGTTCACGCCAACATATGAGGATTTTAACACATGCATTTAACTAGAAATATATATATATATATATATTTAAAACTCTACTGATAAGCGGCGTGTAACGTGATTCCGGGCGGGGACGACTCTTCACCATCCAGTCGGTTGAACCCTCGTTTGCCCTGGTTCTATTTTTAAGGGGCCGAGGTGCAGAGCGACTCAATGTGAAAGTAGCGTCAGCCTGCGAAAGCGGAGCCGCCGGGTTTTCCACATGCAGGCAGGGAGAGTGTGTGTGTGTGTGGGGGGGGGGTATCAACGCCTCCGGTTCGGGTCCGGTCCGGTCTCCAGGACCCGGCTTCACATCCACACTCGACCGGCGTCATTCATTTTTCTTTCTATTTTTTTTTGGTTTGTCTTACGTTTAGAAAGTCCTCCGTAGAGTCACTCGCTGGACGTGGTAAAAAGTTTAAGAGTCCGTCGGGCGAGGGACGAATCCGCGTTGTCGTCGCGTCACGAATGAAACGTAGGAACGTTTTTAATTATTATTTGTTTTAAATTAAAACAAACAAACAAACAAACAAGGGAAGTTTGCTGAGGAGAAATCTCCGCCTGGCGCCGGAGCCGCGTCGCGAATGAACAGGAGGAAGCGAGAGGTGGGTGTCACCTTTGCTGGCGTCATCGGTCATACCTGTTTAGAGCCGGGGGGGGGGGGGGTCACGGTGTCACAGTACTGTATTTATTAAAAGCCTCCTAGTACCCCCCCCCCCGCACACACACACACATTTATTTATCTCTTGATATCTATTATTTTATTTAAATCAACACCGAAGTGTTTCGTTTTTTTCCTCCCAATTAACTCCATCATTATCTATCATTATTTCTTTAGTGTGAGCAGCCAAAGCGCCGCTCAGACCCGATTATTCCCCAAATGCAGAAAATACGACAAATACGAGCCTGAGGCGCTCAGGTGCCTTCGCTTTACTTACGAGGATTTTCATTTCGTGCTTTGCCGTGGTTTACGCTTCATCTGCATCTATCTGACAGTCTAAGATGCCAATTGCTATAAAAAAAATAAAGCTTTTACACATGAGGAGCGAATAAAACATGCCGCCACGCTTTACTCTTATTCTAACCGGTGGAGTACGACGCACATGAAATTGGCTACGCACCGATAAATTACAACGACTGATAACATAAATCATACAATGTTTTGTCAGTGGTTGTTTGTACATTATGAGTACTAAACTTTGCTGATTCACCCTTTATGCTCTTATAAGTATTTTTAGACTGTGATATTCTCTGCTTTTATTTTTTTATATCAGTAAAGGACCTGAATTACTTCTTCCCCCACTGTCTGTCAAAGATGTTTTTGCTAATCTGGTGGATGGCGACACGCAAACACCGATACAAACTGGTTAAATGGGCTGTTGTAATATCAGGCACTATTCTCAATAGAACAGAGAATTTTGGTTTTGGCATCTATATTTTTACGTTTAGGCAAATTTGCACCATTAAAAGTATGCCGAATTAGCTATTGATAGTTTCTGGTTGCAAAGTATCGATGTATGTAAAGACAACTATCACTGCATTACTTTGACGCCGCTGAAAACTTTAAAATGCGAGAATTGTCGGGCAGGTTCCGACGCGTCTTCTTTCTGGCTATTTCCAATCGGATGAATGGACTTTTTTTTTTAAGCGGACATCGAGGGTGTCAACGTGGATGTTACATATAAGTGTGTTCGTGTCTGCGTGTCCAGTTTTGATCGAGCTATGGCTCCATGAAGAGGTGAGGTTTTCGACCCCCCTCCCAAATAGTATGCAGGCCTCATGTCTCTGCCCCTTGGCCTCAGCTTCAGCTCTACCGCGCCACCTGGAGAGGCTGCAGCAGTTCCCCTGTGACTTTGTCTGCTGCAGATCATCCTGCAATGGTGTCTCCAGAGACATGTGTTAAATTACCAGGATACCAGTTTGAATCTAATTCTTAATTAGTGTTACTATACTACCACAATACTATCTTAACTCTCTTGTAAGATAGTATCTCACAATTGTGATGCAATATATCATAGTTATGATAATTTTGATATAGTTTTGCTTAGATTATGACTTTATATCTTATAATCATGACTGAGTGACTTAGTATTAAATAATTATGAAGCTTTTTTTCTTTGTTTCTAACTTAATAGTTTCTAATCGGAGCTGGTTTAGAGTTTATAAGAAACCAGGAACAAAAATGATGAGATTGATAAGAATCAGAAGTGGTCAGGAAATCATATGCACATACTTTAAAGTCATCTTTTGATTAGATAAATTCCCTTTATTTAATTATCTCAAAGTTCAAAAACTCATGTTCTAGGAATCAGTTCATTAAGGAAAATCAATCGGTTTAATTGATTGATCGCGCCCCCTGATGCTGGCTTTAATTTAATCATGTGCAAAGGGCAAAAGGGTCAACATGTGTTCTTTACAGTCAGGGGCCAAGTGTTAAAAAAATCTCAATACTTATCAACAAAGTTAAACCAAAGAAAGAAAATCATTAAGATATTATCTTATACTGTGACCTTCCATTATTCAAAATGTTAAGTTTTTATAGAGAGCTCTTTTTTATTCATTTTTTTGCGAACTCAGTTCTTTGGTCAGTTTCGAGATTCCACTTAGAGTCACTGTTGAAATTTGCTACACACAGTTTTGTTTTATTGTACTGAAATGGAGGAGGAGAGCCCATGTGAATGTCGTCGACAATTAAAAATGAGAATTTAGTGCAGATGTGGATCATTTTTTGGGTCGTTAATTGTGATTGTTACTTCCCAACACCATGTTTCTAAGTATTGTAGTTAAAATCGTATTTCAGAGGTCAGCACAACACACACAATTGCAAAAAATAAATAAATAAATGAATTACAAATTTCTCACAATGCCTTTTATAAAACAAGTTCATATTTTAAAGGAACATGTGAAAATGAGACTAGATGTTTTTTTAGTTTGGGTAAATGTATCTGCCAAATAAATGTAATAGTTAAATCTCAATTTAAAAAAAATACAAACATACCAATAATGATTTATAAACTGATGTTCCTACAAAACACTTTAATAAAGATACAAAGTACAACATTTTAGATATGCTTTTAAATTAGATTACATAAGGCACAAACGTATCACCAACCTGCTCCCATCATGTTGCATTTGTGACAGAAGAATGACAAGCTTAAAAGTTTCAGATCAAAAAGTAGAGGCCAGGGCAGCGTTACAAGACTCTAAAGTACCATAAACTTCCACCAAAAGGGCAGTGATTGACTCATCATTGCTCTTGCAATATGCTCCCTTTATGCACGGTTCACTCATAAAGAACGTGTAACTTTACTCTGACCTTTAGAAGAAATACTCAGGATCACTTGAGGCCTGAAAGCACGAAAAAATGAGACTTTGGGTTGTGCATGAAAGCAAAAAATATACTATTGGATATTTTTTTTCAAATGCACAAGTCTGGAAACAACAATTGGATCATTGCTTATTGAGCCTTAGCTCATTAATTTAGTTTTACCTAAGGGGATCTTTTAGATTGATCACCAAAGTTATTAGTTCACAGTTCATCCAATCCATCCAACATGTATAAATATATATAAAATATCAATCATCTGCACATTGCACATTGCACATTGCACAAGTGCAAGCTATTTCTGTAGTATTCACAGTACAGTGTCCGCATGCGGTTCAAGAATACATTAACATCCCTCACAATCTGCAGGTGCGTCGCTCTCATGTGAGCCACCTCTCTATGCAGCTCATGAACACCGTGTAGTTGGAGTGCCAGTGAACGTGGCTCACTCCGGAGTAGACGCACGTGGACACGTCCCCACGGGCGTCCAGCGTCTTCAGCCCGAACGTGTCATTCCTGTAGAGCTTTCAGAGGGAGAGAAGAGGAGGAGGGCGGGGTTGGTGCTGGTCGGAGGGGCCAGAGCAAGGCACAAAGATGGGTCACATCGAAATGCGTGTACTGGTTTGCAACTTACCTCCTGGCTCCTCATTTCTACAACATTTTCGTTGCTGTCATAGAATCCAAAGTGGCTGCATGGAAAAGAAGAAACGGGAAAATCAGGTAAAGACTGTTTTGGCCATAAAAGGTTTGCTGGACCCACATACTGATACCTCTGACAGTAACTACTCTAGGGCAATTTGTCTGAAGCAGTCTTAAGCAGTTTCACAGCCATATACCTCTTTATTTTTATTAAGACACTGATCAGCTTTGCATCTCAGTCTCAACAGAAATGAGGGGAAAAAATTTACTGCTTAATTACTAAATCACATTCAATTTGAAACCTTTTTAGGGTAATTCAAAACTTTTTTTCTTATTAGAAATCATATTTCTCTTCTTTCTGCTGTTTCCTTTTTGAGTTTTGAATTAGTTATAAAAATTACTTTGTTATTGTTGTATGACTAAATGATTAAGGGAATTCAGTTCAGAAGAAATAATACAGCTAGAGAGAAGCAAAATGTTGGTTAAAATTTTAATTTTACTTTTTTTTTAATCTGTTCTAGCACCTTGTTTAATTGCTGCTTTTACTCTAAGAAAATATGATAAAACAGCTGTTTTATCCACCACTGATTATTTAGACTTTATCTTTATGACAGATGCACTGAAATGTGAGAGGATCAACAGTGTGTGTAAGTGAATCCTAAAACTGTGATGGCGGTGAAACCTGGACTGCCACGGTGTGATGACGCCATCATCTGGTCCTCCAATCAGCACGAGCTTCTTGATGCGCAGGAAGCTTTCCCTCCATGCTGAGGAAGTGAAATGGAGAAATGCATGTGTGTTTGTTTGTTTGTTTTTCAATGCAAATGTTTAATGGGCTTCTACAAGTTTACAGTACAAAATGACCAGGGCAGTAATTAACTCCATTACCTTTCATGTCATTGTGAGGTCTGTCGCCATTAAGCATCGCCAGGAAGATGTTGCTCTGCAGGTACTGGGACCTATGGTGAGGGTCTGTGGAGAAAACACAAATATTTATCACCTTCAGTACCTTTTCAATGGGGGGATGTTATGCCATATGCAGATCCTCCTCAGTTAAATGCAAATATTGTATTTACAGTTTTTCGAATCAAAGAAGACCACTGCCCTCTTTCTTACCGTTCCAGTATTCACAAATAGAAACTTTCTGTCCCAGTCTCTTGTAGCAAATGTGAAACAACGTCTTCTTCATCGAGTCAGGAAATACCCACCTCAGGTAGTCCGTGTCTGTGGAGTAAGACATATAGAAATTAGTCAAGACTCCTGTAATGTCATTGTTCCCCAAAAAAAGGATGAGGGACAGGCAGCAGACATGCTTTAAACTTGAGACAAAGCTCCCTGACCTCCGTATTGCCCGGCCTGTGGCGACGACAGTGAAATGAAAGTGTGCACATTGTGGTCGGGGGTTGTGGAAAGAATTGCTCGACAAATTAGGCCACCTTTGGGAAGGGGGGAGAAAAACAAAAAGGAGAGTATGGATGAGTTACAGCAGCAAGAGAACTCAGAAGAAAGCAACACATGGTATGTGGTCTGATGCAGGGATTCTTACTATTGTTTGATCCTGTGACAGAGTCCCACTAAGGGTGGAGAAGGTCTCACTTTCTGGTTACAAAGTGGGGGGGCCTCCCATTACATGTTTCATTTCCCCAAACAGTTCATAGCCACACTAGCAGCCGCGTGAGGCTGCACTGAGGCACAGCAACATGCTAATGTCAATGCACATTCTGTGGTTGTGACTCTCACCACATTAGCTCAGTTTATTGGCAAGGTGACATTTGCTAATTAGCGATAAAATAATACAACTGAGGCTGTTGGGTATGTTTTTGTCATAGACCAAAGCTTTGGACAAATTTTCGAGTTAACCTCATGGTTAGTGGAAGTCATCATCTGAGAACCATGGATGTCTGTACGAAGGATCCATCACGTGGAAGTTATTCTTAGATATTTTACGGGAGAGGTGAAAATTTTGATTGGCACTCGTCAATGACTTTGGTGACACCTGCGGTTTTACCGCTAAGACAACTTTGTATGTGCCACTCAGCCAAAAAATGTAAAACTGGCAACTGGTTTGACTGCTGTGGCCCATCAGTTTATATAACTGTGCTGAAGGAGTCTGTTGATATTTAATTTGATTACCTGACAGATTTGCAGGCAATAACATCACCAGAGATCAACTGACACATTGTGAACCTTGGGGCTTTTGTGGGCAACCCCAGGGCAATTTTCCACTTTGCCTGGTTGGTAACTCTGTCCTGCCTCTTCAATAAATGCTTTTTCTACATTTCAAAATAATATAATAAATAAATGAATAAAATGTTCTTCTCTGGTCCTTATGGTTTGATCTCATATTACTTTATCCAAGAGATGTTTTAACACTGATGCTTAGACACCCTCAACAGTGCTTGGTTTTAATGTGTAAGAATAGATCAGCTCAGCTGCTGCATCCCGAATTGGCCCTGGGTAAACGCACAGATGTCGCATTACCAAAGAACGAGAAGTGGTTGCCACGTGTGCGTATGTCTAAAAATTAAATGTGTTTTAAGCGTGTGCATAGAACATACAGCGTACGTGTGAGAGGGAGAGAGAGAAAGAGGGAGGGGAGACCTTGTGAAAAGCACAGGAGGTGGATGCCGTCGGGAGCCTTCTGCATGATGGACTGGATGGCTTTCCTGAAGCCTTGGACCTGCTTCCACAGCGGAGTCAGACTGGCCAGGTTGTCATACAAGTCAATCACTGACACTTCAGTGCCTGGATGAACCTGGGAGTAAAAAAAAACAAAAAAACAAAAAAACAAAAAACAACAGAGAAACAAAACATTTGATCTTCTTATTCAGGGACGGGAACAGCACATTTCAGCAGACTTGATCATATCAACTTTCATCAAACCATCAGCCCAGTGACTGGGGACGTAATCAGCCGACTCTGACGGATTTGGGGCTCGTACACAGTAGTTCCACCAAAGTAAAACTGATCTTCAGGGAATTAAAAATGATAAGGGAACTGAAATATTGACCCTGGAGCCGCTCGCTGGTTTTCACTTCATTAGAGCCAACTGCCTTTAGATTGTACTGTAATGTAAACTAATGTAGATCTAAAGTCCATAATGCGTTTAATTAATGCCTGCTCTGGGTGGGAGGTTTGACCAGCCACAATTCAAACCAGCGAATCAATTAAGATTCAGTGGTGAGTGATATATGAAAATACCAAAGCAGCTTTATAAGAGAAGGGGTCTAATGTAACTAAGTACATAAACTCAGGTACTTTAGTTAAGTACAGTTTTTGAGGTAGCTGCAAACTACTCGACTCTCAGCATTTCACGCTGCTTTCTACTTGTTTCTCTGCAGATTCACATTAATACAAAACATGATCAGCAAATAAATTCTTATGTATTATTATAGCTTAAGATACCGAGCAGTACAAAGTAGTTAAAGTGGACATTAAAGTGGTGTAGACAGTGACACATGTATAATTATAATTCAGTTATAATACCCTGAAATGAACAGTTCTGTGTAATGAGTCATCCTCTAGTCCTATTGTACTTTACTAGGTTTTGAATGCAGGACTTTTGATGTAACGGAGCTGTATCTACACTACAGTATTGGTACTTTTACTTCAGTAAAAGATCTGAGTACTTCTCCCACCACTGATACGGGGTTTAATAATTATATGAAACGTAAATGCAAAGACACTGTCGGATCATAGGCCTCCTTTAATGTTTATTAATTTTTTTATTTTCACTCGGACTTACCTTGGTTATGAAAAGAGACAGAGTCTTGAACTGCTTTGGTCCGTCAAAGATTCCGTGCACGATGACGACAGGCTTGTAGCCGTCGATGCGACCCCCCGCCAGCAGCAGCAGCAGCAGCAGCAGCGGTGATCCTGGATGAGCCCTCATCTCCACCCCGGTCTCAGGTGAGACCCTCGGCCGAGCACAGCGTTGGATCGAGCGGAGCCCCCGCCCCTCCCCGCCCCCCTGGGGATTTTAAAAGTGCCGATAAGTATCGATCTCTTTTTTTTTTTTTTTCTTTTTTCTAACTTTGTAGACAAGGAGCACGTGTCCCCGCTTCCTCCCTCGTCACTGCCTCTGTAGAGGTGTGATGCCTGAGATGATGCTCTCTCTCTCTCTCTCCCTCTCTCTCTCTCTCTCTCCCTCCCTCTCTCTCTCTCTCTCTCTCTCTCTCTCTCTCTCTCTCTCCCTCTCTCTCGGCTGGTGTCGAATCATAATGAAACATCCGTTTTCAGTCTTCAGTTGTGTTTTTCCGACCACGTACCTAACACTCACCCAGGCTCTCACTTTACACAGTGCATGAAGGTAACTCCAGTACTTTCCTTACTCGATTGGCTATTTTCAGTCTGTACTATTCCCCTTCTCTCCTGTACAATTCAGAGGCAAATAATCTACTGTTTATTCCGCTACATTTATTTCATAACTTCAGCCATTGCAGATTTGAAGATTCTGGAAATTTAATCAGCAAATAAATGACCATATATCATTATTATTAATTATTATAGGACTTTACCGAACCCTGGTGAGATATTCAAAAGCTACCCAGCAGTACATAGAGTAACAATGCCAGCACTCATTATGTAATTCTGCATGATGAATACTTTTGGTACAGTAAGTAGTTTTTGATGCTAATTATTTTACCTGAGTAAAAAATTTGAATTCGTCACTTAGACTTGTGTTTCAACTTTGTATTATTGCTGCTTTTCTTAAATTGCACTATATTTTTTTGTCATATTGCAAGGAATTTTTTTATATTGTTTACCTCATAAATCTTGTTTTCTATGTCTTTCTGCATGTACAAATCTACTGAATGTATATATATACATATATATATACAAATGAATGCACATGTGGATATTATACCCCCGCTGTTGCTGTTATTTTGTGTGCAACTTTTTTTCTGAAAACAACTGTGGCGTTAGAGTGGATGATTTTTGTAGTTCCTCCGGTGGCCGCAGGGGGCAGTGAGCGCTGCGGCCTCTGATGCCGCCGTGCCCTTCTTCGGTAATTTTTTATGACGTATTTCCGCCTTCGACCTCGGCGTGCGTTAAGCTAAGTTAGCAAAAACACATACTAGTTTATTTATGTGGTGTTGTATGGAAAAAATAAAGCAACAAATAAACAGATTTACATGGCTTCGGAGGGATGTACGTAAACATTAAGTTTCCCTTCCGGGAACTTGTGAGGTACAACTTAAAGGAACTTCTAATTTGTACCCGGAGTTAGCTGAGTTAGCTAACTCACTGCCTGCTAGTTCTACCATAACAACGTTGTTTGAGAGTTTTAAAAAGCGGTGAGTTAATACACGATGGTCTTTTGTCTTCAATAAAGTTTTGTAGCACTTTAAATCCACAACAGACTGCATATGAAATATAAGATTAGTTCATTAGTGTGCCATTGAATTTGAAGGTCTAATAAGAAACATCCTGTGGCATAAATAAAGACAGTCCACGAAATGAAATTTGTGTTTAAAAAGTGATCCGCCAACTGGTTTGAATCTCGTTTCAGACAAATTTCACAGGGATAGAGCCAGTGCAGTTTCTAATGCAACTATTCATATGGTCAACTTCTCCATACGACAGGATAAATTCCCATGTAATCTGAAAGGGTTTGCGTTATCCCTCTCTTTTTTTTTCAAGAAGATTATTAAATTAGACGTTGGAAATTACAGGCCAGTATCAATTTTAATACCCACACGTCAGACAAAATTTGTTGTATGAGCTTAAGTCTGGCTTTAGAGCAAAATTTATTGACACCTCTCCTACTCACCTTGATGGAGGAAATTATGCTTGCATGGGCCTCCTTGATTTGGAGGAAGCCTTAAGCGCTGAATCATACTATTGTCAAAGTTAAAGTGTGTGGGGTTTAGACATACTTCTGAAAAATGATTACTTCTACTTCTCTGGGGTGTTGAAAGGGCAATCGAGTGATATTGCATGTGGGGTGGCACAAGACTATTTTAGGGCCTGTTTAGTTTCTCATATATAACAACTGCTGGGATATTAATTTTGGACTGAGTACAGACTTGCACTAAGGTAATGGTAGGTAACCATAACTTTGGATGTTTGGTTTCAACCAAACATAACAATATGGCATATATCTACAGCTGGATTACGGGTAATAATGTTCTTATGTTGTGACTGCACCCTTAACAGGCGCCATGGCCAATCTAGAGCAGTGGGTCAATGACCGTCTCCATGATATACTTGGGTTGAGTGACAGATATGTATCTCAATTCATGATTGGTACTGCACGGAAAGCATCAAGTCATCAAGATTTTGTGGCTCGCCTCGAGCAGACAGGCACAATTGACATTGACCAGAGTGTGATTGCCTTTGCGCAGGAACTCTTTGACAAGGTAAGGTAAAGATATAAAATAGTATTGTTGTTCCTTGTGAGATTTTGCATTAGCGTATTTACATTGACTTCAAATGCCTAAAAGTTTACTGCAGCTGCTCGCATTTTCAGACTGGGAACTTTTGGTTTGAATGAAACCTCTAACTGTCTCTTATCACCGTGTTACAGATTCCTCGCAAACAGGTCGTTGAGAAAGCTTCCAGGGTGATAGAACGGCAAGCCATTGAAATGGAGAGGAAAAATCGAACATACACATTACTAGAGGATAGTGACAGTGATGGAGACACAGTAAGGGAGAAACAGAAAGGGAAAAAGAAAAGCAAGGACAAAGGAAACAAGAGGAAGCACATCAGACAGAAGAAAGAGAGTGAGTCGTCGAGTGAGGAGGAAGCGCCTAAACGGTAAGCCAATTTTTTTTTTTTTTTTTTTTTAAAGAAAGAACATGGTTATTATTTCTAAGGTGTAAATACTAAAGTTAGGTTTTTCTGACAAGCTGCAAAACTTTGGTGTATTGCAAGATACTGTCCAACTGTATCTGGAATGTGGAGCCTAAAACTCTTTAGTACCTTTTTGGAGGAGAAAATACCAGGTTCGGGCTCTAAAGTCAATGATTGTTGTGCATGGTTTGTTATACGGTTTAAAGAATATTGTGGTTTGCCAGTAACAAGACACATAATCAAGACAGTTTTTTTCTTGCATGTGAAAAGAACGGACATGTTAATATGTTCCTTGCTGTAAAACAGTTAGTCTTATTAAACCCACAGATATGGGAAGCAATCAGTAAATATTTATCATCAAAGAGCCATTCAGAACTTTCTAACTAGTATTAAATGTTTAAATAAGTTTAAAATTTTGTAAAGAAGCAGCAGTATGATGCATTTCTCCCCAAACATCAGGGGTAATTCGGGCCAGTCTGTCAAGCAAGAAGAGGAAGAAGAAGAAGAGTGGGAGAAGGAAGAACGAGAGAGATTGCAGGACATTGAAGAGAGAGATGCGTTTGCAGAGCGAGTGAGGCAGAAAGACAAAGACAAGACCCGCAACATAGCAGAGAGGACTGACAAAAAGGTGAGAGAGGGGGGAATTTCAGCACAGCTAATCCATTTTTTTTTTCAAAAATGACCCTCCGTGTCTCGCTGGTGAACAACTTCATATTTTGTTTTTCACTAGGCTTATGAGGAAGCTCAGAAGAGGCTGAAGATGGCTGAAGACGATCAGAAGAATATGGTAGGTGCTCCGAGTTGGGAGAAAAATTACTGTGTGTCATCTTATGCTTATGAACACAATATTTTGTAATTATCACATTTAGGCTTCTTTAGTACCATATCACATGAGCGTAAGAATTCTAACTGCGTAATAATGTCTGATCCTTTGTCCTCCGTTTTCCATCTCTAGTTGCCAGAGTTGAGGAAACGTTCTCGCTGGGAGTATTTGAAGAAGAGAGAGGCAGAGAAGCTGGAGGACCTGGAGGCAGAGATCATTGATGACGAGTACCTTTTCTCTACAGACGAGTTGACTGAGAGGGAGAAAAAGGAGTTGGATTACAAACGCACCCTCCGGGACCTGGCTAAAGATTACAAAAAGGCCGGTGCCAAGGAACAGGAGGAGAGGAAGAACAGATACTATATACCAGAAGAGAAGAGAAGCAAGGTAGGATTGAGAGACACCACATACTGACACAATGTGCTTAACCAGTCACCTACTAAAGTGTGCATTGTTTAAATTGTTTGTTTCTTTCTCTCCATCCCTCTCCTTTTCCTCTCTCATCAGGAGGTGCCCCAGAGGGACCTGGAGCTGGAGGAAACTCCCATGGAGCTTGGAGGAGAGCAGGGCCGCTGGGAGGAGGAGAGGCTGAAGACGGCCTCCCTCAGCTTTGGGGCCAAGAAGGAGCGAGAGCAAGGAATGAGACACGAGCAGGAGAAGTACCAGCTGATCCTGGAGGAGGACGAGATGATCGATTTTGTCAGCACTGCCATTACCATGAAAGGAACTCAGACAGAAAAGGTGGGCTTGATCTGGTACTTTCTAATTCTTAATTATAATTTATATCTTATATCCCTTTACTTTTCCAAGGACTAAAACTCTTTGACTAGTGTTTTTTTCCAGTACATTTGTTGTTCTTTCCACAATTTTTAGTCTGCAGTCAAAGGTTAAAGGTAATCAGTTTGCCCTTAAAGTGAATTCTGAAACATATAGGGAGCAACTATTAACAAAATAAAGATAATCTAGAGAACCTGAAGTGGCCTTTGCTTTTTACTTGGTCACATTCAGGATCAGGAGGCCCCAGCTCTGTCACAGGCCGAGCTGAAGAAACAGTCCATGCAGGAGGTCCGACGCAGCCTTCCCATCTTCCCCTACAGAGACGACCTGCTAGCTGCCATCCACGAGCACCAGATTCTAGTCATTGAAGGGGAGACAGGCTCTGGAAAAACCACCCAGATTCCACAGTACCTCCTGGAAGATGTAAGTGCAGAATCTAATTGCAGCATCATATGTTCACATTTTAAGCATGTTATACTCTATAAAACTATGACTAGGATACACGACAAAAGTCCTCTGACAGGCAACAGAATTTGCTGCAGGTGAACGTTACTCTGATTCTTGTTTTTTCATCAGTTTTTACTAAATCCTTTGGTAAGTCTCAATCCTTTCAACTAAGAAATTGAAAGTGAGACCTAAAGCCATATCACAACATGTGCAAATGATTAATGCGACACTAACAGGAGTAGATCACTGTTTTGGGAAACTGGCTCATTCTTTTTCATATCCAGGATCAGATGAGCAAACAAAATGATGAACTATTCCTCTAAGGTTTGATGTTGCTCTATAAGACATCAAGATTTTTGTATGTTAGTGATGAAAACTGATGAAAAGAGCAGTGGCAAATAGAACAATCTGCACAACAAGAAAACACTTACAAGCGACAAGTTGTTCTACCCCTGACCCTGTTTTTGCTCCCTCAGGGCTACACTAAAGGAGGCATGAAGATCGGATGCACACAGCCTCGCAGAGTGGCAGCCATGTCAGTTGCAGCCAGAGTAGCCCAGGAAATGAGCGTCAAGCTTGGGAATGAGGTGAGCTTGGCACATTATCAAGATGATCCCATTCTTCACTTTAATCCCACCGCAGTTTTATAATTCTAGGTTTGGCTATAGGACACTGTTTATTATCTGTCCAGCAATGAATTCTGTATTATATTATAATCCATATTTTTGTGTGCTGGTATTCAATATCTTTCCCCTTATGTGTTACAGAGTAAATTGGACTGTTTCTTCAAACAGTTTGAAGTGAATAAAAATAAATTTTAAATTAAATTCTTGAATCTTTTCTTTTTTTCATATAAACTTTATTTCTTGATCCAGGTGGGTTACAGCATTCGTTTCGAGGACTGCACGTCAGAGAGAACAGTGCTCAAGTACATGACAGACGGCATGCTGCTCCGAGAGTTTCTCACTGAGCCCGACCTGGCCAGCTACAGGTAATGCAAAGAAAAGATCAGAGAGAAGCAAATTAAGCATGATTTTAGGCCGGAAATTGATTTCCCTTGGCTGATTTTAGAATCGAGCTGAATTTTTTTCCACATTTGCCACATTTTTGTGTTCCTAATCTTCTCCCCCATTGCACTTCTAAAGTTCAATTATTAATTATGGTTGAACGTCTTTCAATTATCAGATAATACTCTCCTTCTCCTGCCTGACGTGTCAATGCCACATGTCATCTGTCATCCACACACTTCCCACAGTTCCTCTCTGCAGTTTCAAATCTCAAATAAAACTTGTTTATGTACGTTAATCACAAACTCGAAGGTCTTCTGCTTTCCCCTCACTCTCGCTCCATCCAGTGTGATCATCATTGATGAGGCCCATGAGCGAACGCTCCACACAGACATCCTGTTTGGTCTGATTAAGGACATTGCCAGGTTCAGACCAGACCTGAAGGTGCTGGTGGCCAGTGCTACTCTGGACACCGAGCGGTTCTCCTGCTTTTTCGATGACGCGCCGGTCTTCAGGATCCCTGGCAGGAGGTTCCCTGTTGATATCTTCTACACTAAAGTAGGAACTATCATTTTATTGCAATAATTAATGCAGTAAATATTTATATATTTTTTTAAGAAGAACTGTCATTTGTTTTTTTTATGGTTTGCTACTTGATGGAAAAAGGAAAACAATGTAAACATGTAGAACAAGAAACTGCGGCCTTTTGGCTACATAAAAAGAAAACAGTATATACAAACAACTTTTTTCTGTTTTCTTACTCATTTGTGGACAATTGGGTTTTTTATTCATTTATTTATAAATTTAGTTAGGGTCAAATGAGTCTAGACAGCCTCTCCTCTTGTGTTACCCAGGCTCCAGAGGCAGACTACCTGGAAGCGTGTGTGGTGTCGGTGCTACAGATCCACGTCACTCAGCCTCCGGGAGACGTTCTGGTCTTCCTCACTGGACAGGTATTGGGGTTTTTTTGTTTGTTTTGTTTGTTTTTTCAAATCTTGAACCTATTGTGGCATGCTTGTATCTTACTCCATGTGTGGTCACTTCTCTTTAAACATAGGGGCGTTTATAGTAATACTACAGTTTTAAAAAATGCTTCCTTTTGATTTCTTTTAAATTTGTTTGGATTGATAAAAGGAATTGAAGTTTCGTCTAATGACGCTCATTATAAGTTCCTTGTCGAGCAGGTCCTTATGACACTAGTGCATTTTAGTAAAGTGCATCATGACCCGTTGGCAGTCTCTGACATCTGATTCTCCCATGTGGGACTATGAAGTTCAGTTAGTCCATTAGATTTGTTTACAGATTTTTGTAAAAGGCAGCTTGAACAGAACTATTAGAAGAATCAGCTTAATTGGCCTGAGAAGATAAAATGAATTTACCTTCAGTTTCTAGTCTATCACAGCGCACTGTTCAAAGAACAATTTTCAAGAAGACAGAAATAGATATGAAAACAAATCTGCTAAAACACTGGTAAAAATAAACATATGACTGTTACATAGATAGTTAGATAGATAGATAGATAGATAGATAGATAGATACTTTATTGTCATTACACATAAAATACAAGGAAACATCAGGAACGACTCGTCACATCCTGCAGTCAGGTGAAAAATAACGCAACTATAAAGCAACAGGAGACAAAAAATAAAACATATGCAAATTGTTTCTCTAAATTGTAAACAGGTTTAAAAGTAGTACAGAGGTGTGTTAAAGTCCATGGAGTGTTCGGATAAACATTGAATGGGTTTTGTGATAGGTTACTTTATATACATACAGAGACAAGAATGCATATTATGTTTTCTTTAGTCTAGACAAGCTATAGGTGTGAAAGCGACCTAGTATTCACTTAAGGATTTTGCTGCAAAGCGTATTTTCTTTCTTTTTTTTCTTTTTTTTTTAAATCTCTGTTTGTCGGTCAACTCATTGACATCTTCGTCTGTTTGTGTGCGTGTCCGGCAGGAGGAGATCGAAGCGTGTTGCGAGCTGCTCCAGGAAAGATGCAGGCGGCTGGGATCCAAGATAGCAGAGCTGCTGGTCCTTCCCATTTACGCCAATCTGCCGTCTGACATGCAGGCGAAGATCTTCAACCCCACTCCTCCTGGGGCCCGCAAGGTGGGGCATTGTCTTATTCCTGTGCAGACAGAATACTTGGGGAAACTTTTATTTTTATCGCCCTGGGTGTAATAGATTACTTTAGGATTGATATTTCAACCTGGCAGACACTAAGAGCTCATTAGACTACAAGAACAAGTTAATTCCCCAGGGAGATATTGATGAAGACAAGAGCTCTGCTATATGTTTATTTTTGTATCAGTTGTGTATTAAGCACGAGCCTTCTCATATTTACCCAGATTAAATGTCCATGCTATTATTCACCAACAGATGTCGTTGTAGTACAATGAGATTTTGTAGAGAGACTTAGTATCCTAGTATCCAGGAAAAGCTTTGGGGGTTTTTTTGGCACATTTTCGTTTCTATTCCTGGCAGTAGTGTTTAATCTTTATTCTGCTTTGTCTGAGCAGTGCTTGATCACTATAACTCTTGGTGCTGTGTGTTCTCTTCACATCAATCCAAGGTGGTGGTGGCTACAAACATAGCAGAAACCTCACTGACCATAGACGGCATCATCTACGTTATTGACCCAGGCTTCTGCAAACAGAAGAGTTACAACGCCCGCACTGGCATGGAGTCACTCATTGTCACGCCCTGCTCGCGGGTAACTGCTCACTGTTTTTCTTTATGTTTTTCCAAGCAGGAAGCAGATATTGAAGTGAAGTGACGGTATATTTTATCCGGTAGTGTAGCAAATGCACATGTCATCGAAACTCAGTTCACTCAGTCAGGTCCAGGCTACAAGCTTTGATATTGTACTGACCTTATGCCGTTTGTTTTTTTTTTGTTTTGTTTTGTTTTTTTTCCACTTGTGGTTTTGTCTTTTATGTTCCGGTTGCTGTTTTTGGCCGTAGTGAATACGAGTAAAGCGTCAGAGTCCTGATCGGTTCACACAACCTTTCAAAAAAAAAATTCTCAGAGTTAGGAAAACATGTCCACATTAATGAGGAGGTCATGTGGCCTGACACATGAGCCACTGTAGATATCAGATTAAAAAAAAACACAGAGAGACTGGTGTAAAGTAATGTTCTTGTTGATGAACTTCACAAGCTCTGATGCGAATTTATCAATATGATGATGCAGTAAACCACAATTGCTTGCTAAATCAGATGATTTTATCCTTTTTGTCTGAAATCTCTATCATCATGACTTAAATCATTTCATCTAACTGTGTAACATAATTTATGTTTTGCTAATTTTATATATATATCTATATATATATATATATATATGTATATAAAATTCTGAAATAATTAGCTTGTTATAGAATAATAAGCAACCATAACTTACAACAACAACAATTCACAACAAAAACATCACCAGCTGATCCAAGAACAGAGAACTGACGTAATTAGCGCTGCTAAATAAATAGCAGTCATAGTTTGTCAGACTTCTGTAGAAGGAAGTGTCACTGTCTCTCAGCCGTGCTGTCAATAGTGAAGCTGTTATTGTTTAACCATGTATGTGTGTTGCTCATCTCTGTTTGGGTTTGTAAACTTTTTACAAGCTCACGCTGCGTGTCTGTGTTTCGCTCTCAGGCTTCAGCCAACCAGAGAGCAGGGCGTGCGGGCAGAGTGGCTGCTGGGAAATGTTTCAGGCTTTACACAGCCTGGGCCTTTAAACATGAGATGGAGGAGACGACCGTGCCCGAGATTCAGAGGACCAACTTGGGAAATGTAGTCCTGCTGCTGAAGAGCCTAGGTGAGGGGGGGGGCGTGCTCTTGGGTGGGATTGTAGGACTTTTAAAACAGTGTCACTTTATAGACTTATTCATCAAGGTGGTGTAAATTATGGTGCAATAAGATAATGTGTTTTGCTCGCAGGGATCAATGACCTCATTCACTTTGACTTCATGGACCCACCTCCTCATGAGACTCTGGTCTTGGCGCTGGAGCAGCTCTATGCCCTTGGAGCGCTCAACCACTTGGGAGAACTCACCAAGGTACAAACCAACAGCCAGTATTCAATAAACTTCTAGTTAGACTTAATGAATATTTAAACGAAAATGTGAAAACAAAGTGACAGTGATATGGAAAGGGTTCGCTGAAAGTGATGAACCTACAGAGAGTTATCTGCTGAATATGCAGCTCCTTTGGCTTTACTGAACTTTGTAAAGACAAACATGTCTGTTCCAAAACTTAACTGTTTAGTATCACTCTCATGGACACAGTTGGAGACGATCTAGTGAGATACTGGAGTATTTAGAAGCTAATGAGTCAGATATTTCCCCCAGGAGACTAAAAGCAGAGATAAAGAGAGTGAATATTGGACTTAAATTCGCCAGGTTGAGAGAAATACAACTCTAAATGAATAATAGTGTTGCTCCATAAGTCGTGGAAGTGCAAACAAGCCATTACTTGCTAATAAATTAACCGTAACACCTTAAAAGGGGATAATGCAATAACATGTCGCTGCCTCTTAACACCCAAGAAAAATCAGTTATTGAAGGTGTAAGCTGAATTATTTCTATAGTCACTTTACTATACTAATCAGTCAAATTCTGTACCCTTTTTTATAGGGTTCATTACAATTTGTTGTCCATTTTCCAGCTAAAATTATAGGAGTTCTGTCCTCCAGACATCTGCAAACTGTGAAAACTTATTAGTATCCTATCTCACATGTGAGGGGTTAATCATTCCCACTCTGTTCCCGTCCCACAATCAAATCTGCAACGGAAGGTCATATGAAAACAGAAGATACTTCTGTTACATTCTTACCTGTAATCACAGTTAAGAGATATGTAACATGTATATTTGACATGCATAATCTGTGCCCATCTTCACTCTGCATATTTGCATGACATACTGTACATACCTGACGCTTTGTCATGGCTTCCAGCACTGAAGAGTGGCTCACTTCCTTGATTCAAAGTGTTGATACGTGGAATAGATGCCTCATTGTGTTTACAACTCAGGGGTTTTACGACCAAGCTGGTCTTATCAATCAGTGAATATCAAGGACGTTTTTTATGTTTGTTTGTTTTTTCAAAAAAATGTGGCCGATTGCATTATTGGTAAACTATTCCAAGCTCTTTGTGTATTAAATGAATAAACAATGCTTCTTGTTTGTCAGCTGGGTCGCAGGATGGCTGAGTTACCCGTGGACCCCATGCTGAGCAAGATGATCCTGGCGTCCGAGCAGTAAGTCTCCAGACTGATACTAGCATAAGCCTTCACTATATGTTAATTTAAAAGGACGCATTACCTACTTTATGAACCATAAAATATATTAAAATCAGTTGGAGATATTGGTTTTCCTGCACGCAATTAAGCAGCTGTGGTTCTGCGTCATTGAAGTTACTCCAGGAGTGAAGCTATTGATAACTGGACCGTCCAGTGTGCCCTGACTTTAGCAATAGCTGGAGACATGGGTTTGGGGACCTGTAAGGTTCAGTGGAAGATTTGTTTCGCAAGGTTATGAAATAGGTTAATCAACATGGGTGGTAACAGTCAAGACAGAAAGCTATTTAAATGGGGATAAACAACATAATGTCTGCTGGTTTAGGAACTCTTCTGATATGTGTTGTAAATATGGGTTTGAAGATCAATTCCTCAAGCAGGAAAAGACTGATGTCATATCTCCAAGGGAGAAGGTGACCCACAAATTTAAAGGAGGACTGGACGGACGAGAGCGGGAGTAAACCATAGCTGCATCCTTTTTTTTTGTTCTTTAGGATAAATCAAAGACAAAAATTTCTATTTGTACTTAGATTTAATGAGTTGGTACGCTGCTCTGGAAGAAGAATCCCTCCAGTGTGTGAACTGGCAGAGACAGAAAATTGTATGAGTAGAAGAAACCGTTGTCGCTCACTCGCTCTCTCTCTCTCTCCAGGTACAAGTGTTCGGAGGAAGTGTTGACGATAGCAGCCATGCTGTCGGTGAACAACTCCATTTTCTACCGGCCCAAAGACAAGGTGGTGCACGCCGACAATGCCAGGATGAACTTTGTGGTGCCGGGGGGAGACCACCTGGTGCTGCTCAACGTCTACACACAGGTATAAACACAGCCGAATGACAGCGGTTAGGGGTTGACGATATGTTCAAAATACCTGCTGGAAGGTAACTGTTGGTTCTGCTGCCATCCAATCCATTAAAACCTGCTTGAAAACTTGTCTTTATGAAGCAAAGGTTATCATTTATAATTGCGCCAGAGTGGTATTTGCTTGGTTCTGCAGAAATCTTCCCTTTGTCTTGTGTTCTTTTGCACTTCATTTTTACAAGGCCTTTTCTAATGTTTTGTCCATTTACCTACACGAGGAGGGCAGAATATTAAGAGTTTAACTCTCTGGCACAGATTCATTCAGAATTCAGCATTAGATGTTAGTGGTTATTGCAGGTTTATGATTATAAACTGCATTAGTGTTCATGATTTGTGTCTGGCCCTCTTCCATGGAAATTGGAAACCTATGGTTTTCTGACCTGGTATGCAAATTTGGCGTATACACAGTTAAACAAGTTTCCAATTAAGTGTTTTGTTTTGTTTTTTACATCTGCCTATTTTTAGGCTAGTTTACTACTTTCCCTACTCAACTGGAATCTACTGCATTTAAATTGTTTATAACCTGTAATTTATTTTCAGAATAATTTCTTAAAGGACAGGGCTGATATTTTAATACTATGAATTAACAAGTACGTGAAAAACATTGAATTTGCTGCTCTTTGGCATTTTTTTTTAAAAACATAGTGAATATTTCAGCTTTTTAAAGTTAAAGTTTGAACCCCTTTTGGCTTGTGACTCCTGCAACGTTTGCCACAGGGTGAATGAGTTTTACCACGTGTGATCATCAACCAGAGAGGGATTTTTTTTTTCCCACGCTGTTTAATTTTAAGTTATGAAATTAAAAAGTGATCCTTAAGAAAACAAATATTTTCTAATTTTTGCACTAAACACGAAGTACAGCACAGGGCTCTTGTGCATGTCATCAGTTTTGCACGTATATGGTCATAAACAAAGGGACTGGACTAATTAAAAATGTTGATATGGTGATGTATCTCTATGAAAATCCAGAGGATCAGAAATGTTAATACAGTTATTGCCAAGGAGGTTGCCATTGTGACGGTCTTGCTAATTGTTGCAGATTAATTTTACTCAAAACCACAAATGTCACTTTGCTCGTGACTTTACATTAAAAGTTGGCAGATCACCAGAGTCATAATTTTTTTTCCCCTGAATCATGCATAAAATCTAATCTCACTCAACTGTGGAGATAATTCAGTCTTGACCATCCTTTGCATGGCTAAAAAAAAAGGTCATAGTAAGGACAAAAAATACGTATATTTTTGTTTTGCAGGAGTATGTTCTTTCGACTTTCCTCTCCTGTCATACATATCACAAATCCTCAAATTTATCTTGTGACCTCGTTATTTGAATCCAGACCCCCCCCCCAAGTTAGAAACCACTGATTTACAGCTTTTGATTGTGGAAACTTGGAAAGTAAAAAACAAAAAAGCCCTGAGCCCCCCCCAGACCCCAGGTGTTGTGTCCGCTGCCTTCAAAATGTCTCTCTCCCTCAGTGGGTGGAGAGCGGCTTCTCCACACAGTGGTGCTACGAGAACTTCATCCAGTTCCGCTCCATGAGAAGAGCCCGGGACGTCCGGGACCAGCTGGAGGGTCTCATGGATCGTATCGAGGTTGAGGTCGTCAGCTCCCAGGGGGACTGTGTGCCCATTCGCAAGGTTAGTACTACGGAGGAAGTCATCCAGAGTTTTCCCACAGTTTTCCGACAGTAACCTGGATTCTCAACTTCAGTCCCCGATATTATTAAAAGAGGATATATTATAGTTTGAGGGGTTTTCGTTAAGGCTCAGTGTGAAAATGACTTCTCTTTAGTTAGGTAATGTCATGTATATACAAGCCCACATGGACTGATAAGACACCACAAAAAACACAGTTTCATTGCTGATTCATTTGTCAGATATGAACATAACATCTTACATAGCATTGCAAACAAAGAACTTTACATCACAGGCTCTGCAAATAAAATCAGCCACCAAAAATTTCCCTTTCCTAAAACACAGCTCAAGTTTGTTAATAATCATCCATCCAGAAAAACTCAAAATGATTTCCATTTTACTACACAGTTAATCCCTTAAATCATCATACAATGAGC
This sequence comes from Istiophorus platypterus, assembly GCA_016859345.1. Classification (NCBI taxonomy): domain Eukaryota; kingdom Metazoa; phylum Chordata; class Actinopteri; order Istiophoriformes; family Istiophoridae; genus Istiophorus; species Istiophorus platypterus. The sequence continues at coordinate 6,311,683 of CM029126.1, read as the reverse complement.
AATAAAACATGAAATTGACTTTATCTTCAGTCCCACCTAGATGGCATATTAAGCAAAGCCTTTTCTCTTTAGGGAGGCCAGTGAACTTCATATGCACCTGAACATAATTGTGCCCACAGAGATCTTTGAAATTTGGCTTCTCGTAAGTCTCTACACTTTAGTTGTTTTTTTAATAAGACCTGCAAAAGAAAGATTTCACCTCGCTTTTCATCGGGGTTTCCCTTTCAAAATTTCCCAATTAAACATCTTTATAGTGAGCAACTGTTCAGGCACATTCACAGGTTTGTTCAAAGTTGCTGTAACTGTCAAAGCAAGAGCGAGATGAAGAAATGAAAGTAGTGAAGAGCTAAATCTCTTAATTTAAACACCTGACTGAAGAATTCAAAAGCCTGGTGAAGATGGTGTCTAAAAAAAAAAAAAGAACAAACAAACAAAATTGAAAAAACACACACAAATGCTTGTAATCAATATTTGCTTCTTTTTGAAGGTTATTAAATCAACTTCAGGCTGTAGGGCAGGACTAATACACTGAAGGCCTTAAGGCGAAAAGCTGCTTATATGAGCTCTGACTTGCTCCTGTCAACATTTTCTCTTTTTTTCTTTTTTCTTTTTTTTTTTCTTTGAGTGTCCTCTTAGTTCTCTTGAGTTTTACAAACCGTCTTTTAGTCTGAATGTCTCTATTAGGGTGTTAGTCTCCATGTTGATCGCTTGGTCGATACCTCTGTCCGACCAAATGATATAACAGGCGCTGGTGATACTTCGATAAGGAGAAAAGAGCTACATCAGTAGGCTTCCAGAATTAATCCATTTACTGCAGTGGCAGAAGGGACAGACCATCTGTGTAATTAATCATTTCAGTATTAACATAATTAGGTTCAAAGGATTTAATATGCAGCAAATTCTAGATTTTTATGTTTGTTTATATTTAATTTAGGCTAATAAAGCTACCAGGTGGAGTGAGCCCGATGCACTACTGTTTAACTGGTAGTCAATCTCAAGATAACGAGATCCCGCGCGACCAATTGATTGGTTGAAGAGTAGGTGCGACTTCAATGGACCGAGATGTTCCTCCGTTGATTACAGCCCTAGTCTCCGTAGGGAGGTGAAAGGTCACCCTCGGTTACAGCCCCTGTTTTCGCTCAAGAACACTTCAGGCAGATGGATACGTCCTGTCACGAGACTTCTGACCAAATACTGGGCTCTAAAAAAAGTATGAGCTGAAAATTAACAATATATAAGAATATCTAAGAGGAAATCGCTAAGTTATCACTGAAGGATGTCTGTGTGAATAGCCTTCTCGTGCCAGGTTTTGGTGTGTTGTGAACGCACCCCTAAGCCACTTGAGATAAGCAAGGGCGTTTGTTTTATTAGCTGGGTTACACCTTTTTCCATCACATTCTGCTTTTGCCCCAGTCACAAATCCTGCAGCCAAACAGGGAAAAACAATCCCACACCTTGTTTTTTTTTTATCATGAATTCAAAGCTCAGTAAATATTTGAAAAATGTATAGTTTAATATTATACTTGGCATCTAAAGAAAACTTGTTGCATGGTTTCCTTGTTTTAAGCCAGGGAGCACTGACTTCTCTTTGTGCTTACTATAACTTAAAAATTAGTCACTGGAAAATGTTTTTAATATTTTAAGGCGAAATGACAGACAAATATTTATTTACTTTTCCCATTGCATATTTAGTGTGGGCCAGAACATTATCTGTCAGCTGAATTTCAGCGCCATGCTATCCCTGTCAGTATTAGTACGGGGAACACACCCAGCACCACCTGGCCTAGATCACAGCCTGTGTGAACAGATAAAAATGCATCTGTGAAAGACAGATCGGAGAGGCAGTGCTAAAGGGGAGATGCGCTTGGACGGTATCTGCCCGCTAATCCCACACAAAACCCACCTTCAGTACAGAACCTTGTGAATAACCCATCACACTCTCATGCGATATTTCGGTCACAGCAGGATTTAGCTGCTCTTCCTGCTCCCTGATCCCTGTTGCAGTTTCCTTGAACGAGACACCGATCCCATGCCAGCGCCACATTTGAGCCGAACGATAAATTATTTCTGCTTCGTCATTGTGGTTAATGAATGTGCAACGGCACATCAGAGCGTTTTATTGCATGATGATTGATTTATGATTCATATGTTACAACTGGTTTACCAAGAAGGGGAAGCTCTTTTAGTTTGCACAGTTGAGGACTGGTGTTCTTCGTTTGTCATTTGAAGTTGTTGGATTCAAAAATGTTCAGGGTGAAAACAGAGCTGATTTGGGTGAAGTGGAAAATGAGTCTGTACCAATATTAGGATGATATAAGAGGGCGAGTTCATTAAATGGCTGCACTAAACCCTTACATACACTTGTGTTACGATCATCAAAAACTAAAATGGTTGTTTAATTCTGATGTGTTTAAGTTTGATAACTTTGTCTTAAAAGCCTGGAAAAGAACCCACAATAGAGTATTGATGAATTAGTACTTACTCTGCTGTCTCAAGAACTATATATTGAATGTCTCTGTCAGTGATTAATGAGTTAGACAGTGAAAGTGTTTCTCTATTTATAGACTTTGTTTTTGTTTAAAAATGTGTGCACAGGATTAGTTGTCTGCATGACACAGCTATAAAAAATTTAGGCCTCAGGGGGAAAAAACAAAACAAAACAAAAAAAAAACCCAGCAAAGGTGCTAATTTAATTGTTTCTAATTCTGGAGTGAGCCAGTTCCTCTGGTTGTGAAATTGATCACGAAAGAGACATGTCGGGATCTGTCTGGCTCAGCGCGGCAGATGACATTGATCGATTCCATCGCACAGCCGCTTTGCTGTAATGATCCTGAGCGGCACGCGGCAGTGTCGAGGGAAAAAAAGGGAGGAAAAAAAAAAAACCCTCCCAAGAGACGGGAAAAGAAGAAACACCGCGCCTGCATCTAGTCGAAGTTTGTTTAGGATCCCATATTGAGCAGCTGCATTTGTGTTGTTTGAGTCAGTGGCTGGGATCAAACGGGAGAAGAAAATGAATCAGTCTCATCAGTAATTAATCATCAAATCCTCAATTGATGATTGATAGAAAACCATAACTAGCAAAATTTAATTTTTTTTTTTTCATAACTGTTTCTAAAATAATACAATGTAGTTTCCTCTAACCCACTAATGAGCTCTTTCCATTTGGGCTTTAGACTTGATGGTCCGTTCATTATTATGTTGACTCAACCAGTGTATTGAATAGCTGCTTTTATTTACCATTCCACTCCCTACTCTATCACCTTATCTCTAGAATTAGATTACTTACAAATGTGTCTATAACTAATTATCATAACTAATTATCTGCTTATGATTTGTGACTTTTGATTTTTTTTGTTCTGGGTACATGTCACAAAGAGACACTAAATTATAGTTGGTCGCTGTTCCACACACACAAAATAGTATTTTTTTTATTTTGTGTCTGTCACCTTTGACCTTCCTGAACACACACAAGCACACGCACACACTGATATCTTACATTCTCACATTCATTATATGCCACCTTGGAGACCTTGATTTCTACCCTTCAAACCCCCCCCACCCACCCATGTGCTCTTCCAAGGCGGTGACGGCGGGATATTTCTATCACACGGCGCGACTGAGCAAAGGCGGCTACAAGACGGTGAAGCACCAGCAGACGGTCTACGTCCACCCCAACAGCTCTCTGTTTGAGGAGCAGCCCCGCTGGCTCATCTACCACGAGCTGGTCTTCACCACCAAGGAGTTCATGCGACAGGTCTGAGCCAAACGTGGTTTGATCTAAATACTTGTCGAATTCTCTCTGAAGTGTCTGAAATAGTGTTAGGAGGTGGTACGCAGCAGCTGTAGGCTGTTTTTTTTTTTCAGAGGCTTGTTTGCTAACATGGGAGGAAAATCATTAAACAAAGACAACAGCTATGGCTTGAGATGTAAATCACATAGCGACACCTGCCATTGATTATGAATGCTTCCACAGAACAACTGCTTGTGGGCATGAGACAGGACATCGAGGAGGAAGTGTGACAAGGGTTCCTGTACAATATTTAACTGTATTCCTGCCCGCGTCACACCTCATATTCTCTCTCACTCGCACCCCCCCCCCCCCCCCATGCATGCAGGTGATCGAGATAGAGAGCGGCTGGCTGCTTGAAGTGGCTCCCCACTACTACAAAAGCAAAGAGCTGGAGGACAGCAGCAGCAAGAAGATGCCCCGCAAGCAGGGCAAAACAAAAGAGGAGCTGGGCTGAAGCGAAGGCCGACGGATGGGGACTGATGGCAAAATTAAGCAAAACAAAACAAGAGGGCTGGGGAAAGGAAGAAGGGGATGGGGGGACTGATGGCAAAAATAAAAAAAAGATTTAAAAAGCACAGGGGTGCACCCCCACCCCCCTCCTCTCTCTACACTGGGGGAAGTGTAGTTGTGTGGTACAGAGTCAGTACGTGAACAGCTACATGTTCATAGCCTGTCCACACATGTCGAATTATTTTCTGCTGTAGCTTGATATGGCTTTTTTTTTGTTGTTGTTGTTTTTTGTTTGGACCATGCTCCCTCATTATAGTAGAATTGGACCAACAGACACATGGAACAGAGTGACGGGGTCCAGTGGGAATTGGGTCGCAAAACTTGACTGACTGACTGGTTCAATCATCAGCCGTGTTAGCAGGGCCACTACAAAGACGCATTAATGCACTCGGATCTGAGTTTCCTGCAGCAGAAGTTCAGACTCACCCTGTGGGTTTTCAGCACATTAATCAACTTGAGACTTTTGCTTTGTTTTTCAGGTGCTTTTGTTTGTTAACTTGACCTAAATAAACGGGCTTTGTCAGATTTTGCATTCGCGGAAGCGGCACGTTGTTAAACTGTAAAGATGGACTCACGTGCGAGGCTCCTCATCTTGTCTTTCCATTTTTCTAGGACAATAAAGTTTTACAACGATCTGTTTTTGTCCTGCGTAATTGGCTGAACAGAATTAGTGTGTCAGTCAGTTTGTGGTTTAATATTTAGTCATCACAATAATATTCACTACCTTTTATCTCAGGTTATTTTTCTGGTTTTAATCCCACCAGGAAATTTGAAACAAGTTATATTTAGACGCTATGTTTGAATGGCTTCCAGCCATCCTGTTGTCATGCTGGTGAAGTTGTACTACAAAGGGACTGACTGTGTGGATTTGGATATATTTTTACAGTCAATATTAACAGGGCATTTTCACACATAGTTGAAATGCCCTCATACAGCAGCATGTTTTTGTTACATAAAGAGCTTTGCATCGCTCTATTTGGGAAAAAGAGCTGTTCAACATAGCAAACAATACTGTCCTGTGTGAGTGTGGGTTTTTTTTATGCTTTTAATATTCAATGCAAAATATTTAAATCAGTAGTGGTTTTCACATGTGTTGCGCTGTCATGAGTTGTTATCTCAGGCAGGGTGTATTCTCAGATTTTCGAAAAGCTCACATGAAACTAGGGCCATGCAGTGAGGAAAGGCAAAGCAGCATAATTGTTCTCGTTCTTGTAAACCCACAAAGTGACGGGTAGAGGTATGACAGGTATGAAGCCCTGGTACATGCGGTGTTGACAGTGATGTACCTTGTCTTTTTATGCAGCGGCAGTGGAAATTTCCCACCAGTCACCAATGTTTTTGTTAATTCCTGTCTTGCATACAGTCACATAGATATAAAAAAAAAAAAAAATCATGCCACTGATGCCAGATCTGATGTTGAACGCTCATTTAAACAGCAAAGGCCTGTATATGAAACAAAGTGGGGGGGTTGATCATAAAAATAAAACTCAACTGTAATCACTGACAGTGATTTGCTGCCTCTAAGTATTGATTTGATGGCAGTATGATATAGCTGTGGGTGTGTGAGTCGACACACATGAGAATTATCTAAGTAAATGGCCTGATTATCTACATATCCCCGCGCAGGACGTTAAAAGGAAAAAAAACAACAAAAAAAAAACACTGGCTCATGACAGCTGGTCTGACTGGTCCGACCGGGGAAGGAGGAAAAAAAAAAAAAGAGGGAGGGAGGGCGGGAGGTGGCGAGGAGGAGGAGGGTTCAGAGGAGGCAGTGCTGTGTTACAATTAGACAACAAGATATGAGAGGAAAAAATCCAACAGAGGAGGAGAACGGGGATCGCAGGGAGATCAAAATTTTCCACAGAGATTCTGAGTGAAGTGTTAGTTAGTCTTTGTTTTGTTGTTTTTTTTTAGTAATGAAGTTTGGTGCAAGTTTTTACTGCACAAAAGGATTATTTCACCAGTCAGATCATCTCTGACGAAGTGGTCCGACATTCATCTACCTCAGCAGGTCAGTGGGTGTGTGTGTGTGTGTGTGTGCCAATTCTGTCCAATTACTGACTTTCTTGTTCTTTGACAAAGAAGGGCAAGCTTTTTTTTTTCTTTTTTTTTTTTTTTCAGAACTTGTTTTAAAGCACGTTAACTATCAGAAACTTGTAACTAAACTCACTGCAAATGTCAAAATAGACTTTCTACGATTTGGAAAGAAAAAAAAAACAGCTGCTAAAATGCGAATCGTGAGCTTCCATCTGGGGTTAAAAAAACTAAAAGTTAATGACTGACCACAAGAACGACGACAGGTATGATGGAATGTTTGCTGTGAAATTTCAAAAACAATGAAGGCTTGGTTTAGTTTTACAGGTTTCAACCCACTGAAAGCGCAGGATCATAAAATCCTCATCTACTAAAATCCATCTGAAGGACTTCAAGGTTCATCTGTTCTGACCACAGTTGTGTGTGCTGATGTCTTCTGTGCAGGAAAAGCCACTTAAACAGCTATTGAAGAGTATAGAGATGTTAGATAGCAAGAGGTTAGGCGTTATTGTTTCATCACCGTGAGTCACCTGCAATGGTGACTCTGCAGGTTCCTACAGTCTGTTTCTTGCTCACATAGTTTCTGGGAAACAATAAACTTACCCAAGGTCTTATTTTCCACAGTTCCTGTTGGGAAACTGGGAATCCGAGTCCAGCCAGCACTCTACCTCTGACATCATCCCTCCAACATGAGCGATGACAGGGAGCGACAAGGGCCCGGAGGGAGCTTGAGCCAGAGCCAGGGCGCCAGGCAGGCCCCCAACGTCAAACCCAAGCTCAGCCAGAAAGAGAGGCCCGGCAAGGAGGACCAGTGGAAGAGGGAGAAGACTGCAAAAGTGAGGCGGTCCAGGAGCAGCGGGTCCGAGAGGACAGAAAGAGGGAGGAGGAGGGAAAGAGACAGGCAACAGGGGGAGAGGAGGCGACGCGGGAGGAGCGAGGAGGCCCGGAGAAGAGACAGGAGAGAGGCGGACGGCGACCAGAGGAAGGTGAAGCCCCCTGAGGATGACGTGGAGGACACCGAGTGCGCTGTGTGCTTCTGCTCCTACGACAACGTCTTCAAGACCCCGAAGCTGCTGGCTTGCGGGCACACCTTCTGCCTGGAGTGCCTCGCTCGCATCAACGTGACCTCCCCCGAGCTCAAGACCCTGTCCTGCCCCGTGTGCCGCGAGCTGACCGAACTCCCCCACGGCCAGGACCTGCCCCGCCTGGGCAACAATGAAGACATCATCGGCAAACTCCCGCCGGACATGCAGAGGGCACTGTCCATCCGCTTCAAGCGCAGCAAGGGCAAACTGGTCCTGAAGAGCCCCCCTCCCGCCAGCCCCACCAAGACTAACATCCTCACCCTGCCCAAAAAGAGTCAGGACGGCCAGGTGACGGCGGACGGCGACCTCAGCTTGAGCGCGATGGAGCAGGGGATGGCCCCAACCACCGTGGTGAACGTAGGCAGGCCTCCGAACAGGGTCAGAGGTCGCCTGCGTAGCCTGTTCCGCTCGGACCAGTGCTACTACGCCGTGGTGGCGTCCATCATCACCATCGCCGTGGCCCTCATGCTGGTGGGGATTCTGGCCTTTGTGATCATACCGAACGTGGTCATTAACAGGAGGCCTGTTCCTACGGCGAACGCAACTCTGCAGGCTGCCCCGGGAGATGAGGGCTAATTCTCACCACCCTGAAGGGGGCGGCGGCGGGGACAAGAGACAAAAGAGGACGGAGAGAATATCACGCAAAACCCTGTTGTGATTCTCAATGATGGTTTCGCCTCCCTTTTATCCTCTCGGTTGGTAATGGTGAAGGAAAAACTGAGCACTGGGGCACATTTGAGCTGGTTCACATGCGGTGGCGTGAAGAAATGAAGGAAAAAAGGGCAGCAACGTCCTTTTTTTTTTTTATAAACGTAGGACGGACAGGCTTAAAGTTGCACATGAAGGAAATAGGGCGAACTTGCATGTTTTGTTTTGCTCCGTTTTAACCCTTCGTGTTTTCTTTCCTGACCATGATTATGTGATTACTGTGAAAGCCAGAAATACTCTGTGTGCACGCGCGTACGGGAACTGCTCAGAATGATGATAATAAGCTGTAAATGTCCAAATGCACAAGACTGTGCGATGAAAGGTCTTGAGTGTCTTTTGATTTGCATCGGGCTGAGCTCAGTAACCAGTTCAGGGTTTTTTCTAGTTCTCACGAATTTTGTTTATAGACCAGCTCACTGTACATAGCCACAGATGATTTATATATTTGTAAGTATTTTCTCTGTTCCCTCATAAAACCTGACTTTATTCTCAAATAAAGACCTTTTTGACAGACTGAAAACTAGTTGCTCGCTGTTTCCAAAACACACGATGACAGTTCTCTTCCTGTAAGCTGATTTGGAATTAAAAAAAAAAAATTATACGGGAATTAAACAAGGGCCCGCTTGCCTCCAACTGCTCTGAGTTTCTTTATATATCCCTGATTACGGTAGAGCAAGGACTTCCTGTCCTCTTTTCCTGACACTTGTCCACTGCTGAGTCGAAGAAGATTTGACTGCCCGTTTCAGAAACCCGCGCCGCTTCCTTAGACACCCGATACCCTCTAGTGGTGTAAACGGGCTGGTTAACAGGTCGGCTTGAGCACTGAGCCTCTCCTGTTTCCCCTGCTGTGCCTCGTTCTACCCGTGAGGCTGGCAAACCTGTTCGACCGCATGAGTGCCTTTCTGCCTCCATGGCGTTTGAGTGGGTTCATCTGTACTTTTTTCTTTTTTTGTCGACAGCCAGATGAGATATGGCGGTCACTTCTAACATGCCAGCCATCTCTTTGACGTGGGGGGGGGGGGGGTAGAGTTAAGAGTAAATCATGCGAATCTGCGAAAAATGCTGCAGGAATGACGGAAGCGAAAACCAGCCCTGTCAGATTTTAGGCCTGTCTGACCTGCTGCCTTTTGCCTGATTTATAAGTTACATCAGAGCGTTCAGTTGGCCGCCTTAAAGGCAAGTTAAAAAAAATAGCAGGATAAATGTTGCATGGTGACACATGGAAAAGTAGGGCTTTTTTTCCCTGTAATAAAATACAGATTCTTGCTCTTGTTGCACCTGCGTGCCACCACCCTCCCAAAGACAGTGGAGAAAAGTAACTAAGTACATTTACTTGACTACAGTTTTCTAGTACTTGTACTTTGCTTCAATGTACCCATTTTGTTATTATTAGTTCTACTCCAATACATGCCAGAGAGGAATATTTTACATTTTGTTCTGTGACATTCATCTGACCGCTGGAGTTACTTTGGAGGTCAAGATTGGACATTAAAAAGCAAAATATAATAATTAATAAATCATCAGTGAATAAGCAGCATTTTACTGTTGCAGCTGGTCCAGGTGCAGCTCATTTTAAGTACTTTATATACAGTTGTTCCCAGCCTATGGTTCGGGCCCCTCCAAAGGGTCACAACTTAAACCTGAGAGGTCGTGAGATGATCAGGGGTCTATACATAAGAAATAATTAAGTTCTGCTGCACACATTTGTACTTCTCTCTCTCTCTTTGAACAATTAGTGAAATAAAACCATGTGAGGAGGAGCTGCTAACAACTAATCCCACACATGACAAGCCAGAGGCCCCGACTTGACACTGGTTTTTTGTACTGGTTGCGGTCACAAGTCAAAAAGGCTAAAAACCACTGGCTTCGTCCTTCACAATCTTTAGCATTTATAAGCACGTCTTATGCTTTTTTTCTCTATCTTTTTTTTTAAATAAAAACCTGGAAAGTTACCAGTGAATGCAGTGAATCAGGAAGTAAACCTTTCCCCCTGAGATGTGGTGGAGCGGGAGGACAAAATGGCAGAAATGGAAATTAAATTTTAAAAAAACAAGTACTGTACATGTACCTGATTGTACAGTACTTGAACAACCACTGTGGTGCATTGCTATAAATTTAACTATTTCTGGAGTAACAAGTTATTTAAATGAAGTCAACCAGGTACAAAAAAAAACATTAAAACGCTGCAAGCAACAGTATTAACCAAAATAGCAGCCAGACAACGGCCCATGTGTTACAACACTCTGAAGTGTCATTCAGTATAAAAATTATTTTTCGGCTACTTCTCATACAGTTTGCTGATAACACGCCCTCACCTGAATGCAGGGCTTTTAGGTGTAACACAGTATTTTTAGTACTAGTACTTAGGGGTACTTTTTCCACCTTCGCTTGAAGACACACCCCCTAGAGCCTCCCTTATGGACGATCGAGGCAAATATGGTAGGGTACCAGACCAGAAAAGACCCCCCCCCCCCATTCACTCCTTACGCAAAATAACCTTTATAGGTTATGTGACTGCTTGGATAGAGGTTGAACATTAGACACCTTAGACGAGAGCGCCCCCAAAACAGAAAGGCGGGGGAGGGTCTGTTGTGGACATTATCGACCACCATGGCGTCCACTCCCTCCACCTCTGCCTTGTCTGCCGTCCTCCGGTGTCGGGGGAATATCTGGGCCAGGAATCCGCCGACCAAGCGGCCTGCCACCGCGGCGTACGGCCTCGGACCGGCCCCGCCGGCCGAGCGCAACCGCGCGTCAGCGTGGGAGGCTTTTCTCCACGGAGAGCGCGTCGTGGTTGGGGGGAGACTGGCCGTGGCGTGCGGGTCGACCCGGCCCGATGGTAAAATGTTGAGAAGAGACCTTTTCAGGGGGAGCGATAAACCGTATAACCCGAAAGTTTCGCACTCCCCGCGGGTGGCGCGCTCCGGGGACGCGCTGGTGCGTCGCCTGGCGCGCAAACTGACATCGGACCCGCGCGGAGCGGACAAACGCGCCCGCATAGTCCGAATGGTCAAATGCGAAACGCGTGACGCGCACACCTGTAAAACAACAGTGCCCCTGAGGGGGGTCGGCGAATTCCCGGTCGGCGTTTTGAACGTGTCCGTAAAGTCTCCGCTGTTTAGGGATGACGCGGCACGGTTGCCGCCCCTCTTCTCCTCGGGCTGGTCGACGCTGAGGAGCACCTGCTTATCTCTGGCCGCCCTGGCGACGGAACTCGTGCGTCTGAGGCTGGCGCTGCTGTGGGGGTCCAGCGGGAGGGGTCCACGGCGTCTGCCGCGCCACCGGGTGGAGGAAGCAACCACAGAGGATGCCCTGCAGGTGAGTGGTGAAAGACCCCGCCACATCATCTACTGTCCCTTAGTTACTATACTACAGACTATATGGAGTCGTTTCCTTTCCCAGGCAAATGGACAGATCCACAGTCCCACTGCCCTCACCTCCTCCAAGGACAACTCGGGCTGTGGACAGAAGATCACAGAGGACACACCTGACTGAGACAGAGAGTCCAAGGCCTCGGCACCAAAAGGAAACACTGTGATCTAACCTTATTTATTGATTTTTACTTGACTGACACAACATCTGGACTTCGACCCAGCCATAGAGGAAAACTGCTGGTTGTTTTGTTTTGTTTTTTATTAAACTGTATTCTTTTTTTTTTGCTTTAGTATTTAAGAAAAAGTAAACAACTCTGCAACAAGTCAAGTGTTGTCCCATATTTTACTAAGGCCCCCTGGTGGGAAGTCTCACTGCTGTAATAGTAACAGTACAACAACCTAAAAATACTCCCTTGTTATAAATCTTCAAAAGTGAATGAACAGAAGTGTTGTCAGTGAAACGTACTTAAAGGATCACAGGTAAAAGTACTCATTAAGCAGAAAAGCGCCTGTCAGTGTTACACTGTCATACTGTATGGGCCACAGGCGATGGAGCAAGATAAAATACATATATTTACTCAAGTACTTTACTTGATTGCGGTCCTGACATACTTGTATTTTACTCCAGGGATCCTGTTTTATGCAACTTTATACTTCTACTTCATTACATTTTGGAGGAAATTATATAATTAATTAATTACATTATTAAATTATCATCATTATGTATTCATAAGTCATAACATGAGTCTATTCACATCATACCGCCAACCTTTGGGATGGAAACATACTTTTTCTTCCCCTGCATTTACTACATAGCAGAAGTTAATTCTCAATATGGGGATGAAGGTTTTACAAAACAAAAAAATATTATGGGTTTCACACCTACTTTAGCACATACCACAGATTTTATTGTTTTTTTTAACACTGCAAAAAACATTTTGAGCACTAGCATAAAGACTATATATATATATAATTTTTTTTCAAAGTGCTTTTTAAACTGCTTCCTCGCTGAGTTCTTCCCTCTGTGGTGTTTGTTATCCGGGTGATGGTAGAAAAACACACATTTGCTTTTCCTCCCTTGAGACCGATGCAAATTACATGCATGCGTTTCTCTGCAGCCAGACCAGGATAAAAACGGGGAGCGGGGGGGGGCAGCTATTGGGCTATTGTTACAGGAGCTCGGTCCATATTTAATCACCCCCCCACACACACACACACACACACACACCCTCTTTCCTTTGCTATCACGGGTCGAGGCCAAAGTCTTCGAGGGAAAACGGTAAAATCCTCACAAAGACTTTAAAACGTGGCTGTTTTTCGGACGTCGACGCGTTGCGTAATTTCTCAAGGTGGCGGTTGAGGCGGGACTTCCCCCGACGGCCTCTACCCAGGAAGTCGTCGTGTTACTTTTTTCTTTTTCTTTTTTTTTTTTCTCCTCCCTGCTCCTCCTCCTCCTCCTCCCCTTCCTCCTCCTACTCCTCCTCCTCCTCCCTCCTCTTCTACCAGCCTTGCGCGAAAAAACACAGGAGAAAGCGGAGAGGCGTCGAGTTGCTTGAGGAGCCGGGAGCGCTCGCCGGACAGCGACCAAGCGCCTCCGCCTCCATCGGTCTCTCCCCGGGCCCCGGCAATTAAACTTCGCCGGCTGTCATCGAAGAGACTTGCGGGAGGGGAAGGGTGGAAGGAGGCGGGGGGGGGGAGGAGGAGGAGGACCCAAGGGGGAGGAGGCTGGGAAGGAGGAGGAGGAGAGAGAGGGAGGGGGCAGACGAAATGGCCACAGGAGGAGGAAGAAGGGTTCACGCTGTCACGGTAAGTGCTAATTTCAAGACGACCCCACTCCGGCCTCAGTATTTACATCCGTCGAGCAGCAGGAGGTCGAGAGTCGGTGTTTGTAGTCTTTTGTGTTTGTGTCTTTTTGTTTTGGTTTTATTTTAAATTTTTTTTTTTTAAGTCCAAATAGTTCGATGTCCGGCCTCTTTTGTCCAGGCGGCCACAGGTGATAAGGAGAATAGATCCGCGACCGTTTGATGATTCATCAGTAACAGTTCACATCGACTTCCTAAGAAAAGCACATCAGCACATGCATGACTTGTTTCCTGGTTTCGTTTTTATGATGAAAGTGTGTGTGTATGTATGCGTGTGTGCGCGTGTGTGTGCGTGTGTGTGTCTGTTGTTAAAGCTCTCGATTAATCGGCACATGATTATTTTTTTCTTTTCTCGACGGATCGTTTGCTCTGGGTAATGTGGTGCTGAGGCGATCGGGTCGATTAATCAATCGGTCGGTCGAAGGGGGAAAAATAATCAGCAACTGTTTTTAATTGTTTGAATCATTTTTCTAGGAAAATATGTTTTTTTTTTTTAAAAAATGCCACGAAGTCTCAAGTTCCGCCTTCACAAACGTTAACGGAGAAAAATGACGGTCAAAAGTCATCGAAAAATGAAAAATAATCCATAGCTGTGGCCACCAATATAATGTCAAAAAATATTGAAAAATGCCACTTCGTTTCTCAGAGTCTAAGATATTCTGCACATACGGCTTCTCTTTAGTCAAGCAACAGCCCAAAACCCAAAGATATTTAATTTACTATAATATATGACAAAGTAAAGGAACAAGTTCTCACATTTGAGCAGCTGGAACCAGAAAAAGGTTGAATTTTTTGCTTAAAAAAATGACTTGGAACATTTATTAGATCGTCAAAATAATTTGAAGATTAACTTTCAGTCAATCAACTAATTGATTAACTGACTATTTGTTCCTGCTCCATGGTCTTTTTTTTCTTAAAGTACATTATGTTTTTATGTTTTAGATGGAAGAGAATATGGAAAGTTGAGGGAAATGCCTGAATCACAACTTTGCTCCAAGATGAATTGCGCCCCTCATCGTATTTCATCCATCTTAACCCTCAGCGGCACTGTATTGTGTCCTCATAACTTTAGTAACCACACAGGAAGCCAACAAGCCGTGACTCCACGTCCCTGATCATGCACTTGTGATGCTACACAGGCTGCCCTTCCCATATCCCATTCCTATTGTCTGTAACAAGGACAAGTCTTTCTATTCAGACCCTGTCCTGCTGGCCACCCCCTCCCATTTCCCTCTCTTCGTGATTCTGGGCCATGCTCCGCAAGAGAGGCTCGCTCATCCTTTGTGGTACGTTCCTGTTTATCACCTGGAACGCCATACTGGTGCTTCTACTGTGGGGCAGACCCCCGCCCGGGCAGCTGGGCGAGTCTGGGCAGGAGCAAGGGCATGTGGCCGAAATGCCCACTAATGACGTGGTGGAAGATGTGCTCCGAATGGCTGACACCTTCGAAGCAGAGCTTGAGCTGCAGAAGGAAATCCTGATCCAGATCCAGGGTCACAAGTCGCTGTGGGAGCCGTCAAACAGAAAGAGAACGAAGGTCCCGGTCCACCCCGAGCCCGTCATTCCTATCCTGGTCATCGCCTGTAACAGGGTCACCGTGAGACGCTGCTTGGACAAGCTCCTGCAGCACCGTCCTTCGGCAGAGCTTTACCCGATCATAGTGAGTCAGGACTGTGGACACGCCGAGACGGCTGATGTGATTCGTTCCTATGGAAAACAGGTAACTCACCTGCAACAGCCGGACTTGTCGGACATCGCTGTGCGGCCAGAGCACAAGAAGTTTCAGGGTTACTACAAGATCTCCAGGCATTACCGCTGGGCTCTCAACCAAGTGTTCAAGACCCTTTCTTATTCCTCTGTTGTGATTGTAGAGGATGATTTGGAGGTAATGATATCGGCAATAACTGTCATTAAGTTCCTTTCCATTTAATATTGATACATTTAAAAGGGTAATTCTTTCATAAATTAGTAGATAAACATCGCATAGGTTCCGTATTTTAAAGCTGATGAGTTGTAATATCCTTAAAACAGTTGATTTCACTTGCTGGCATGTGTCACACTAACTGGATTTTTTCATGCAACTCTAGGTGGCGCCAGACTTCTTTGAGTACTTCCGAGCCCTGTTGCCATTCCTGAAATTTGACCCTAGCCTGTGGTGCGTGTCAGCCTGGAATGACAATGGCAGGGATGGCTATGTGGATCCTGGCAAGGCTAACCTGCTCTACCGGACGGACTTCTTTCCTGGCCTGGGCTGGATGCTCCTCAGGGAGGTGTGGGAAGAGCTAGAGCCAAAGTGGCCCGCTTCCTTCTGGGACGACTGGATGCGTCAGCCGGAGCAGCGCCATGGCCGTGCCTGCATCCGCCCGGAGATCTCCCGGACCTTAACGTTCGGCCGGCAGGGCGTGAGTCTGGGCCAGTTTTATGACAAGTACCTTCGCTACATTAAACTTAACACCGAGTTTGTGCCTTTCACTAAGTTAGACCTGACTTACTTGAAGGAGGAGACGTACAGAGAGAATTTTAAGAAGGAAGTTTACAGCGCTCCTGTGGTTACGTATGAAGATGTGAAGCAAGGGCAGCTAAAAGGACCCGGGCCCTTTCGCCTTCAATACTCAAGCAAGGACAGTTTCAAAGTGCTAGCCAGAAACCTGGGGATCATGGATGACTTGAAGTCTGGGGTCCCGAGAACAGGATACAGAGGAGTTGTCAGTTTCATCTCAAGAGGAAGGAGAATCTACTTAGCACCTCCTCCAGGATGGACCCAGTATGATCCCACCTGGAGCTGATCATCCAGGAGGAAGCCAATGTGCCATAGCCTTTTCTGTAATCTCTGAATTTCAGATTTGGGAGAGCATTCCAGACCAAAGAGCGATGTCCTTAAACTTCCTCTTGGATCGAATGATACGTATTTTAGTTCATTATCCTTGATAAATGCAGAGTGGATTGTCCTTCTTTCTGGTGGACGGGTCATTGCCAATGCTACTCAGGTCTTTTTCATTGTTCCAAAACATTTCTTACAGTATAGGATACAGCCTGAACAGTGTGTTAGACTAAACTGCTGTAAATCACAAGAGATTTATTTTTATAATATGCTGATTGTGCACATGACATTCATTAATGCATTCAATGCAATTACCTAATTTGCCACTTTTGTTTAAATTATTTTTGAAATTTCTGCTGGCCTATACAAACTGTTTTTGTCTGGTATGATTATGAA
Organism: Istiophorus platypterus; assembly: GCA_016859345.1. Taxonomy (NCBI): domain Eukaryota; kingdom Metazoa; phylum Chordata; class Actinopteri; order Istiophoriformes; family Istiophoridae; genus Istiophorus; species Istiophorus platypterus. The sequence continues at coordinate 6,295,103 of CM029126.1, read as the reverse complement.
ATCATAATATGTGGTATGGTTGCTTATGGTGTTGGTGACTGGTCATAACTGCAGTATAATCCGTTATTTGATTCTAATTGATTTTGTCGCCTATGAAAATCAGTTCTTCCTGCTTACACTTAATTCCAAATAACTTTGGTGTTTACTCCTTGCAGGTTTGCTGTCTCGCAAACTACGTGTGTGTGTTTGTATATTTTTGGAATAAAAAAAAAATACACAATTTTGTTTTTGTTGTTTGTTAATTAGTTACGTAATTCATTTAACTTTTATAGAAAGAGTTCTATGTTTTCATTTCATATTATCTAATGTTTTACAGTATCCATGGCTTAGGTTGTTTTTTTTATAAATTCAAGGTGTGTAGCCGAACTGCCAAACCCACAAAACAATGTTCTAAATTCCAGTACCGTTCCCTAAGAGTCATATGTGAGGATTAATACAGGGAAATAAAAGATAACAAAAGGCGCAATATGATTAAAGGGTGTGGCTTTACAAAAAAGTGGTTTGAATATTTCATAAATGTTATAATGTAGCTAGAAGCAGATACACAACACACAGGCAAAAGTTTTCAGCAGATTACATATTGATTTTTCAAGTGAAAAGAAGTACAATCCCCTGCAGTAAAGAAATGTTTAAAAGAAAAAGCCTTTCCTCAAATGTCAAAGCACTGTTACAATTTTCCACTTAAAGAAAAAAATTGAATTAATTGTGGCATTTGTGAAAGTGTGGTCAGTACTTAGTGACCCCCCCACACACACACACACACAGCTTGCAAATGATTTTTGTAGCAGCTAAATGTGTATCTATTAGTTATTTAGTTTAGTTTTTTTTGTTAACATTACTCCTCCATGCAGATCAATTCCAAGTTCAGAGATTTGTTCAGGCTGTCTTGTATGCAGAGCCAGTTAATGATCTACCCACACATTTTAAAAAGCTTAAGGCTTGTTTGTCTTGAAGTAGTTCACGGTGGACTTTTACGTTTGCTTTGGATCATTGTCCTGTTGCAAACGCCGGAGTCCTTTCAGTTTCACTTCCTCGCCTCACCGCAGGACATTTGCATTCAGAACTTGCTGATAATCAGTGGAAACCATTCTTCCATCTAACTCAGCCTCTGGCTGCCACACAAACATGCTCATACTTAACGGTGGGCGTAGGGGAAAGACTTTTGCCGGTTCATAAAATAAAAAGTAGCTAAGTCTAAGCTACGGCTCTGCTTAGTGCATGGGTTGCATTTGCATCTTTTCCAATTCAAATATCAAAATTAGGTAAATCGCTTAAACGTTTGCATAAGACTCTGCAGAAGACGCACGACAGACGCTATGGAATTGGGAAAAAAAAACAACAACAACGACTAGAGTACCGGTGACACACTGCGTTTCCAGAAGCACGTTGGCAACCAGGGCGTGTTACAAATTACCTGCAGAGTTAGTGCTGGTCGCCCATGACGGCGATCCGAGCCGAGCCGAGCCGCTTTAGTTTCACCCAGTGACAGTGTTGTTAGTATCTACGGTGGCCGGCGCGGCCCAAACTTCGCAGCGCGTCCCTAGATGAGGTGGTGGTCGTGTGTTTACCTCGTCCGTTAACGATGATGTGAGACGCGAAACCGCTGGCTAGCTTAGCCTAGCTGAAGTAAGTAGGAGCCGGTATGAGATGGAGGCTCGGGGGCGAGTGTGATGGGGACGGCGTGGCGATGGGCCTGCTTTTAACCCCCATGTCAGCTCTCACCTGTTGGCTGTAGAGCAGCCGTTAAATTCTCACCGACGGCGTTAGCCTGCTAGCACGCTAGGCTGCGGGCTAGGCTAGCTCCAGTTGGGCTCGCGTTTCGCTCTGATTTAATATGGCGGATTGGGAACTCCCCGAAACTCGCCGCCGCCGGGATTATTTTCTAAAACACGTCTGTTTAATAACTGCCGACCGCTGTTAATAGGACCGCGCTTGTAAATTGTAGTAAACCGGCCGCCACGTCTGCCGTCGAAGCCTCGGCTAACGCCTCTGCTAGCGAGACCGTCCGGCCCGGGATGGAGACGGGCGACCTGCGAGAGAGCCCCGCCGGGTCCGGGGAGTCGGATGCGGGGGATTGGAGGGAGGTGATTCCCGATGGGGACGGGGATGAGGAGATCAAAGCTGTGGAAACCAGCGGGACGACGCTGGACACGGCGCACAGGGACACCCGTGGGGAAGGCGAAAGGGAGAAGCAGCCAAACATGGGAGAGCAACTGCACAGTCCCTACGAGGAGGAGCTGGACCCCCGCATCCAGGTATGAGAACCGGCGGCTGATGCTCGATCTGTTAGTGGCCAGTGAACCTCCATGAAGCCAGGTGATAGACTTTAATGTTTAACCATTTTTATTGACTATTTACTATTACCATTATCTATATTAACGACAGGGGGCCCTCTAACAGATCTCAAAAAAGCACTGGATTCAGTTTCCTTAAAAAAGAACATAGAGGTGTATTTAAAAGTCTCTGATTTCACTCAAAAAGGGCTTGGATATCTTCTCATGTGGTAATATTAGTTATATCTTCAGCCTGTAATTCAAAGACATCCTGAATGTGGATCTAAATGTTTTTAATGTGTGTGTGTGTGTGTGTGTGAGCTGACTTTTGAAACAGCTCACCACGTATCACGAGATACAAAGAGTCTGTGCAGTTTTTTAAAAAAATGGGCGTAAAAACTTTCTTTGAAAGTGACAGAATGGGGAGATATGGTTGAATAGATTTACTATTTTATCTGCATATAAGAACCTTTGGGTATTAGTGTAGCAGAGGCACAGCGGTCTTTGTTGTTATGGTTATGAATCAGTGAAAGCCAGGATCACTGTGGAAATACTTTTTTTTAACTTTCAGTGTTTTTATCTTGTGTCTGTCTTCAGTTATATGCATAACACTGTTTGTCTCTGTTGTACCTCTTATGTGTCTGTTTCAAGTTGTATTGAAGTCGTGTTTTTATTCTCTCTTTTGTCTTTTTTTTTTAACATTTAGACAAGTATGTTATATGCAGCCTGTCTTTCAAAACAAAATGAAACCAAACCAAACGCTACCTGGGTGGGTAATACTGGATTACTCTTCGTCAATCATAATGGAAATGGTAGCTGTTTGCCAGAAGTAAAACATGTTAATGATTCATTTACCTGTATTTTGTGATAATTTTGTAAAAAAAGAAAAAAAAGTACTTTAATCTGTGCAAATCCAGTTGTCAGATCCAAAGTGATTATTCTGTCAGTTTGTAGAAAATGTTGCAGTAATGTCCATTGCACCAAAATGTTGCTGTGATATATGTTTCATTAGAATTTGTGCCTCTCTTGCATTATCATTACACCCAAACAATTTTGTTCTCATTTCATTTGCTTGTAATGATAATACGTGAAATACAAACTACAGCTAAGTTCACTCAGGCTGCACGAGTTAGATGAATGTAAAATTTATATTTAGCATCTTATAGCACAACATAACACAGATAAATGGTTTATTACACAATATAATGTAGTTCTATGCAGCTATTAGGACAATTTTAAGACTTTATTGATGCACAGAATATGATGACAATTGTAACTCTTCATGAATACATATTTCTAATAACTACAACCAGTTTAAAATATATTGTCATTCATTATCTGTTTATATGGCAGTCTCATGTGTGTCCACATGAAAAATGTAGTTGTCGCCAAGTACAATAATTAACACTTACATCTGCTTAAAACTACATTGAAATGTGTTAAAACCATTAATTAAATGTTAATGTACTGCTTATATATGTTTAATGGGAGACTGAAAATAAAGTGTTGTCAATTGTTTTTTTGTAGTTGTTAATGGGAGGCTTAAGCAGTACATTATTTTTCTTTTTCCCACAGGAAGAGTTGGAGCACCTCAATGAAGCCAGTGCAGAAATCAACAAACTAGAACTGCAGCTGGATGTAAGTAGAAACTAGTTCTGTAGTAGTAAATAGAATGAAGATGAGATGGAAATTTAATCAGCAAGAATTCTGATAATCAATTATTCACCTCCAGGTTTCAGTGACTGATGTTTTGGGATATCTGTTTTTTTAATCACTGTAAACTGAATGTCTTTTAGTTTTGGACTGTTGTTTAGACTAAACAATCTGAAGATGTCACCTTGGATGTGGGGAAATTGTCATTCGTGACTTTTCTCTGATATTTTATAAATTAAATAATTGAAAAAAAATGAAGGGATATTGAAACTAATTGTTAGTTACAGCCTCCATTCTACCTATGTAATAAAGGTCTGTCCCACAGATGACTGATAAAGAGAGAGATTCAAAACAAATGCTTTGATTTTTGAAAAAGAAAAAAAAATAATATTCATGAGGAATGTGGAAAAGAAATGTATTTCCACCTTGGGAATGCTGGAGTCTGTCTCAGTTGATAAATATTTTATTAGTCTGCCCAGACAGTGCTAATCAATATGATAATTTTGTTTTTAATATCTTTTAGGCATAATGTTTGGAAAACTGAGAACACTGACTTAAGAAATGGAAAATGTATTGCTGCAAATAGTCCAACATTCAGTGAATGGATTGCTCACAGCCAGACATTCTCCTATGTGAAATCCAATCAGTAATTCCATTATAGGTAACAAATCTAATCTTGTAATTTTCATGCATTAACCATTCAGGATGCCAGATCAGGGTACCGGAAGATCCTCACAGAGTCTGCCAGAAAGCTGAATGCTCAGAGCTCTCAGCTTGGAAGCTGCATAGAGAAAGCAAGACCATACTATGAAGCTCGCCGCCTTGCAAAAGAGGTATACACGAGCAACATGCGTGGCAAAAAATGTTTACATGTGTCATATGTGTTTAAAATATTGTTGTTTTAAAGGACTATGTACGCCTTTAAGAGATCTTCTTTGCGAGAAATACAGCTTACCACCCTGAGAAGCTAGGGTTTACAATACTTCAGTGATAATAGTGTCTAGACATGTTTATTATGGAAAGTACCTAAGTTCTAACCTCAGTATAAGCAAGGCCATCTGAGGTTTCCTTGGACCGGATACTTATTCTGTACCAAATCTCGGAGTTCTGCTGAGAGAAGGGGAAAAGTTTTTTGCTTGTAACCATCCATTTTGAATCAGAATAAATGAAATACAAGCTTGCAAAAAAATGAATCTAATTTCATTGCCTTGATATTGACGTGCAAACAGGAATTCACCCTTTGGTCCTCTTCACATTTAGCACTCCAATGCATTTTGGGTTGAAGTGATCACCAGCGGAAAGCTCTCAAATGCAGGAGTAGCTCCCAAAAGACAGGGTAGGAAAACTAGAATCAAATGGTTCAGACAGTGTTTCGAGGTGTTCAGGGATGCATTTGTCCATGTACATAGATTAGTGTTACTGCGAATGTATTCATGAACTGCAACAAAGGTTTTCCAGAGTTGTTTTCAGGACGCATGTAGCTTTATAAATCCCCTAAAAGCTGCCCCGTCACCCATGGCAAACAGCGTAGACAAAAACAACTTTTTGGTTTGGTTTACTTTCCACCGCACCCAAAAAAGTGTTTTGTTATTCCTTATGATGTCGACCAATGATGGAAAGGTCACACTGCATAACAAGGAGTCTCTTTATTTACAGAAGACACAATGCTTTCAGCCGTCCTTCCTTCACCAGTGTCTTTCATGAAACGTTTTATCTTCTGTGAATAAAGCGACTTCTTGTTATTGAGTTCAACTATCGGAGCTCTAGCTGTGTGAGATTTGCCTTGTGGGAAATTATAAACAAATTTATATAAATGTCTCTGAAAAGCAATTTATAGGTTTTTTTTTAATTTCTTTTACTTATCTTTTATTGGCCTGATGGACTAAATCAAAAACTAAGACTTTTACAAACACAGTGAAGCAGAGATTTGATTGTAATTGGATTTAACAGAAGCAAGGGGCCGTGTCCTTGTTGTGGTCCCCTTGTGTGGACTGTAAAACGTCTGTCTGCTCTCTGTAGGCCCAGCAGGAGACCCAGAAGGCAGCTTTGAGCTATGAGAGAGCGGTTTCCATGCACACAGCTGCCAGGGAGATGGTCTACGTGGCAGAGCAGGGTCTGATGGCTGATGGCAAGAACACCCTGGATCCCACCTGGCAGGAGATGCTCAACCACGCTACCTCGAAGGTATTAAAAAAGGGGAGGTAGACAAACTGTAAGTCAATGGCTTCATAGTTAGGAAAAGGTATAATTAGGATTTTTATATCAATACTCTTACTCGTACTTCATTGATACTTCTGTCGGCTCTTTTTTTAATGCAAAAAGTCATATATTTAAAAAAAAATTCTGTTTTATCTATTATCACTCTGCCTCTTTCTGCTAATGCGGATTGACTGCACAGCTGGTAGAGAGTAGGGGCTGGTTTGGGACTGGGGGCTGCTGTCTCAGCCAGAGGGTCTGTTCTCCTGCCCAGCCTCTCTGCTCTGCTGTCCATCACGTGTGTGAGTGTGAGAGTGAAATATATGAATGTCTATTAATGGTACAGATATTTGGCAGCCTTCCTGGATTCACAGACTGACTGTAAACGGGTGACATTTAGACAGGATGGACATCTGGTTAAATTTTGTCCCATCTTGCTTTAACAGGTAGCCTGACTGTGTGGTGCAGGTGGTGTTTTCTCTTCCCTTGAATGTTGAAGAATAAATAAGACCTTTTGAAAAATATATAAATATGGGTCATGAAGATCATTGTAATGTGACTGGCAGATTCAAGTACGGTATTGGAAATGCTAAGTGCTGGAGCTTGGCCCCGCCCTCGGTCAAACAGCAGCACAAAGAGCAGAGGACAGACCGGTTATGTGACAACAAATTAAACCAAAACCACAATTTCCCCTCTGTTAATCAAAATCAGGTGTTTCATAGGGCACCAGTAGGAGAAATTAAAATTACCTCAGGTAAAAGAAAAAAAAAAAAAAAAGGTTCCAGTTCAGAGCTGGTTTTCAGTGCACAAACTATAGTTATGACACCGGACCTGGGTTCAGTGGACCGCGTGCAGGAAGTCCAGGCTGGCAGTGGTGTGTCACGTGGGACAGTGCATGTCTTACAGTGAGGGAAATCATTAACGGGACCGAAAAGAAAAAAAAGTTTGTCTAACACTCAGTGGTTAGTAGGATACCCTCATCGATTTAGGAGGGAAGCGACATGGACATAAAGAGCCTAACCCACTGTTGTTTGGCTTTGTCACAAACTTTAGTTAGAAGGAAGAGAGAGGTTGATGTCCCCCTGCTTACTCTTAACGCATTGGCCTCGGTTTTGTGTTTGTGTGTGTGTGTGTGTGCGTGTGCGGCTGTTAACAACCCCCTGCTCCTGCGTGTCTCTCCCAGGTGAACGAAGCCGAGGAAGAGCGACTCCGCAGTGAGAGGGAGCACATGCGCGTCACACACGCCTGCCAAGAGGCGGAGGCTCGGGTTCAGATGCTGCAAAAGTCCCTCAAAAGGGTCATCCTGAAATCCAAACCTTACTTCGAGCTCAAGGCCCAGTTCAACCACATACTGGAGGTAATGCGGGCATACAGAACCCAGTAGTGCCTCTGTTTGTAAAAGTGCATAGATCTTCTGTGCAGTGTGTCCTATGTCCTGTCACATCCACTTTCCCATTCTTAGAAGAAAAAAATTGGTTCTGTTTGTGTGGTCAAGTTGTGAATAGGGTGATAAAGATCTAACTTCTCTAAATTTAAATTTGCTCCGAAATATTGGGTTGTTTCATTCGGATTCGATTCTCTGTGATTTAGTTACGTCAGATAAATACTTGAGTTAAGGGCTTTTCAGAATTTACTATGGGAGCTTAAATTTCTTCTAGTTTCAACAGGTGAGCAGCACTGTTGTTTCACTGAAGTGAAACTGTGTAAAGTGGACATTATCAGCTAAACTGTAAACACATAAATTTTAATATTTCACTTTCAGCACAGGCGGGGTAGAAACTGGAAGTCTGTTCACTAATTCATCTGCAGCGTTTGTGCTGACAAGACATCTGCCTGATATCAGGAGACAGCTGTTAGTTAGCGTTAGCTCCCCTGCAGGGACAGACTGAATAAAGGAGAATCTGACTTCCAAGGCCTCATATCACAGAGCCTGATATAATAGCTCTTCAACAAACACAAACCAGGAGCTCAGATCAATGTGCAGAATCTTCTTTTTTTTTTTTTCTCTTCCCTTTCTGTCCCGCTTGTAGATTCGATCTCTGGATCTCTCGCTATGAGAGAGCCGAGGCAGCTCATGTAACCAGTTATTTTCGATGTTACCTTTTCACTTTTTTGTGCACATTGTAATAACTCGGTTTCCACAAATAAGAGATTTTATACTCCATGTAGCCGGAACTCAGCCATTTACAACAGGCAGCCACTGAATACATGGGACATTAAGCATAGATGTGTATGTTTAGTCAGAAAAGGGGCAAATGCAAAGACTGTTCTCAGGATTTTAAGAATTAATATTGGATCATTCAAATAATTACCATGATTAATTGGAAAAAAAAAGTTTCTTTTTAAAAAAAAAAAATCCAGCTCTATTTTTAAATACGCTGCTGAGTTGCCTGTGTTTTTCATACTTACTAGAGTTCCCTGGTAGATTACTTTTATGTTCGGCATAAAATCAATGTAGAAATCGACGATGAAAGTTGCTGTGCCCTCTGTGTGGCTCCAGGAGCACAAGGCCAAAGTGCTGCAGCTGGAGCAGAACGTGGCAAAAGTGAAGACCCGCTACTCCATTGCCCTGCGAAACTTGGAGCAAATCAGCGAGCAGATCCACGCTCAGAGGGGCAGGGACCAAGCTGACGGAGGGCGCCGCACCATGTGCGGCGGGCGCAGCCCCCCCATCGGAGCTGAGTCCGACGTCAAAGTCCAGGGAGAAAGTGGAGCCTGCGGCGGCAGTGCGACCGGTAAGGATCGGGTGGACGCAGCCATTGACCTGGTGGAGAAATACAAGGAGAAGGAGAACGAAAAGGAGAGGGAGCGGGCGGGGTCGGATTCCCTCTCGGTCTTCAGCCTGCAGACCATCGCTTCCGACTTGGAGAAATACGACTCCATCGAGCACCTCGGGGACCTCAGCGACGTGGGGAGCGTAACTGGGGACGATGGGGAGAAGGAGAAAGGCGTAGTGATGGACAGAAGAGACAAGCTGTCGGAAGCGAGCGCCAAAGAGCGCCAGCAGCAATTCTGCAAGCAGCACCACCGAAGCTTCAGTTTGTGAGGCCGACGTAAAGACGGCTGCTGTAAACACCGCAGAAGTAAAAGGTGACTTATCGAAGAAAAAAAAAAGGGTAAACATCCCTAAAACATAGGTACCCACCAAAGTATAAGACAGTGAATTAGCTGCAAAACGTAAAACTGGAGTGATGCAGTTGTGGGTGTATGACACCTGATGTAAATAAGCACACTTGTGTTTACTGACTAAACATTATTCTAAAGCTGACACCGATCACAGTTAACACTGCGGCCTGGTTAGAACACTACTGGAATAAACAGAGCTTACATCCCTCCAGGAAATGCATACTGTATATTATTATTATTATTATTATTATTATTATTATTATTATTATTATTATTATTATTATTATTATTATTATTATTATTATTATTATTATTAAAATAAACCTCTGAGGGACTCTGGGCAGAGTTTGTTCCTTGAGCATGAAGGAACAGCGGACAAAATGCTAAAAGGTCCTGTTTGAACAGGGAGACTGGGAAAAACACAAAAAACAAAACAAACAAAAAAAACAAACAAAATGAAAACCCTCCACCTTCCAGTCGCGTTGAGTCTTATCAGTTAAAGCTCTGAGACAGAGGGTCACGGGGTCTCTCCACACACGCACCAAGATCCCCGCTCTTGTCTGCCCTGGTCGAGCTTGCTTCGCCGGGGGGGGGGGGGGTGACAAAAATGATTCTGTCACTGCAGAGCGCAAGCATGTTTGAATTCACATTTCATATATTTATTTCCCACGACATGCTGCGAGTGGCGCTTTTGTTTATTTTCGGCTCGAGAGAATGCGTTGGGGTTTTTTTGTTTGTTTTGTTTTTTGGGGTTTTTTCGGAAAAAATCTCCCATAACGGTGAATGGAGCGAGCGAAATAGAGTCTATGGACGATGGAGACTCTGCTTGACTTTTTTGGCTCCAACAGCATGCACTCCTAGAGAGCTATTTAAACAGGCATTTATGACATGTATTCAGGGCTATATGCTGAAACGAACACTGACACTGTTAAGGCTAAGATGATGAAACTCAGCCATGTTTTTTTTTTTTATGTCCTTATGCTGTAGTCTTTTGAAGCAAAGCTTTTTGCTAAATTTTTATTATTTGGATTCTGTTTACAATGGTATGAGTAGATTTCTATGGCCGAAAATCAATTTCCTCTTCAGTTTGCCTTTTTTTTAAAAAAATGAAATTTACCCTTATTATACTTTGAAGTGTGCCTTGACACAGAGGAAGTAACCAATTTAGCATGAGTATTATTTTATTATAAACTCATCTGTAGTTCTCTTTAGAACCATCTAAAGAACAAGTGTGTGGCCTATAATAATTAAAAACAAACAAACAAAAAAACAGTTTGATAACCTGACTCATCCAGGCACCATTTCCAACTTGAGACTTGAAGAGCTATGATTTATCTATTTATTTTTTTCTGTTTTGATTTCTGCTTTTTAATTTTTTTTCCCTCCTTTTACGATATTGTACTTTGATTGTCAAAGTGTATGGTGCAAAAACAACGAAGTCAAGAAATGACTTGTAAATGTATGTAATTAACTACAGAGCTGGAACAAAAATATTGACATGTACAGCTACATGTGTCGCTCATTTGAACATTTGACAATTTTTGTTGTACAGATGATCCGTATGCCCACAGTTTAGCTTTGTGCGTGTGTGCGTGTGCGCGTGTGTGCGTGTGTGTTTTAAAACATTAATGCTGCAGTTCATGTGAAACACCTACCACCTCCACCTCTGCCCCCAACAGGTCCCCTTCACCCTTTTTAATGGCACTTGTGAGCTGGTCAGAGTGTCACTCCCTGTTTCCAACTCATGCATTGTGGAACTTATAACCAATAAAACGGATCATGGTCCTGTGATTCTCATACTCTCATATTTCCTTGATATCCTGTAGGGTTTTTTTTTTTGTAACTAGATTTTGTACCTTAAGTGGCCCCTATTCGATGTTAATCCCCGTTTCAAAGATACAGGCAGAGGGACGGAGGGAGGGGTTATGTCTTCCCCAGCCTTCGCTCAATTATTCAGCAGATGTATAAATATGAAGCGGGATGCTGGTCTCAGAATAGACGACAGAGGAAGAGGCAGAGGATGGATGGTGGGCGGGTGGGGGCGCGCACACACACAAAAAAAAGGGAGATAAAAATAAGTCGAAGGGCTTTGATTTAATAGATGACCAGTGTTGTAGAAATGACTGATGGCTGCTTCGGCGACTTAAGCTCCAAGGGGCTTTAGAGAAGGGGGCTTAACACCGTTGGTGCCACGGCGCCATATCTGAACCTCCACCCGTGTCTAGTCTTCCTGCCGCGATTATGCACGGTGGGATGAATAAATCCGCGAGTTTATCATCACCCCCCCCCCCAAAAAAAAACCCTCTTAAGATTCATTATATATATTTTTTTATTTTTATTTTTTCATTTTTCTTTTATGGGCCTAGGCCTTGGCGTGTTTCATCTTGAAAATGAGGGATGAGGAGGGGGGGGTGTTGAAGGAAGAAAAAAAAAATCAGATAAATGCGTGAGAGAACGGACTGTTACGCACCGTGCGTCTCCATCATGACGTCGTGAATTAGCTCAAGATTGTAGAGTGGGTGAGGGAGGGGGGAGAGAGAGAGAGAGAGCGAGAGGAAAAAAAGGAGGGGAGTGTGGGGACTCGGTGTTTCGTCGTTTACGGGGACGCGTTTGTATATAGTGAATGTCTATTTTTGCTATGGATTTTTTTGTCATTTCTTACCTTTGCCATGCGTAGCCGCAATACACGGAAACAAGCCGAATAAGATACGTTTTGTCTTCGTACCGTTCTGTTTACGCACGGAGCAGCTTGCACAGTTATAGCCATAATAATAGAGCCATACAAAAAAATAATTAAAAAAAAAAACAACAAAAAACAAGAAACCTTTGCAAAGATGCATATTTTTACCAAATAAATCCGACACCGGGCTTTTCCCTGGCGGATCCCAGCCGGAGGACGAACTGTTATCTTGACAGAGCGCATCGAAACTAATAGTAAGTACACATGCTACAGCTCTCTGCTTCAGGGGGAGGGGAGCTAGACGTTACTGTTACTGTAAGTATACAATATTAGGCTACATCTTTCCAGGAATGATAATAAATATATATATATATATGCTCGATTTCCCCCTTTAGGAGGATAATCTAGACAGATGCCGAACTGGCCGTTCATCGTGTGTGCACAGGCCATACATGTTCCACGGGCACAGGCCACGTTTGTTTTGAGTTCCCTCACGCAGGAGACCAGTCACCGATCCTGCCTGCGTTTATCCTCCTCGGGCTTAAGGAAGAGGGGCTGCCAGCACGGTCCTGGTGGTGCTGGTGGTGTTGGTGTTGGTGTTGGGGGTCGGGGCGGGTGGGTGGGTGGGTTACGCTTTTGCATTGGGCCAGTTCGAGGCAGATTGACGCCGTATCCCGGACGCGGCTTTGGAGATGTGTGTCGTACGAGGGCTGCCCGGCGCTCGGTTTAACGCGGTCGGCCCTGCCTCCCTCCCTCCTCCGGGGCCCGTCACGGATTCCCCTCGTCGACGGCCGACGGCGCACGGTCGGTGGCACCGCTCGCCGTGACCCTCGCGTCTCGGGCGGCCGCGAGCTCGACCGGGCACAAAGATTAAAAACAAACAAACAAACAAACAAACAAAAAAAAACCCCCAACAACAACAGAAATGCGCCGCAGCGATCTGGGTCTTTACGTGCGCCCAAAGAAACCGCCACGACTTGGTGCCCAGCGAGGTGTGTGTGTGTGAGACAGAGAGAGAGAGAGAGAGAGAGCTGTCTTTGGTGCTGAATTTGCAACCGGATCAGCACCCCCCCCCGCAAACACACTATTTTATTTTCATCTGCAGCTTCCGGCATTACGAACACACAAGGAAGAAGGCAGTGTGTCTGTGCATGCATGCGCGCGCGCGCGCGTGTGTGTGTCCGTGTGTGTGTCTGTGTGTGCGTGTCCGTGTCTGTGTGTGTTCGTGTGTGTGTGCTCGGTGCGTTTGCGACGTGGTGTTTCACAGGGCCGCAGTGTTCGCCGGAGCCTTCCCTCCGTCTGCCTGGTGCCACTGCGGGCCTCGGCTCCGGTGGAGCTCGGCCGCCTCGCTCGTCGCTACACACACTCACTCACTCAGTCAGTCAGTCAGTCGTCCGCCTCAGTGTGTGTGATTGTTGATATTAATGACTCCTGCTGGGCTGTACTTCTTTCTCCCCCTTTATCTCCCTACTGCCTAGCGCCCCCCCCCCACCCAATCACTCCCTCCACAGGTAAAAGCACACACTGCACGCTACCAACACACACCCACACCCAGCCCAAGACACACTCTCTGGTGGTGTCTACCTCCTGCACGCCTCTTGACAGTGAACTCTAAAAATACACTGGATAATGCTAATGAAGTATCCAGCAGAGTTTGTCTGTCTTCCACAAGCAAAAGCCTGGCTGCCATCTGTCTCCCTCACTGTGGTGCTTTGCTTTGTTATACCCCCACACCCACCCACCCACCCACCCCAAACACACACACACACACACACACACACCACCCCCTTAATGCCTTGTTAAGTGTGTGGGAATGGATGCATGTGTTTGTGTTTTTTTCATGTGTGACAAGCTCATAAAGCAACATTTATTATTCAAAACTGCAAAAGAGCAGCTATATATATATATATAGTGTTTATTATAGTACATTCAGCTGTGCATTTGTGTGTCTGTGTGTTTGTGTGTGTGTGTGTGCCTGCCAGTACTTGAAGTGCTGTGGCTCATGGGACTCAACGGTCTTTGGACTTTTTGCTGTTGAACGTCCCACGATGGTTTTGTCCTCAGGACATCTTCACAGTGGTCAGTCGTTGTCCGATGGGACCTAAATTCACTAATCATTTAAAGGGGAACTCCTCCAACCTTTAAACATCAACATCTGTTTACAGCCGGAGAACTGCTGCATATGTGGGAGAAAAAGGGGAAAAAAAAAAGTTGTACAAAGCCCTTTTACGGCGTTGGAGTCGGGGGGAGCGGAGTTACCAGACCCTGTGTAGCCAACTCCTCATCTCTGCTGGGGGCTACCATAGATGCTGCTGGGACAACAAACTCAGGATGAGCTCTTAGCGGCCTTCGTTGCATTGTTGGTAATGTAGGCACTAGTGATCCAAGCAGCATTATTTTTATTACAGATGAATCTGCGGATTATTTTTTTGTCATCCTAATTTCCATGAGTGTAAAGTTACATCTTCCAGTGTCTTATTTTGTCCAACGAATAGTCCAAAACCCTATTCAGCCTACTGTCCTATATGATAAAGTAAAAGCTTCAGATTTGTACGTTTGTGAAGCTGGAACCAGCAAAAAAAGAAGACTTACATGTTTATTCAATTATCAAAACAGTTTTAGATTAATTTTACTGTCATTCAACTAGTACTAGGGCAGGTTTTGACAAGGTAGAGGAATACGTGGAATGAAAAGGACTATATTTCAAACCAATGTATTATTTTATTTTGATCTTTTGTTATAACCATCCATCATGTCTCTGACAAGGTCTAAGTGCTGAATCAATGGTTTACTCTTTTCATGATTCCCAGAGTTTCTTTACGAGTGGGGTCAGAATGAGTCACTGTGCCCATAAGAGCTGTCAACAAAACTCTCTGCCTTGCAGTTGAAAGCCTTTGTGCCGATTGGTCGACAAGCTGTTCTCTTCCCCCGACACGAGAGAAGTCTCTAAAGCCTGTTGACTCTGCCTCTGTGTGAAATGTTTCTCAGAGCAGTTACTTTTCAAAAGCATCCCTATCGGGCATCAGAACCTGAGCTGAAAACCCTGCATACAAGGGGCCTTTGAAACGAAGCGGAGCTGGCGATCAGCTGAGCCCGAGCTGTCTGCACTGTAAATACAAACAGAGGCAGAGAAAGAGAGAGAAAGAAAAGTGGAGTCATCTTGCAGCTCATCCTCTCTGTGCAAAGTCAGGGAGGTTGAGGAGGGAGCTTTTTTTTGCCAAAAAGTTGATGCATCCCCTTTTGAAGGATAGCATCGAACCAAAAAAATGACTGCATCTGATCGCTGAGGGTGCAGCATTAATACTGCAAGAATATTTACCCAGTAAACCTTTTCTTTTGTCTGGTTTCTGCTCCCGTCTTTCTCCAAAACCCTCGATTTCACCCTTCATAATTTCCTACGTCCTGCTAAAAACTCTCTCCCTCTCTTCCCTTTCTTTCAGATCCAGAGATGGCGCGGCTATTGCTTCTGGTTATTCTCTATGCTATACCGCCTCTTGTTGTGCCCATACATAATTCATCAGCTGGAGGTAATTTTTGTGTGTTATTGACTGGGCATATGTGGAACTCAGTCTGTGTGTTTGCTGTGTGTGTCTGTTTACTATGTGCATTAATGGACGGAAGTAAATCCGCAAAGACTACAAAGTGACCCGAATGAAGGGCTGTAATTTGTGCAATCAGGGAAGTGTCAGTTAAACTGCAACAGTGCTACTTTATCTGGATACAGGACATTCCTTCCTTCCTTCATTCTTCTTCCTCCTCTTCTTCTTCTTCTCCTTTTTATTTTTTTTTCAAAGGCTGCGCCATCATCCGGCCTCCAAGGGATGGTGGGATCCGCTACAGAGGCCTGACACAAGAGCAGGTACAGAGGACTGCAAATTATAGTAGCTCATCTGTCAAATAAAACACATCAAACCCTGGATGGCTTCAAGGTTTTCAAAATAAATAACACAGGATGCTAACACAGTAATTGATAATTAATGTATCAGCTGTTATGTAACTTCCTCCTCGTTGATTTGGAAATATAAAACATTATGTCAGTCTGAGAAAAAAAGCAGTGGCATTACATTAATAAAAACTTACTTAGCTGGTGCGTATTACTTCAAATGATGAGGGACACGTCAGCTAATAATGTAATAATAACAATACCGAGTAATGATTGATTGATGTCTGGGAAGAGCAGCATCAGGCAAAAGCGCATTGGAAAAATGTAAAAGAATAGCTGGACATCTCGGGAAATTTGTTTATTAGCTCTCTCATTAGATGAGAAGATTGATACCAGTCTCACATCTGTACAGTTAACAAAAGGCTACAGTCAGCTGCTAGCTTAGCTTAACAAAAAGACTGGAAACTGGGGGGCAACAGCAAGCCTGGCTCTATCCATAGGTAACGAAATCTGCCTACTAGCACCTTTTAGTTCCCTTGATCCCCATGTTAAATACATGCGGTATCAAACTTCTCACCTAACTATTGTTAAGAAAGCAACTAACTGTATTTCCTTCTAAATATGGATCTATCTCTCCATTTAAGGGGACATTTTATTACATCTCATCATGTTATATACAATCAGCTGCTACCGAGCAACCTGATGTTTCTTATGGTTTTCTTACCAAAGCCACATCCCAGGATCAGCTGCAACCTTTGACCTTAATGTCCAGCCTCTCCCCCTGAGCTTTTCATGTCTTGTTCAGCTGTGTACTGTTCACCAAAGCAGATATTTCTAACAAACAAAAAAAACCCCTTAAAAAAAACCCAAATGACCAACTTTCTTAAACAGAGACACATTGCGATGTAAACATGAATGCATGCTTATTCTGAAATTAAAGGGACGCTCCACAGATTTCACATATAAGGATGGCTTTAATCATCATGGAGAGAGCCAATCTGTCTCTGAAAACTCTGTGTTTAGAAAAAGTAGTTTGGAAAATGTTTCTTATCTCAAGCTTCAGTTATTAGCTTCTTCGTGAGCTTTTAACTCCATGTGCATTTACTGCATTTCACAGTCTTCACCAGCAGATATAAATTGCTCAGCCTCCATCCGCTGATAAAGACAGTGACCCGCTGCATCTAATGTAAACGATCTAGATGCCTTGTGCATCATTTTACACACATTTTCCCCCAGTGCAGCCTGGACTATTAGCCTGATATATAAATTCAGGGATCACCACTAATGTTTGAGCAATGTTTGACTTGTACTGACCAATCCAACGTCAGGTCAGTGAGGTTTAAGAGGCTAATTTTTCCCTTGCCAATCTCCTAAATTTATGGATGTGAATTACAAAAACCCTAAATGATAGTTACTAGATAAGTAAAGAAAAAAAAATACTCAGAGTTTCCACAGAGTATTTTAAGTTGCATTTTAGACCATGACTGGTTTTCCAAATTAGTTTGGCTGTGGAAAATCATGCTCATATGTCTACGTCTTAAATTCAGATTTACATTGAGGTCAGAGAAACTTTCCTGAAAACTGTCATCCAACTCACCAAACTCTGCGCGTATGTTATTCTGCACAGTGAAGGCCAAACATCACAGAGTGCAAACAAATAAGCAAATACACTTTTTTTTTTTGAGTGCAGTGGGAATATGGAGCCCACAAGATTTTAATTAGTTCTTCACTGCAGCGAAACTTAAATTAGAGGAGGAATTGATGCGGTTTCAAAGTCTTAGATGGACCGAAACCTCTACAAGTGAGCCACCTCAAATGTTTGAAGTCTGATCACACCGCTCTCATTGTAAGAAAAACACCCCCTCTTCCCCCAAAAAACACAAAAAAAACCATACAGCACAGGCACATACCTTAACACATAAAGCTGGGGCAATTCAGCTTACCCCCCACCTCCTGCCAGAGTGAAGGTGTAATTCAAGTTGCGACAGCCCATCAGTTCAGACAGTATTGCTATAAAATGCTCTCCACAGCCATATGGCACCAGACTTTACTGCACCAACGGCGAATGAAGAGGGTCCCTTTGTGAGTCTGAAAAAAAAACCAAAAAACAAAAACTGGTATGAGAGAGTATCAGTCACGCTTTAATTACCATCTCTTTCCATCTCCCAATCTGTCCCCGTCGTGTGGTCTCTCCCACAGATCCGCAGCGTGCAGATCCTCCCCGTGGATTACGAGATCGAGTACATCTGCAGGGGAAACCGGGTGATCGTGGGGCCCAAGGTCAGGAAGTGCTTACCCAATGGCACATGGACGGACATGACGCAGCACAGCAGATGCCGTAAGTCCCTTTTGATCCTTTTTTTTTTCTCTTTCATCTCAATCCCGTCCTCCTCTTTTCTTTTATCTCGTCGCGGATTCATTTTCCCCCAGACGAATCTTGTGCGTGATTATCAGTCCTTACAACTTACAATGGAGCAAAATCAAATTAAAGCCACAAGTTGCGATAAAAAATAATAAAATCTTGGTTGTTTTGCAAGCTTGTTATGACCTTCCTCCTTTACATCACTCCCACAGGAAACTAACTAATACTCTGCAACCTTCACTCTGACTTCTTTCTGAGGACCGGATTTTGAGTCAATTTTTTTCTTGCAACAGCACTAATATGAAAATCCACTCCTTAAGTGGCATTCATATTAAATGGAAGCAGCCTTTTCATTGTTCTGGTTTCCTGCAGGATTTCCCATCATTTCAAAACCTGCAGTAACTTTTGGGTTTTTTTTGGCCACTTGGGGGCAGCGGAAACAAGTTGTGAAAACAACACTGACATATTATAACCTTTTTTATGTTGATGTGTATAATTTGCCTCAACAGTTTCCAATTTAAACATCCAGCATTTACAGAGCAACATCGCCATTCATTTGGACCCTTGTTTCTGACCACTGGGTGAATCTAAGCCCAAAATCCACCTCTCCTTTAACTGTGTTTCTGGTCCCTACAACTCCTGAGGGAAATATCTGGCTCTTCAGCTGAAGAAAATGCTCCACTATGTTCACCAGCTGGTCTCTAATTGTGTCTGCTGGCTGTTTGATGCTGAGTTGAGTCTTTTTTTGGAGCTTTTTTTTGTTTGTTTTTTGGCTGAAAACGACTGCCTGCTTCAGTCCAAAAGTGATGGTTTGTGAGTGGAGAGAGTGAACAGTAAAGTTTCACTGCGACAGATTAGAGATAAGGGGGATAACTGTCTTTGGGTTCCTCACTATGAATGACTTCTCTCACATTTTATCAGTTTTCATACTCTCATGTAATATATCTATAAACAAAACTCTATTATAGCCACTTTGAATAATTATCATTGTGCCTGAAAGACTGTAAATCTTGTAAATGAACATTACTCACAGTATCAATATGCCTGATCAATCAAAAAAATAGATAGGCTACAATTTAGATGACCTCCAGGTTGAATAGGAGCATGCAAGTTAATTCTTGGCCTTTGGAGAACCACATTTGACAAAATAATCTCAACTCAAAAGGCAGCACTCGCTTCTTTGGAGCTTCCAACCACCTCTCATGGTCCCTGGGCAAAAAAAATAGAATTACTGTAAATTCTTGTATAAGAGTCGATAATTAGAAATAA
The DNA here is from genome assembly GCA_016859345.1 of Istiophorus platypterus. Classification (NCBI taxonomy): domain Eukaryota; kingdom Metazoa; phylum Chordata; class Actinopteri; order Istiophoriformes; family Istiophoridae; genus Istiophorus; species Istiophorus platypterus. The sequence continues at coordinate 6,275,661 of CM029126.1, read as the reverse complement.
TAGTCGGGGGCATCCTGTCCTCATTAAAGGCGGGGTTAAAAAAATGGCACTGATTGGGTGGGAACTGCCTGTAGCCTACCAGTCACATGGTAAAGTCACATTTCCACAGCTCACGCAGTGCGACGAAGGAGTCATGTCGTACTCACCACTCTGCTGCAATGAGTTTCTCTCTTTGACAGAAATGATGTTTCCATACTCATGTCTCATGATTTAAGGCCTGACCGGACTGTTGTTGTACTGATTGAATTAGCACTGTGGAAAGATTATAAAAGACCACAGGGGAGCAGGGGAAGTTAGATAGATAGATAGATAGATAGAACGAACAATGGATGGATGGATGGATGATAGATACTTTATTCATCCCTAGGAAAATTTAGGAAAAATAAAGGCCGGCCACTAGTATAATCCTCTGACAGCAAAGGCCGTCCTTGAACAGAGATGAGGGTTACGATATCCCCAAATGTTTGGAACCTCTTGTTTTCATGTGAGCCATTTGCTGATGAAGACATGGAGACGTGATTCAAAGCCTCAGAAAAGGCTGGTAAGTGGACCCTTGAGCAGGCATTATTTCCTTAAACATTTTTGCTAAATGTCTGCAAATGATTTCAGTGAAATCCCTGTCTTGCTGTACAGGTAATATGCTGCCTACCAGAGCTTTGAACATACCACGTTTTTTTAAAAATTCTGATCTACCCTGTGCCCTGTTGATTTCTGTTGAGCTCTCTTTCAGTATACTCTGAGATATATGTGTCTGTTGAAGGGCTATATAAATAAATAGATGTTAAGTTATCTGCAATTATGCAGACGTTTTCTGGGTATTGCATTGGAGATTTTACATCCAGGTTCTGGTTTAAGAGTAAAGGAGCAAGCTTTCTTAGTTTCCACATGCTGGATGATAGGTCCATTTGTTCTGTTTTTTTTTATAGTATTCTAGTTGATTGTTTTTTCTGCTTCTACGTGGTTTAACAGTGTTTTTTTTTCCTTCAAACTTTGCTTGCAAGCCAGAATTTCCTTTATTGGGCAGTGGAGCCTGAATCTAATTTCTACTCAGATCACATCTACAGTGCCTCCGCAAATACTGTGAATATTGCCACCGATCCAATAAAATCCCTGGTATATATCTGGTTTTGTTCTTCAGTTCACTTCACTATAACATCGGTGGAATTTATTTTTCCCAGGAGTGCATTATTCAAAGCAGGATTTTTATTTTCTCTGGCTTATGTAAGAGCGTAAGCTGCAATGTGCAGATTGAAGTTTTATTACATGCTCACATGCTGGAAGGAAGATTCAACAAATGCGGCAGCTAAATTATTTTCAAGAGCTCTGCCATTTTGTCAAGGAATCGAACTAAGAACACAAAGTTTGGGCAAAATTTTTGTCTCACAGGGAATTAACACAAGTCAGCTCCTTAGGCAGTTATGGTTGCACTTTCAGAGACTTTAGTACTTTAATGTATTTGTATTGCATTGTGTCTGTACTGCATTTAGGTTATATCTAAGCGCTGGAAAATTTCCAGATGCATCCACTAGGTACATACCTGAAAATAGGACATTACCATATGGAAACATTTCTCAGGCGTAAAGCAAAAAACAGGATGAATTAATTTAAACCTCACCTTCAGATACTGACTAAAACATTTTTATATTGTTGCACAATTATATTTTGTTTTTACCTAGCACTTGTTCAGATGTGGGAGGGGTGGGTGAGGCCAACATCAACCATTTATTTGTACACTTTAGAAAAGCTCTTTAGTTTTCTGAGTAGTCTGCGTCAGCTGCAGGAATAACCAGGACAGATGGAAAACCTTGAGAAACGAGAAACCCTTTTAAACTACTGCCTTTTTCGCTGAGGCTTTATTTTGTGATTGCTTCGCTAACAGTGCTAATCCTTCAGTAGTGGCACTCCCATCAGCTTCAGCTGCACTATGTGTTCAGTTCCAATTAGCAAATATTAGCATGCTAATATGGTGAACAGGGTACACATTATGCCTGCTAAACATCTGCATGCAAGTGTTGTCATTGGGCGCATTTTAGCATGCCATGTTAGCATTTAGCTCAAGTGCTAGCATGGCTGTAGACTTTCCCCTAATATATTTGTCAATTTCATATGAATAGTCTTGTTTCCAGAGATATTATCCCAGACCGTTGGCCTTGATAAAAGCTAACTAGATGCTAACCTGATATAAATAAATTTCAGTTAGCCACTCATAAACAATTACAATGTGAGTGTTACAGCTTTCATTCCCTGACATACAGGGGGCAGTCTCTTTTATTTTCTGACATTAGATGGACTTTCCATGGAAGCCAGAAAATGTATTAACTTCGGTGGCCATGTCAGAATTTGCAAGCTAATGAGTATCATTCTAATTAGTGTACATTAGCTAATCAAGCAACCTGCACTTATACCAAGTAGCACCTCATTTTTGTTTGTGTCTGTAATTTTCATTGCAAGTTTTTAATTGCATCGTGCCGCTTTCAGTGGTTCTTTTGCCGTTGTTTATGGTGCTGATGAGGCCTGAGTGACCACAAAAATAACACTGAGACTTTGAAATTTACCATGTTTAAAGTTTACCACTTTTAAGTTGGCCATTTAAAATTTTCACTCTGACTAAAGCTGCACAAAATAAGGTTTATAATAATAACTATGGCTGAAATGACAATGTATAAATTGAAAAGGGTCTCTTGTATTGGCTATCTCATAAAATTATCATCCATATATGCAGTTCTCTATAGCTCTATATTTGTTTTAAGTGTCTTTCAGCTCATCATCTTTTTGGTTTTATGGCTGGTGAAACTATACTGTTATGGTCCACTCTCACTGTTCTCATCAACCATGTTTTCAGCTTTAGCTGGCAGAAAATTTTCAGTGAAAAAAATATATATAAAGTCTTTGCAAAACACATGTAAAGGCCCAAACAACAACGTTTGTGACTAGTTTTTGGGGACAGTGAAACATTAAGCAGTGTTTCCCTCAGGTGTTGGTAGAGGCCAAAAGTACAGTGAAAGGAGTATGAATATCGGACTTTTTTTAGATGGACAGAAAAATGGCTCCAAATAAAGGCTAATGTTGCTCCATGGCTACTGGATTTGCAAAAAGAGAAGTAGTGCTATTAATGCTAATATGTTCACTGTATCTTTATTATGTTATTTCATGTCAATGTTGCATTTACAGTGTGTTGCACTGCCCCCCCCCTAGCTGGCCAAAAAAACAATAAATACTTATTTAAGTTTAGCTAGTTGGGTAGCCAGTAAGAAAACTGACAATGTTATTTCTTCCTCCAAAGCACATTTGCTTCAACTAAAAGTCAATTCCCCTGTTATTATGTTTTTGTCTTCCTCTAACTTTTTGTCTCCCTCTGTCTCTGTCTCTCTCTTTTGTGCTCAATCTGGTTTCCAGTGCTGCTGTGCCCGAGGGTGTGGACGTCTCTGGAGAACGGCCGGGTGGCGGTGAAGCCTCCCGGACCGCCAGTGGAAGGGACGGTGCTCCATTACAGCTGCCATGCCGGCTTTATCCTGGAGGGCAGAAATATCAGCCATTGCACTAAGCTGGGCAAGTGGGATGCACCTAAACCCACCTGCCTCTGTGAGTGTCTGAGCCATAATGTGACTAAATGAGATTTAACATTAGGCTGCCAATTATGGTGGAATTAGCAGAATGATGCTGTGTGGTGGGATGCAATTTTCAGTGTGTATCTTCTTTATGGTGTGTTTAAAAACTATTAAATAAATGTTTATATAATGCAAATAAATGCTAAATAGGGGGACTTAGAGTAAAGTCTTTAAGTGTTTAAAGTGGATTTTAAAGGATATAACTTTACAATTATAATATATATGGGATTTCTTTTTAGGAATTAATTTTACAGTCAAAACCAATATTGTAAAAAAAATAATCCGTGGATGAATTGCCAATGAACATAATTGTTAGTTGTAGTCCACGTATATTTATTTAAATCCCTATCTGATTCTTTTTGGCAGAAATATACAGTGCAATTCGACAGACATAACACATCCAGTGCCAGTTCATCACATAGATGTAGCTCATCTAGGTTTCCCAGTCCGCCTCACAAAAATGGTAACACAAAGTTTTATAGATGACAGATAATTGCAAACACCTGTTCTCCCAATGGTGGCATACAGTTGCTAGGCAATAAATGAGCCAGCCAATCAGAGTGCAATGCACAGGGGCCTCTCCTGTACCTCTGACACGGGCAGGTAGAACGAGTGATGATGTTTTCATTTACAACAGCTGGTGTGTCTACTGTCTGGGACGGTTTGTCCAGATTGGTGCAAATGAATGAGGATTTAGGCAAAACACACAGATGAACTGAAAGAAACAAGACTGCCACCTGGTTATGTTGGGTAGGTTGGCATGGCAACCACTAAAGTTGCTATGGGAATAGTAGTATTAAAAGATAAGAAGGGGGACTTATTAGCACAGTTGGGCTGGTAACTGAGAGTAGGCTACTTATTTATTAGACATTTTATAAATACTTTTTGTGTTTACTTATATGTATGAACACTTCAGGAGTACTCAGGTACCATTTAAGTGTCTTCCAGTACTACTATAAGACCTTGTATGGTATCCATACTATAATACTGAGTTACTGAATTACGGGTTTTTCTGTCTGTTATTATGGAATGACTGTAAAACATCACAGGATTACATAACGCCTACTCAGTTAGGGACCACCTGCCCGGCATTGCTGCTTAGTATAAACCCACAGTTTGTGGAAAACTACAACACACAGGAGGACCACAATGGTGTGTCACTGCCATCTTGTGGAGGGAAATCATTTGAATTTTGAGCTTTATTGCACCAAATCTAAGCCAACAGTACATCATAAAGATGAATAATTCATTTAAAAACAACGGGACTTAATTTTCCACTTAAGCTGTTTTCAAATGCTGAAGGAGAATAATTTCGCACTTCTAGTTAATTGATCTGTTTCTATCTGAGTTGTATTTTTAATCAACTGTTCTTTTTTCCCTCGTTTTCCATTTGCCTGCCAAAGATGACCGAAACTACACAGGTAGGAATTTTTTATTCCTCTTATTATATTCTGGCTACTTAAGACACAGGATCCAAATCCTACTGAGCCCCAAAAGTTTTTGAGTTTTGTTATACATTGTGTCATGAACATGCAAGAGCAGGGACTAAATGGAGTTATATGACACTAAAATACTCAGATGATGTGGTGGAACATTGGTCAGCAAACAAATAACTAAATAAAAATAAATCTGCCACAAACAAGTTTCCCTTCATTTTAAAACTTTTTTTCTTTTTAAATTAGGCATCCATACAAGAAATCCTTAGAAATGAGGGAATCCTATACATAACTGTTCCTACATATAATAGCAATGTACCTGAATGTACCTGTGCCCACTAATATCTTGGACTTCAAGTTAAATCCCGCCTCACATAAAGCTGCACAACACAGTGCCGTGGCTGCAATGTGCCTTGTAGCCACGGGAGGGCAGCGGTGATCTTTGAGAAAGTGGCCCCTACCGGGGCGTGTCTCCATTTGGGGGCAGCCATAGCCCCCGGTACTCACAAGTGGTTGTACTGTAACTGAAGGTTTTAAAATCCCCACACCAGCTGGGGTGGGAAAAGGAAAAAGAAAAAAAAAAATCCGACC